>OY482670.1:25922584-26270084 GCA_960531455.1 Urophora cardui | reverse complement strand
CTGATCCAATAATTTTTTTTTTTTTTTTTGAGAAACATATATTACTACTAACCCAACGAGAGAGTTTGAGCAGGAGTCTCTTCTGCAGACGGGGGATTAAAAATCTAATTTCGCTTACCTGATCACGGCAGTATCTTCCTGGCGGAGGTAGCAGCGATGCCGGAGGCGATTGAATACTTAAAAGCAAGGAGAAGCGAATGTGAAGAGCTTTACAACTTCTCAGACAGCCAGCTTGCACCGGAAACTCTTGGGACTGCCATATGTAAATCCGAAACCGTGGAAAATTGATGCAGATCTCTAAATGAGATGGCTGAGCAGTTTACCATTTATGTACCTTGTATGTGTGCCCGGGCAATGTAACATAAAGGGAAAAGAGATGGCAGACGAACTTGCTAGAGGGTGCACATGCGCTCCACTTTCAATGTCATGGAAGGGTGTAAGATTAGCCACTCACTACCAGCAAGCTCACACTAAAGCAGCGGTACTTAAAAGAATAAATTGAAAGGTGGCATGGTCTGAGTACATGCAATCATACCAGGCTTTCTTGGACTAACTGGAACGCTAGATCGACAAAGAGTCCATTCGCACTCGGAAGGTCCGAGCTTGCACTAACGAGAGGGCTATTAACAGGCTATATTTATACTTGGAAAGCATGCAGAAAGGGTGAATGCTCCATATTCCGATTACTGTAGCGCTTCTGAAGACGAAGAGGAGCCCGAAACAGCAAAATACTTGCTGTGCGATTGCCCAGTACTAGGAAGGAGGCGATTGAAGCATTTAAGAGCCTACCAATTTAGGGATCTAGGATATCTAGCTAAAATGGAATTTGGGAGAATTCTAAGATTTGTGGAATCCACACTATGGTTACCAATTTAGGAACCTAGAAGATCTAGCTACAATGGAATTTAGGAGAACTCTAAGATTTGTGGAATCCACACTATGCTTCGAGTAGAGTGGCCTTCGGCTCCACGTGGTATCACAATGGGAACTTCGCGGCGTAAGTGTGCTAAGTGGAAATTAGCAACCACTGCAATCTAACCTAGCCTACCCAACGAGAGTGAGCTTGATATTGAATTCATAACAAAGGTTCCGTTTTGCTGGAGAATGAACTCCGATCTCGGATCCATCACCTATCTATAGCACATTCATTATCGAAGGTGAGAAAAAGAAAATATCGCTGATCGTAGAGAAAAAGAGAATTCGACTAATCATAAAATCGATTTATTTCCACCGCCAATTTCACATCACTAACTATATCCCAACTACTTAGTTCTTCTCTCACATATCACATGCAAGATCATACCCTTTACATGCTTGCTGCATCATTGAAGCGCCACTATAAACGATTATCATCCATTATGAGCATTTTCCACATTGTTCCAACGGTTCAGCAATCGCCGATCGAGTGTTGCGCATCACGTAGCATTCTTCTTCTTTTGCTGAGGACACACAATCCTTATAGAACTTGAGTGGCATTCTGGTGTATTTGTTTTTCTGCTTGACCGTTAATTTCACGGTTGTTCCAGCGACATACATACATACATATGTACATTTTGTTGTTGCTTCTTGCTCATGTTTAATGCACTTATTTGCTTTGCTTACAATCAATTTTATATGTGAGTTCATGCTTGAATTATGGTCCAACTCAAACAGCAGCAGCTCATCACAATAACTGCAACGGTAGGCCAAATGGAGTAACCCCCAAATCAGTTTGGGTCATAGTCATGCAATTTTTGTTTTTTTTTTTTTTTTGTACATACATACCTACGTATGTATGTATGTGCTTATGCCATCAACGTGCAATATGCCAATTTTCAGCATCAAAATCAATTGCAATTGAAATATGAGTTGAGCGATTGATGTGCGTTTTATGTAGTACTTGTATGTTTCAATCATTGCTTGGTGTTCGATTAGGTTTTGCTGATCTGTTACGTGACCAGCACGTTTTGACGATTGTGAGGCAGTGGTATGGGCGGTGGATAGCGGGTTTTAGTACACGTAGTACAGCAGGAAGTAATTATAAACTAATTTTTTGAGGGGAAAACGTTTTACAATCATTAAGTAGCAGATGTTTCAATGGGAGCTCATCTTGCTTTTTTTTTTTCAGAGGAAAAAGATCGCTTTGGAATGCTGAACATTTTTTTAATTAGAATACATATTCGCTTTTCAGATTGTTATTCCTTGAAATTAATTCATGACCCGAGAATACACAATCTTAGTCTAGCGAAGGCCCTATTTCAGGGAAATGCTATGTGCCGCCGTCGTCGTCCTCTTCCAGACAAGATGGGCATAATGAGCTCTCCATGATGCCTATGATGGCCATGGATTATATCCTCTAATCAAACCTAAAAGTGCCCGAGGCTCCCTCCTCCTTTTATGCTTGAGGAGGAAGCTTACTATCTCCCAGCTAGGATTTTTATTCAAGTGTCTCCCGTGAGTTTTTTCCATGGAGTTCCTGATGTGCTTCACAGTGTTCGCTATACTTGTTCCTGTTATTGGCTGCAGTCCATTTGGTTTTTCTACTGATCCGCAATTGCCAATTCGTCGGCCAGTTCGCTATCTTGAGCACCGCAGTGTCCGGTGCTTCCTACAAAAGTCGAAGTTTATTCCATTTTGCAACGGAGTCAAACCTCAACATACTCGTACATTCGTGAACAATTTTTGAAGAGGTTGGCGCAGTTTCCAGTGCCTTTAGTGTAGCCTGTATGTCACTGCAGATACAAATTTGTGGTCCACGCCATCTCTCACCAATCATCTCCGATTGAAAAACCGTCCCCATTGTACATATGTAAAGCATAATGGCAGGTATGACTGATGTCGTTGAGAGTATACCGGAATCTGTAGAAGTTGAGGTGATTACAGAAGCCCGAATAAAGTTGTGACAGCCCAAGGTTGATCCATTAGGTTATCGCAGTGCGGAAAAGCAACCCTGCAATACATTTTGTTGTTGCCCGTTTTGCTATCTCAACTGTCAAACGTCCATTTTTAATTGGCCAAGCAATACATACATACATACAAGAAAAGCAACACATACATACAAGAAAAGCAACAAACACATAAATTTTGACAATTTAGGTAATGAAAAAAAAAATAGGTTTCTACCAAGGCAACCTTATGTATAAACCTTGTGCCAGCCTGAGCGATGATTGCGTAAAAGCGCCGCTGAGCTATATGTGTAAATAGGTAATGACTGGATTGGAAATATTGCGAAAGAAAAACAAGCAAGAAAAATAGGAGTAGGAGATAAATGTACGGATCTGAATATCAATACAACTGCCCTTACAAACTTTATTTGATGAGTACAAATTGACCATTTGGAAAGAATAAATGGAATCCCAAACGAGCTGATTCGCTAACCAATATAGAGTTAGTTCGTTATTAATATGGGTTTCTGGGTAAAACCAAGCTTAAATGTACATAGATGTTTTAAAGAGATGAAACTTTTCAAGAACTTCAGAGAAAGACCATTCGAATTTGTATTTTTTCGAAGGCTTTGTTATTATAACGCCATTTGAAGTAGCTGTGCAAGACGGAGCAAAAGATCCAAAGCTGATGTCAATATTCAGAGGTCAGTCATGTTTATTTCTCGACTTTCATTGGAATAGCAATAACTTCAAACTTGTCTGTATTTTACAATTTGTGGGCAAACATTTTAAAAAATATTAAAATATAACTAAAAGAAGTCAACAACCATACACACAAAAAAGAAAAGCCAACAAAAAAATTGCTCTATATTCATTTCTTTGCGGATCATTTTAACAACACAATTAAATAAATAAAACAAATTGTTGGTAACATGATGAGTGTGACCCAACGGAACGACGTGGTCAAATGCATGCAAATGCTGGAAAAACACATTTGTTGCATTCCAAAATAAGTGATACGACAAACAACAACAACAACAACGAATAAATGAATACAATATATGTAGCTGCCGCAGGGTCACAGGGGGCTGGTTGGTTCATTGCAGTTGCTCTGCATAATTTACAATCTGACAAGGTCAATTTGTACTGCACTCGCCGCGGCGTGCCACAATGCACAGATATCTACATACATATTTAAATATTTTTACACATGTTCCTGTAGAGAAATGTTTATCTGGAATCGCAGCAGCAAAAAATGTACATAGATATGCACACATTCTGTTTGCGGAGTTTGGGACCTACACTTTGGGCAATTTGCGCAAAACGTGCACTTCGCGGCATCCGAGCGCAGACAATGGAAGTAGTGCAACGGCAACGGCAGCGGCAGCCGGCCAGTCGGTAATCGACAACAACAACATCTGCCATTGTTGCATGATCTACTTGTAAATATGCACATCTCCATCATGCATATGCTCATGCCACAGCAACAATACCGTTGCGCTGAAAAGCGTAGAACAACAAAATGTATTGCTGTTGCATGCGACGCGTCGTGGTCAGAGAGACAATATGAAACATATGTAGGTACATAGATATGGTATGGTTGTTGTGTGGCATATTGCTAGAGTTCCATTTAGTCTGCTCCTTAGTCCACATACAATTGTTTGGGCCATTTGATTAGTAGAAATGGCAAAAATACCACTCTATGTATACCCAGTAGGAAAATATTTGAACTCAAATTTAGTATGTATGCGACATTTCTTCTTTTTCTACACTTTACTTTTTACAGTAGTACTTTATGATTCCGTAAAATTAACTTAGAACATTTCTTGATAATTTTCTTGAGATGTGGATATTAAAATTTTCTACTGGGTGCATGCTACAAACGTACACATATATATATAAATGCATGCGTGATCTTACGTACAAGTCCATGTGTGTATGTCAGTTAGAGTTGGGAAACTATCGATGGCACTATCGATAGTATCGATATTTTTTTTTTTCAGACTATCGAAGACCATCGATGGTTTTTTCAAAACTATCAAGAACTATCGATGGTAATGTGTACTATCGATAGTTTTACAACCTTTACACACCTCCATATTGCACATTGCTATTTCAGAGTACCAGCTATTGAAATTTGTAGGAATTTAGTGTGTACATATTTACAAAATGTTTTGATTTATATATTTGCAGACTGAATAAAAGCTGTTCCAGTTTTGTAGATTTTTTGAAAGAAACAGTTTTCGAAATATTTTAAAGTTTCAGTTTTTGAGCTAAGAAAAAAAAAATACGCTTACAAGTCTGTCAATATCTTCGCTATTACCAGTTTTTATTTTACGTTTGCAGAGGATGAAATATCATTTCCACCAAAGCAAAAATAATTAAAATCGACGTTAAAGTGACGGAGTTATGGCGAACCAAAAAATTTTTTTTTGTAATTTTTTATTAATTATTTTTCCGGCATTCATCTTCTTTTTTCATTATTTTAACGAAATATTAAATTTCATCCTGATTTTACACTGTGATTTAATAGCTGTTTTCAGTAGAAAAATGACAATGTTATAAGAGATTCAGTGAACAAATCTATATTTATTTCAATACGATAGTACTATCGATGGTTTATTTTTTTAAGACTATCGAACACTATCAACAGTTTTTTTAAAACTATCAAAAACTATCGATGGTGGGACTATCGATAGTTTCCCACCTCTAATGTCAGTTCTCATTCCTTAGCCGTTGAGAACAAATTTTCTGCATATTAGTCGCTATTGTTATTATGTATCGTGGGTTATTATTGCATTATTTGTTTGGAGTATGAAGAAACATTTAGTACGTGACAAATTTCAGCAATAAAAAATTTTTTTTATATAATAAACCTTTTTTTTAGAATTATGCATGCAAAAGGCTCATGTATGCACATGTAATTTGATTGTGTGTTTGATTGCTTTAATGATAAGATTCGCAGTGATTTTTGAGATATATTCATGGGAAATGTACTCTTGAAAGTGCCAGAGGTAATAATTGCGTCCCTAGATATGTATGCAGGCAAGGCTCTGAGAACCTTCTTAGATATCCCGCTGTAGTCACTCTTATATTACAGTTAATCCGCGGATGGGCACTTTACTGTTCTATATATCGCCCGTTTTATGCAATAGGGATTTAACTTTAAATTTTCGATTTCTGGGATTTTGCCATATATTTCAATAACTGGTTAGTGCCTTTGAGTCTAGTCTTATAAAATACTTAAAAAGATAAAAATGGCGGAAATAGAAGTGATTTTGTAGTTAGCCGTAGAAGGAAACTATTTGAAATTATAAAACTTTATTTGCGTTTTCCCAAAAAAAAATTTTTGAAGTTAACTTCTTAGGCGGCGATATAGAGTTTTTATGGAGAGTGAAATTTTAAAAAGGAAATAGCAGGTACACTTCCGTTGCACGGAAATAGCAAACAGGAAACAGCAAAAGATAAAAACGTTTACCCGGCTTTCCCCTGAATGTTTTGGACAATATTAGTATCAAATAAAAGGTATTGAACATGGCTTTTACAAGGAGAATTACTAGTTATGATTACCAGGTCGGGTCCCCAGATATGGGTCAAAACGTGGACCAGGATGACCCCGGAATATTTCTGAGCAATATTGGTATCAAATGAAAGGTGCTGAGCACAGCTTTCATATAGAGATGTACTGATTATGAGTTCTAGGTCGGGTCCAAAAATATGGGTCATAATATGGACCCGGATAACCCCGTAATGTGATGTCATGATGTGATGCCATGATATGATGTCATGACGTGATGCGATGATATGATGTCATGATGTGATGTCATGATGTGATATCATGAAGTGATGTCACGATGTGATGTCATGATGCGATGTCATGACGTGATGCCATGATGTGATGTCATGATGTGATGTCATGATGTGATGTCATGATGTGATATCATGAAGTGATGTCACGATGTGATGTCATGACGTGATGCCATGATATGATGTGATGTCATGATGTAATGCCATGATGTGATGTCATGTCATGTAATGATATAAATAAATAAAGGAAGTAGGTACACACTTTTAGGCGCGTCTGATATAAATTTAGAGATTTTTGGCGATCTCATTTAGCGATAGCGATTTTTAGAATCCGGGTCCTGTATGTATTTACGTATTTAATTTCATCATAGCCTAAAATTATGCAACATATTAACTAATTGATATTTACAGGAGTAGGAATTAAGTCTAATTGTGTTTTTATATTTTTAATATATCCACTTATTACTAAGGTATACCCTCCTATGCAATTTTTTTGAAACCATAAGCTTTATATTTGTATAGCATACACCAATTCAACTTGAATTATTTAAACATGGCTTAAATAATTTCATAAAAATAACACAAAGTAACAAGCTTTGCATCATTTCAGATGTTTTCTTTATAATGCTTAATGTAAGAAGTTAACTTCTATCACGTGTACTGTGCTACACGCGGCTTTTTTTGAATTAAATCCCTATTGCATAAAACGTGCGATTTTTATTTACAAATAATATGTTAGACCTTGCGTAGATACCGCAAAAGCTGCAGAGAAAATGAGAAGTAAGGAACGGTCTTGCACCTTATCTGTATCCAAATGTTTTCTGGCTTCAATACGAGAATTAATCATGTGCCCGCTCGGGGCACGGGGAGTTGTTTAGCAGGCTGTCAGAGCAATGCACTTTGTTTCTGGCAGCAAATGACAAGCTGGTACCCCGATTATCCTTTTGTAGACACTGTCGATTTTCCCATAAGAGACCAATGGATAGATCCATAAACTCTACTGGTATGACCGAAGAAAACCATCTACACAGACTGATCAAAAACAGAATATGGTACTGCATTCGGCAGCCGCCGACTTCAGGTGGCATTATACTTAAGTCATATGCAATTGCGACGGTTTTTCAATTGTAGATTTATGCCATACTAAAAGCAACAGAATGGATAATTATCCAATTATAATTGGTGAGAGCTGGCGTGGAAACCAAAATTGTATATGCACAGAAGACACGGGAGATTGGGCGAACCTCTTTAAAAATTGTTTACGAATGCATGTTGAAGCTTGACTCCGTACCAAAATAAAATAAACTTCAACTTATGTGGGTAGCCGGACACTGCGGTGTTCAAGGTAATGAACTGGCCGATGAATTGGCAAATTGCGAATCAGCGGAACAACCAACTGGACCGCAGCCAATCATAGGACCAAATATAGTAGGCACTATGAAGTACATCAGAGACTCTATGAGTTAAACTCATGAGAGACGCTGGAACTCTACATATTCCTGTAAAATTGCAAAATGCTTTCGGAAAAAGTCTAATAAGGAAGTAGAAAACTTCCTACTCAAGTATAGAAGGCAGAGATCAGCAGCGGTGCACCGCATTTTCTAAAGCACCGCAAAAATACTAATTTTTTGAGTGGCTCAAAAAATAAGTACCCAGAAAAAAAATTCACCGCCGCCGCATTGATTGAAAACCTAAATGATATTGCGGTATGTAGTGTTCTTAACACCGCATACCGCAAACACCGCATAACGCAAACACTGTATACCGCAAACACCGCATATCGCAAACACCGCAATCACCGCAAACACCGCATTTGTTTATTTGTATACTATTCAGTGTTGCCGGAAATTTTTCACACACTGCAAAGGTATAGGCAATTGAAAATTCATTTGTACATAAATACATAGATATGTGTTACTGATTATAAGATATACAGCAAATTTATTCTCAAGTATTTTTTTTTTTTTTTATTTTTGTGTGCTTTGTTTTTTGTGGCAGTTTTTTGAATAATAAAATATTTTTCAATAATGAAATAATCAAAAATTCATTTTTGAAATCCAATACAACTAATAGGGCCATCAGAATGAATACTTTTCCGTCAAACTAGCAATCCGTTTAATTGACAACATAGTTGAATTAAATGTATTTAAATGACGATCGACACATTCAGTACTTCAGCTTTGCCGTAAAAAAGACATCTAATTCAACTATGTTTCTAAGTTAAACGAATTGCTAGATTGACGGAAAAGTATTCATTCCGACGGGCGCATAATAAAATGTATAAAAATAAACATGTGTATTGTTGTTGCTCCAATAAAATGACAAAAACTTTGATTTCAATCAATGTATCGTAGCCAATTTTGTCGATTGTGAAAATTGAATGAATGCCTCGTTGGAAAATAAAGAATTATGTCACAGACCAACAAAAATGTGTAAACAAAACTTATGTGTATTACTAAGAAGCCATAAATGTGATTCAAGGATTTTAGGAAAAAACTCTATTTCATGTAAATAGGACATATTTTTATCTTGAAATTCATTAGTCAAATTATTTTGAATGTAAACAAACTCTAAATTTTAAGTGGCCCTTTCAATGAAAAAATTAAAAAAAAAAACAATCCTGAGAGTTTTCCTGTATAGATATTCTTTGGTTAAAATAAATTTGTAATCAGTAGTATTTTTCATTAGAAATCCATAAGACGGTAAAAATTACAAACAAAAAATCGCACTGGCAACATTGTATATATATCTATTTGGGAAATGCGGTGTTTGCGGTATGCGGTGTTTGCGATATGCGGTGTTTGCGATATGCGGTGTTTGCGGTATACGGTGTTTACGATATGCGGTGTTTGCGGTGTTGTGATATTCATACTACCGCATACCGGAATTGATCAAGAAAATGCGTTACGGTGTTTATTATGATCGCATATTTTGCGGTTGCGGTCATACTCCCACCGCATTTTTTATGAGTATACTCTAAATCACAAAAAATGTATCGCATGCTGATCTCTGATAGAAAGAGGAAGTTTTGGGGCCTTGTGGGTTTAATTACAGGACACAATCCATGGGGACAGCACATGGCTACCATAGGCATCATCGAGAGCTCATTGGGGTACGGCGACGACGACGGCAAAGAGAATTATTTCTGCAGCTGTCCGGCTTTCGCTAGACTAAGATTGCGCATTCGCGGGTCAGATGTATTGAGAATGCCGGATGCACATTCTCTACCACTCGACGAACTTCTCGTATTTATTAAAGAATCTGGGAAGTTTGCAGAGGAATTCTCATGCCACTGTCCCACCTTTTCCCTACGTCTTGAACCTTTCTAAAGGCCTTAAGTGCATTGGGCTAATATGCCTGAGACATAGTTTTTCCGGCTTACCAAAATTCCATTACATTCCAATCATACCTTCCATTTTACTAGGGGTGGAATTACTCTGGAAAGGTTTATACCAAAGAGTTCATTTCGTGATGATATACATATGTAACTCCGGTTAACCCCGGTTAACCTTAATTTGAGCACACAATTTTTTTCCAGATTGCCCTTATTATCCCAGCTCGATATTGACTTTAAACGATTTTCTTTTAACTTAAGCAACAACTTTCATTTATGCGCTGGAATTAGGCGCCAAATCTTTTGTTGTTATTATTTGATTAAATTTCTAGTCTTTGTAGATTTTTTTGCTGCTCAAAATAACCAACACGTGTCAAATATTAAACTTTCAAAGCAAAACATGTCAAAACCAACGAGAAGCTACAATAATTTAAAATAAGACAGACAGACAAGCAAGCGGAAGGCGAAACGCATTGAACTTTACTGAAGTGCCGACGCTGCGCCACTTCATTGGTTGCGTTGCGTTGGGGCGGCGGCGGCAAAGCAGTGCCAACAAAGCTTCGATGGAACATCAATTACATATTTGGTTTTTTTTTTGGCGTGAAAGTTATGCAAAGACACAAACTGCTTAGACAAAACAGAATGCTGTTGCCGCTGCTGGTTATTAGGGTAAATAAGCGTGGTAAGAGGCGGGGCTAGCTTGGGCGCCAGAAAGTATGCAAATGCAATGCAGTTGTATTTGAAAATGAAGTAGAAACGAAAAAAATGAAGAGAACGCTTACAAACTAGTACTTTGGCACGTGACCGCTGCACCATATTGAAATTTATGAATTTGCTGTCAAACAAAGTGTCAGAAGTAATTTTCGTTGATTGAAGCGGAGGTTGAGCAGAAGATGGAGTTTGGAGGCGCGAAAGTAAAAGCGATGGCGAGAGAGGGATTTGTACGAAAAAAAATTTGGTTTAAAGAGCGATTTTATATTTAAGGGCAAATTTAAGATTTAAAAATGAACTTAAAACTTAATTTGGGCAAACTTTTCAAGGTGAAATAAAAGAAAAAAGGCAAATGAAACAGCTCCGGTATGCTGTCCAAAAATTGAATGAGGAAGTTTGTAAATTTAAAAGTAAAAGCTCTAAAAGAGCACAAAGTTTAAGGAATTTTTTTTTTTTTTTTCTTTTTTGTTCAACAAAAATTTGATTTTATATCCACAAGAAACACTATGAAAACTACAGAAAAAGTAGTCACAAAAATTCTTTAAAGAAAAAGCGCGCAAAACAACAGTTTTCACAGCTTTTTTGTAGTTTTATGCGCTTTTTTGTTGTTGTTGCGCTAGCAAAACATAATGGCGGCTGGCCGTTAACCTCGCTAGGGAAAAAAGGAAATTGGTCATTAAGGCACGACGGCGACGCCAGTGGAAGTTGAAATCGAAGTGGCTAAGTCTGGCTGGCTGGCTGGCTGGCTGACTGACCTTGGTTAAGACGCTGCTGCGTGCTGCGACAAAGGAAAAGGCGACGGCCAAGGTAGAAAAGCAATGTAAATCAGTAGGAGGAAGCAAAAAACTGTGAAAAAAATCAAGGAAAAATTGCACCAGAAGTGGCAGAGATAAGCAAAGCGCACGCGATATTGAACAGACGCTGGCGGTTGTTGGTCTTTGGTCGACGGCGGCGGTGAGAAAATAATACGCACTTTTGCTTTTTAACGCAATTTTTTTTTTTAGAAAAACTTGGCCAAACCACTCTCATGCTTCCTGCCCCGCTTCCACTACTTTACTTCACCAGCTTCCAACGCGCAAAAAAAAAAAATAAATAAGAGGAAAAGGAGCTCGGAAAAGCACTAAGAAAATAATGGCGCAAGAATTATGTTCAAAGTCAAGGCACAAATTCTTAAATTAATACACTTTGAAATAAAAGAAAGGAAAAAGAAAAAAAAAAATTAGTAAAGCGAAAGCAGCGAAAAAGTTTTGTTAAACGAAAAAAAAAAATAATAAAAAAATGTAAAACAAACTAAAGTAAAAGAATTATTACAGGAAATTCCCGCGCGCGCGAGCAGCAAAACAATTTTAATGGGCGCATTGGCCGGCGGGTCAATGCGACAGCGAAACGGCGATGGCATGGGTAGCTAAATACAAAATTAAAAAAAAAAAATAACTTAAAAAAAAACACAGAAATAGACCGAAGGGTGCGCCACATTATGTCAATGACCAGTCTTGACCCACATCGCTGGCAGACGTCGCGTCGCCTCATGCGCGCCCCCCCTTTTTGTTCATGCTAATAATGAGTAATAAAAATGCAATGATGGCGGCGAAGCAGCAAGCAATATGGCCAAATTAAATTAGCAATTTAGCGCAATGCTAAAGCGCTTGGGCTTGAGCTTGACCAGCTGCCCACCATCCAAGTGACGACAATGACCCTGAAGTATAAAAGATAAAAAGTAAAAGAAGTAATTTGGCAAAAAAAAAACAAGAAAGAAAATTACAAAAAAGGAAAAAAAAATTAAAAATAAAAGAAACAAGTAAGGAAGCCTAAGTTCGAGTGCAATCGAACATTAGATACTCAGCTGTATGCTTTCATTGTTTGTTTGCGTTTGTTCGATATAGGGTGTATTTTATATGAAACGAGTGCTGCATAAACAGGGCGCAGCCACGCCCATTTTCAAAATTTATATCAATCATCCAAATAAGCATACAAATATTATTGTTAGTGCAAAATTTCATCCCTCTATGACTTTTAGTTACAAAGACTTCACGTTACAAATTCCAAAAGGGTGTTCCAGAAATATCTTTGTTAAAAAGTAGGCGTGGTCATAAACCGATTTCAATACATTTTTGCGTGTCTATTAACACATGTTATAAAAGTGTATAAACCAAGTTTCGTCATAATATCTCAATTATTTGTCGAGTTAAAGGCTAAGAAATCTCATATATCCCTTTGTCTAAAAAGAGGCGGTGCCACGCCCATTTTCCAAACTTTTTTATTTTTTGTTTCCGGTCTATTGTAAAACTCATGTCACAAAATTTCAATGAATTATCTTTATATTTCACATAGATATCGCTTAAAATGGTTTTATTAGGTCACTTTATAATACACATATATAAAAGTGGGCGCGGTCGTCAACCGATTTTGGTAATTTTTCGTCCACACATTTGGCTAAGTAAATATATCACGCGTACCAGATTTCATCGATATATCTTTAACGGTTTCTGAGTTATGGCTTATTAAACTTTCAATATTCGCTCCTTAATAAGTGGGCGTGGCACCGCCCATTTTCCAAAATTTTTGTAGTTTTTGTTTTATGTCCATAGTTGGACTCCTGCCACAAAATCTCAGTGATTGATCTTTATATTTGACAGAGATATCGCTTAAAATGTTTTTATTAGGCCCCCTTATATTTCCTATATATAAAAGTGGGCGTGGCCGTCAACCGATTTTGATAATTTTTCGCCAAAACATTTGACTAAGTAATTATATTACGCGTACCGAATTTCATCGATATATCTTCAACGGTTTCTGAGTTATGACTCATAAAACTTTCAATGTCTGCCCCTTAATAAGTGGGCGTGGCACCGCCCATATTCCAAAATTTTTGTGTTTTTTGTTTTATGTCCATAGTTGGACTCATGCGACAAAATTTCAATGATAGATCTTTATATTTGACAGAGATATCGCTTAAAATGGTTTTATTAGGTCACTTTATAATACACATATATAAAAGTGGGCGTGGCCGTAAACCGATTTTGATAATTTTTCGTCAAAACATTTGTCTATGTAAGCAAATTACGCGTACCAAATTTCATCGATATATCTTCAACGGTTTCTGAGTTATGACATATAAAACTTTCAATGTTTGACCCTTAATAAGTGGGCGTGGCACCGCCCATTTTCCAAAACTTCATCAAATTTCTTCATAAGGGCCCAAGCTCAATACGTGGGTAAAATTTTAAAACTCTAGCTATATTAGTGGCTGAGATACCAAATTTCCGATTTTTTCTATATAGGAAAAGTGGGCGTGGTCATGGTCCGATTTCGCCCATTTTCAATACCAACCGTCCCAGTCTCGATACCAACTTGCGTTCCAAATTTCATCAAAATATCTCAATTTTTGCGCGAGTTAGAGTGTTTACAGACGGACGGACGGACGGACGGACGGACAGACGGACGGACGGACGGACGGACGGACGGACGGACGGACGGACGGACATGGCTCAATCGATTTCTCTTTTCACCCTGATCATTTTGATATATATAAGTCTATATCTATCTCGATTATTTCATTCTGTTACAATCCACCGTTATGTGATTAAAACTATAATACTCTGTGTACTAGTACAGCTGAGTATAAAAAAAATTAAAATAAAAGAAATTAAATTAGAAAAGAAAAAACAAAAGAGAAAATATGCGTGCAAGCAGAATAGAAAGAGAGAAAGAGAGGAAGTGGGTGAGCGCTTTAGCCAACGCGAGCTGACGCACACTGGTTGATAGCGGCCAAAAATAAAATCGAAATTAAAGTATTAGCAAATCAAATTTTTTTGAAAGTGATTGACAGATATAACAATTTGTAAAAAAAAAGCTTATATAAAATTTTTTGAGTCTCGTTTTGTTTAGCCGTACAGGGTGTTAAAAACTGAGCAAAAAATAGGTCCTTTTATTTCTCAACAATTACACCTTATACAAAATGCTGTAACTCATTCACTTATTAACGTATGTAATCGAGTGATACATAATTACATAGATATTGATTTGGCCTTTTAGAAACAATAAACCTTTTGTAACCAGCGGTAACTCTTAGATTTATATGAACTTTCAAATATTGACAAAAAAAAGTCGTAAAAAAAAATTTTTGCTCAATTTTAAACAAAAAAATAAAAAAAATAAAAAATATGACCTCCCCAATTTTTTCATATGTTTTGAAATGATATATTTTTAATCAAACTGCATTTTAGTTCTTGAAATCCACCTGCGCTTTTCGCTTAAATAATCTTTTTCCCATTTGACTAAAAGTGCCTTTTCCAAAACGCAATAATTAGGCTACTTTTGACATTATGAAAAATCTTATTCTTAGGCGACTAATCGAATAGTCTGTTCACCGTGTTGTAGGCAATGGTTCACACTTTCAAATTATAAAAGAATTTTTTTTATCAGCGTTATCATTATTTTTTTGCAGCCTTTTTCTTTTCGAACAGAAAAAAAAATTGTGTAAAAATTGGAAAATTTCAACATGAAATAAAAAAAAAATACAAAATATGACCTCTCCAAATTTTTAATATTTGGTGCTAGTGAACGTGCTTTATAAACAGGTGAAGAAATCTTAAAAATTCGTTTGCGCTTTTTTGTTTTATGAACTTTTTTATGGAGTGAGTTTTTCTAAGTTTTCATACATTTTTCCCATACAAAATCCCCAAAATTATGCTTCAAAAAGTATTAATAATTTTGTATGGGGAAAATTTGCCAAGTTAATGAAACTTAAACAACAATTTCCCCAATTCTAATAAAGATATCTGAAAAATTTAAACGCCATATTCAGGGGGATGGTTTATGCTTTCTAACGGTGTATTTGATTTTGAATAAAAAAATATTACATACAAGATATTAAGCAGGGAATATAGTCAAAAACGTGTTTTTTTGCCTAATTGGACATGAATATCTCAAAAACTAGAACCAATTTGAAAATTCTGACTTCAGATTCAGATTCAGCACACTGAAATCCTTTAGAAAAGTATAGTTTCATTTGTGGTATAAAAATTTTTTTAAATGTGATTTTTTTGAAGGAAAATTTTATGATGAATGCTTATAAAATGCTCAAAAGTGCATATATTTTTAATTTGAAAACCATGGAATACTTTGCGCTTTTTCCAAAATGATAACTGTATATTATTATTTAAAAAATGTGTGCTCTTATTAAAATTGAGCATTTTAGCTATAATAGTTAACAAAATATTGAAATTTCAAAAATACCGTTATATGGGAGGGGGGTGTATTTGTGGGCCGATTTTGTTCAAATTTTCACAGTTTACTATCTTCAATCAAGAAAGCTTAAGTTCCGAGTTTAAAGTTTCTAGCTCAATTATTACTATTTTTGGCCGCGTTTGTATGGGGGTGCCCCCACTGTGTGACGAAACGATGTTCAAGAAACCACCACGTTTCTTTGCCTACTTTAAGGCGCTTTAAATAAGCAGCAAAACAATTTGCTTGTTTACGCTATAAGCTCTCAAATTAAAAAGAAATTTAAGTTGTTTACATTGGGCCGTATTAATAAAAACCAAGCAAATGCTTTTACTCAATATTTTAAAAATTTTACATTAATTTGTATGAACCAAATTTCAAAATTTGAGTAAAAGATCTGAAATCTTAAGCAAAAGCAAATGCTTGGCTTTTATTAATATGACCTTCTTCCTTTTTCCATTTCTAAATCTTTTTTGCAGCGTAAAATCCATACATACATAGCAGTATGTTCCAAAAGACATGGCGTTGTACATACATAATTAATTAATAATAGGCATACTTTTAGGCACTTTAGCGTTTGTAGAATGTGCTTTGTTTATTTCTTTGCTTTGTTGCTCTTGTATTCCCGTTAATTTTCTATTTGTTGACAAAAATTTATAACCGCTTATCCAAGGCCGTAGCCAGGATTTTTTTGTTGGGGATTTCAAACACCGCAAACCGCCTTTCCCTTAAATATGACTTTGTGCTTATCCCTTCAAAAAGTAGCGGCTACGTCAGCCCTACATCCAAGGGATACCGTGTGGTATGCAAAGGTCAACCACTGGGCACTGCAGTCTTCTGAAAACGTTAAGTCGCTGGAAGGTGCACTTCGATAAGTAGTTTGATGCCACAATATGGGCGGAGAGCTGGCGGATGGGTGCAGATATGAAGAAAGAAGTCACTCATATATACATTGATGGCTCTAAGACATCAAAAGATGTAGGTGCTGTTGTTGTTGTTGTTATTGTTGTAGCCACCAAGATGCTCCCCGAAGGTTTTGGGGAGTGTAGGGGATGTGACAGTCCTTTGCCGGATAAATCCGGTACGCTCTCCCGGCACTAGTCCCTTCTGACACCAGCCCGACTGTCGTGCGAACAATTTTTTTGGCCATAATCAACCTTCTAGGCCGGTGGATTTTAGTCGCCTCTTACGACAGGCATTCCTTACAACGGGTTTATTCTAGGTTCCCTGTCGTTTATTGCAGTGAACTTAACATCAGTACTAGTATCACGCTACCATATCACTGTAATGTCTTTCGGAGTGCAAGGAAGCCTTAGGGGTAATATACAGGGATAGTAATCACCATTTATACTAGATCTCAGGCTACAAGGGCATATACGGTAATGAGCGAGCTGATCAGATAAAAAATAATGTTGCAGGTCTTAGATCAGAACATTCCATGGACATTTCGATGCCACTCAGTGAAACTAAACATATGTACTATATATATATATGATGGACCAGACCGATAAAGTGAGGAGACAAGCGCAGAGCTGTAAGGTGTCAAAAATTATGCGTAAAGCGTACGATTCGAAGCTAACCATGTAAATGGTTGCTATCTCTGAAAAGCGAAGAATGTAGACTTATCATCGGGGTCCCAACAGAACGCTCTATTTTAGCAACACATGCGCTCAAAATGTGACTAGTTGGTGAAAGTGATTGCATGCAATGCGGATTGCATGAAAAGATGGTAGAGCATGTTCTCTGCTCCTAACGTGCTTTTTCCAGGCTAAGGCTTCGGCTACTAGGGCAGGTCGTATTCAGCGATCTCGTATCCGTATCCAAAATAGGGGTAAAGAAGCAGTCAAGGCATCTTCATTATAAAAATTCCATGTAAAGAAGAGTGTGGAGAGCCCAATCGGTGCTAACCTCCCCCAGGAAGCGTTTCCATTTACACCGATAGCTGGAAACTAAACGACTAAGTTCGAAGAGATATATTTTGCCAAGACCTGAATCTACAGCTGTCTTTCTGAACATTGCTATGTTTTCAAAGCTAAAATTTTAGCAATAATGAAAGCATTGAGCCGCATATGGTAAGAGCCTATACACAAGAAACTATTCATCTTCAGCGGCAGCCAAACGGCTATTAGCGCTCTTGGTTGATTCTTACTCGTCTTCAATTCTGAACTGGTAGTAAATTTTCGCCGATCTCTAAAAGAGCCAAGCATAACTTCAAACAGTTCTTATGGGTTGCGGGACACAGGGACATCGAGGGTAATTGTATGGCGATGAGCTTGCAAGGAAAGGTAATACCGAGCGAGTTATTCCCCGCCAACTAATGCAAGGCTATGACTTTTTTCACATGCATGCTAATGATTAAAGAAGACATTTGAAACAAAAAAAACAAGTGATAGATGGCAATAAAACCCAGTATTTAGGATTTCAAAATAAACATGGCCGAAATGGTATCACAAGGGTTCCCGTCAACTATGCTCTCTAAGTAGGAACGACATCTCTAGCCGCTGGGGAGTACTCACGGGACACTGCCTCATAGCAAAACGCGCAGAGAGGATAGGTGCGCGCTATCGTAGATGCTGCAGATGCTGTAAAGAGGATGAGGAGGAGGGGTTAAGCACTTCATCGGTAGTTGCCTGGCGCTGAGCGACGCAATAAAGCGCCCCAAAACCTATCCTACCTATCCGTCCTAAACCACGATATGTAGATAATAGTTGCGCCGCAACCAGTTTTTAGCAGTAGCCGTAATGCTTAATGCTTGAATCAAAGTTTTCAGCATTAACTGTTATTTGCACTCACTGTATTTTAGGCTTAGGTACGTATGCCAGCATTTTCTCAAAACCTTATTCAAAAAACTATAGTGCGGCCTTTGTGTTATTTGAGTTAACTACATATAAACTTTCCACAAAGGATGCTAAGGTGCTTTACTTGCAACCACTTTGAGTGCTTAAGAAATACAAAGGCAGGAGTAGTAAACACATTTTTATACTCAGCTGTACTAGTACACAGAGTATTATAGTTTTAATCACATAACGGTGGATTGTAACAGAATGAAATAATCGAGATAGATATAGACTTATATATATCAAAATGATCAGGGTGAAAAGAGAAATCGATTGAGCCATGTCCGTCCGTCCGTCCGTCCGTCCGTCCGTCCGTCCGTCCGTCCGTCTGTCCGTCCGTCCGTCCGTCCGTCCGTCTGTAAACACTCTAACTCGCGCAAAAATTGAGATATTTTGATGAAATTTGGAACGCAAGTTGGTATCGAGACTGGGACGGTTGGTATTGAAAATGGGCGAAATCGGACCATGACCACGCCCACTTTTCCTATATAGAAAAAATCGGAAATTTGGTATCTCAGCCACTAATATAGCTAGAGTTTTAAAATTTTACCCACGTATTGAGCTCGGGCCCTTATGAAGAAATTTGATGAAGTTTTGGAAAATGGGCGGTGCCACGCCCACTTATTAAGGGTCAAACATTGAAAGTTTTATATGTCATAACTCAGAAACCGTTGAAGATATATCGATGAAATTTGGTACGCGTAATTTGCTTACATAGACAAATGTTTTGACGAAAAATTATCAAAATCGGTTTACGGCCACGCCCACTTTTATATATGTGTATTATAAAGTGACCTAATAAAACCATTTTAAGCGATATCTCTGTCAAATATAAAGATCTATCATTGAAATTTTGTCGCATGAGTCCAACTATGGACATAAAACAAAAAACACAAAAATTTTGGAATATGGGCGGTGCCACGCCCACTTATTAAGGGGCAGACATTGAAAGTTTTATGAGTCATAACTCAGAAACCGTTGAAGATATATCGATGAAATTCGGTACGCGTAATATAATTACTTAGTCAAATGTTTTGGCGAAAAATTATCAAAATCGGTTGACGGCCACGCCCACTTTTATATATAGGAAATATAAGGGGGCCTAATAAAAACATTTTAAGCGATATCTCTGTCAAATATAAAGATCAATCACTGAGATTTTGTGGCAGGAGTCCAACTATGGACATAAAACAAAAACTACAAAAATTTTGGAAAATGGGCGGTGCCACGCCCACTTATTAAGGAGCGAATATTGAAAGTTTAATAAGCCATAACTCAGAAACCGTTAAAGATATATCGATGAAATCTGGTACGCGTGATATATTTACTTAGCCAAATGTGTGGACGAAAAATTACCAAAATCGGTTGACGACCGCGCCCACTTTTATATATGTGTATTATAAAGTGACCTAATAAAACCATTTTAAGCGATATCTATGTGAAATATAAAGATAATTCATTGAAATTTTGTGACATGAGTTTTACAATAGACCGGAAACAAAAAATAAAAAAGTTTGGAAAATGGGCGTGGCACCGCCTCTTTTTAGACAAAGGGATATATGAGATTTCTTAGCCTTTAACTCGACAAATAATTGAGATATTATGACGAAACTTGGTTTATACACTTTTATAACATGTGTTAATAGACACGCAAAAATGTATTGAAATCGGTTTATGACCACGCCTACTTTTTAACAAAGATATTTCTGGAACACCCTTTTGGAATTTGTAACGTGAAGTCTTTGTAACTAAAAGTCATAGAGGGATGAAATTTTGCACTAACAATAATATTTGTATGCTTATTTGGATGATTGATATAAATTTTGAAAATGGGCGTGGCTGCGCCCTGTTTATGCAGCACTCGTTTCATATAAAATACACCCTATATCGAACAAACGCAAACAAACAATGAAAGCATACAGCTGAGTATCTAATGTTCGATTGCACTCGAACTTAGGCTTCCTTACTTGTTAGTTAGAACTTTGATGGCGCACAACTTTTAAGTATTAGCACATTTTATTATTAGTCATTGAAGGCATTGAATTGAAAGAGAGTTTCGCGGTATTCACTATTTTTTATTAACTGGAGGATCTGGCCACTTCAAGGATGTTACAAGGGCTCGATTTCTCTTTGTGGTGGCCACTAAAATTAAATTGTTTGTCTTAAACTTACTTTGTAGAATTATGCAAGTTTGTTGCTTTCTTCGCCTAGAATAAGCTGCGCATCGCCATACCGTGTTTAGTAAAAAATAGAGGCATTGTTATTGACATTGGCAAGCCAAAAGTTCATTAAATGACTAGCAAAAGGACATAAGAATAAGTTTAAATTAATGCAAAGATCATTATTGTAATTTTTGGAAACAAATTTGCATTAGAAATCAATTCTTAAACCTTTTTTCGTTCGCTTTGATTAATGAATAAACATTTAGATACAGTTTGATATAAAATTAATTAGAAAGTGTACAAATTTGTTTCGAATAAAAGTATTCACAACTTTTATTGAAAAAAAAATAGAAATCAAGGAACTCAGCACTGCCTCGTTTCCTTCTGCTTATTTTATATATTAAGAAGGTAACAGCTGAAATTGTAACAATTGTGCCCAAAAAGTAACCAAAAAATACAAAAAAAAAACGCCCAAAACAAAAAGTGTACCTTAACAGAAGATACTTTTAATTAAAATGCGTAAAACTCAGCAACAACAACAAAAATTGTACAAAATTGCTAATTTCAATGATTTTCGTAAAGCAATAATAGTTGCACAAACAAACACACCGGCTTGAGTACTTTTCCATGTATTTGCATAGCGATTTCAATTGAAATTCGTAGCGTAAATCTGTTGCCATTGCCACACCCACAGTTGACTGCGGAGATGACGCGACCGAGCTCAACTCTAGATACTCATTTTGAAGCGAATCGAATCGAATTTGTATAATGCGCGAAAACTTTTCCTCGAATTGAAAATAAAACAATTGGCATGGAAAATGCGCGCAAAGGCAATAAGCAAAAATACAATATTGTGCCAATATAAATAAAAAAGGGGAGATTAATAAGAAGAGGAAAATATATGTATAACCAGTAGTGATTTAACCCGAAACGGACAACTAAAGCTTTGAAAACTATAGTCACATAGAACTGCTTCGTTGAATTTTGCAGGTTACCATAGATAGCAGTAGTCTAATGGATTAGGCTAAGTCGGCCCAAGCTGGATCGGTAACTCAGCAAGTATTTACGAATGGATTACGAATGTCGAAAATCGAAACTTCGATCTGATTATTCCGGATAGAGATTTCTGGTGCAATGGGCCTCTGGATGCGTCAGGTGCTCTCCAGATAAATACCGATAGATCTAAATTAAATGGTAAGTTGGGTGGTGGAGTTTTCATAGCCCAGATGGATACGAAACTCTCCTTTAACCTACCGATTCATTGCAGCGAATTTCGGGAGGAAGTTGCTGGTATCCAAGAGGCGGTGGACTATCTCCGTAAAGGAGTACTCATGCATGATACATTTTTTATATATATTCTGACAGTCAGGCTGCTCTGAAGGCGCTTGGGGCTGTCACCTGAAAATCCAGGAGAGTTGAGAGTTGCCGCAAATCTCTTGATAAGATGGCTGCACCGACTTCTTAAACACTGTTATGTGTGCCTGTACATTGAAATATATCACGTAATGAGATGGCAGACGAAATTGCAAGAGGATACACATCCGTTCCGTTTTCATAATCTTGAAATGGTTTAATAAAGCCGCTCGCTACATGCAAGCTCACTGTTAAAGGATTTTTCCTCGCAGAAGCGGATATTTACTAGATGGTTTCGGTCCACGTTTTGGTTTCTATCTCTATAACCGACTTGAAAATTGGAATGCAGTGAACTCTCTGGGAAGCTTTACTTTGATACCATCTGGGTCTATATATTGGCCTATATCTTGGGAAAATTAAGATACCGGAATGATTTAAATTTCCTAGCGGTTACATCTTTTGTAACCGCGTTCTTCATTACTTAAAGAACATACTTGCCAAAAACGAACAGAATCGGATCATAAATATGGATTACGGAAATAGTTACAGCTATTCCAGCGCCATCTAGTGAGAAAAAATATAGCCTATATCGATATTACATGTCCAAAGAATAAACTGCAAAAGTTTGTCAAAAAACCCTTCATATTTTCAGTCTTAGTACAGTGTCAGATGAGGAGCTCCAACTTTTTTCTCCACTTTCAAAGTTCAGTGATACGTAGTAATAAATTTTCAGAACTACGTTTTTTAGGGCCGTTTATTCAACCTCTGATTAACGCTAACCACGGTTAGATTCCGGTTAAACATCATTATCGGCGTCATCCAACCATACATTTAGCATGTGGTCGACAATGCAGTTCACAACTTAACCTCCGGTTAGCGTTAATCAGAGGTTGAGTAAACGGCCCTTAGTATTACAAATTTTCAGTTTTTGTGATTCGTTTCCTGAAATTGTGCTTAGATGTACGTCACAAAACTGTTAGTTATTCAGAGCTGGGCACCCGAAAAGGCATTCTTGTGGCGGATTTTTTATATTCTTTCAAGTCTGTCTCAATGTTTAATACGTACTTGTATACAGTTCGCAATACATATTTATATATGTAAAATTGGAGATTCTACATCATTCCCGTAAACTCTAAGAACGAGCATACAGCCTCTACAGCATTCGACAATTTTTGGAAGTATGTACTTTGAATTTCAATTTGAGACGAACCATCCCACCCGCAAAAGGAGGGACAAGAAAAAGCGCATGGCATATTTAGCATATTTTTTTTTTAAAGAAAATCATCTGTTAGCTCCAATTCTGTAGACAAATTTACATAAAAAATTCAAAAGAAACTGGGTATAATAAAAAAAGACGGATCAATAGAAATAAATAAGAAGGAATACGGAAATAAAAATTGCTCAGAAAAAGGATCGAAATTTGAATACATCAATGAAAAATGGAAAGAAAAAAATTGAAAAAAAATTTGGAAAAAAGTTAGAAAAAAAGTTTCACTAAACGAACCCAAACTGTGAACCCAAACTGTGAACACAACAACAACTCGAGCGAATACAAAACTACAAACGTGAAAACGAACCAAAATGAATGACAGCGCACAAATGAATGAAGAGTTTGAGTTGAACGGCGAACAAGTGAAATAAATACATAGAACGTTGGGGAACCATCTTTTAAGAAGAGTGGAAGGAGGTGGAAAATTGTAAAAGATACATACATATATGAATTTCAATTGATTTTAGCCGTTTTCGTTCGGAAGCTTCATTTGCCTTTTTTCGCCTTTTCAGTTTTCTTTTTTTTTTTTTTTCATTTTTCGTCTTCCGTTTTGATTCCCGAACAGACATGTATATATGTATATACATATACACTAATACATGCATATGTAGGACTCATGCAAAAACCAATTGATTGGGTGGCTGCGTGTGGGCGGACGGGCGCAACAGCAGCACGAGAGGAAACAGTTTTTCCATGCAAGGAGCAGGACTCACATACACACATATACGTACATATGTACATACCCTGTAGGGAAAATCTCTAGTTCCGAACTAGGTCGCTTCTAGTGCATTTTTCGACCTACTAGTGCGAGCTAAATCTCTTTTGCATGTTATCAACTGGCGAATTTAACACGGCGATGTCCTAGGCGGTGTCAATTGTGCCTCTCTGCACTACATTTTCGATAGTTCCGAACTAGTAATAAATTCTACAGTTTACACTAGTTCGTTTATTGGCACAATTTCGATAGTTCTGAACTAGCTACAAGTACCTAAAAATTCTACAGTTTTACATATGCAGCTTAAGAGCAGCTTTTGACACACTTCATGCAAGTGGCGCGATGGCCGACTGGCTAACTCACATGCCCTTCAATCTGAGGGGCGCGGGTTCGAATCCTGTCAGTGTCAAGGTGAATGATAATTTTTTTTTTTTATATTTTTTTTAACTAATATTTTTTTATTTATTTAGTTAACAAAAATTTACAATAATATTTAGAAGGTAATAAAATAAAAAAAAAACAAGTAAGGAAGCCTAAGTTCGAGTGGAATCGAACATTAGATACTCAGCTGTATGCTTTCATTGTTTGTTTGCGTTTGATGGAAACACGGTGTACTTTATATAAAGCGAGTGCTGCATAAAGTGGGCGTAGCCACGCCCATTTTCAACATTTTTATCTGTCATCCAACTAAGCATATGGATATTATTCTTTGTGCAAAATTTCATTCCTTTTTGACTTCTAGTTATAAAGATGTCACGTTACAAATTCCCAAAGGGTGTTCCAGAAATATCTTTGTTAAAAAGTAGGCGTGGTCATAAACCGATTTGAATAAATTTTTGCGTGTCTATTAGCACAAGTTATAAAAGTGTATAAACCAAGTTTCGTCTTAATGTCTCAATCATTTGTCGAGTTATGGGCTCCGAAATTTCGTATATTCCTTTGTCTAAAAAGAGGCGGTGCCACGCCCATTTTCCAAATTTTTATATTTTTTGTTTCCGGTCTATTGTGGAACTCATGCCACAAAATTTGAATGAATTATCTTTATATTTGACAAAGATATCGCTTAAAATATTTTTATTAGGCCCCTTTATAGTTCCCATATATAAAAGTGGGCGTGGTCGCCAACCGATTTCGCTAAAATTTTGAACATGTATTACCACAAGTAATAAAAGTGTACACACCAAGTTTCGTCATTATGTATTAATTATTTGTCGAGTTATGGGCTCAGAAATCTCGTATATTCCTGCTTCTAAAAAGAGGCGGTGCCACGCCCATTTTCCAAAATTTTTATGCTTTTCGTTTTATATCCGCAGTTGGACTCCTTCCATAAAATTTCAATGATATACCTTTATATTTGACAGAGATATCGCTTAAAATGTTTTTATTAGGTCACTTTATAGTTCCCATATATAAAAGTGGGCGTGGTCGTTAACCGATTTTGGCAATTTTTCGTCCAAACATTTGCCTAAGTAAGTATATCATGCCTACCAAATTTCATCGATATATCTTCAACGTTTTCTGAGATATGACATATAAAACTTTCAATGTTTGGCCCTTAATAAGTGGGCGTGGCACCGCCCATTTTTCAAAATCTCACCAAATTGCTTCATAAGGGCCTGAGCTCCACACGTGGGTGAAACTTTATCACTCTAGCTCTATTAGTGACTGAGATACAAAATTTCCGATTTTTACTATATAGGGGAAGTGGGCGTGGTCATGGTCCGATTTCGCCCATTTTCAATACCATCCATTCCAGTCTTGATACCAACTTGCATTCCAAATTTCATCAAAATATTTAAATTTTTGCGCGAGTTATCGTGCGTACAGACAGACAGACGGACGGACAGACGGACAGACGGACGGACATGGCTCAATCGATTTCTTTTTTCACCCCGATCAATTTGATACATATAAGTCAATATCTATCTCGATTATTTTATGGTGTTACAATCCACCGTTATGTGATTAAAACTATAATACTCTGTGTACTAGTACAGCTGAGTATAATTAAAAATAAGCCTGAGGGATCGGAAAAGAATAAATAGGGGAACATTTCATTTCATACAAGATGCAAATAGAAAACTCTTTATATAAAATGCTTCACTAAACATCTGAGAATTGCAGAAATATACAAAGCCGTCGACAATTGAACTAACAAAAAATTTTTATAGAATTTTTGTCACTTCGAAATTGCATACAATCAAAGTGTGTTTTATAATGGTCACTCAATTCTCTCCTTCTGAACTGGTGAGGGTCTAACTACAATTGATCTAGTTCCCCTGTGACACCTTTTCTCTAGTTCGGAACTAGAAATTTTGCTCACTAGTTATTGAGTTCCCTGCAGGGTATGTACATTTTTTTCGAATACATGCAATTGGCATTAAATTGAATTCATCGGATGCCATTCACTCAGATGTAACAGTTTCAACGTTTCCTATTGGTTGTCTAACGGGGCGCAGTGCTGCTGATATGGGCACACACCCATATAAGAATTGAACTGGTATATATGCGACATATGTATGTACATAATGTATTGGCGATATGATAGGATAACAGAGAAAAATGAAATATCTTTGCATGTATGTACATATGTAAGTAAATGGTAATGTTGTCATTTGCATGCAAGAACCAAACAGAAAAACCAACAATGAAAATGCAAAAAAAAATTTTAAAGCAAAGGATCTATCAAAAAAAGGAAATGTTAAAAATAATAAAAAAAAAACCAACAACAAATAAAGAAAAAACCAGTTTATAATAAACAAGTAAGGAAGCCTAAGTTCGAGTGGAATCGAACATTAGATACTCAGCTGTATGCTTTCATTGTTTGTTTGCGTTTGTTCGATATAGGGTGTATTTTATATGACACAAGTGCTGCATAAACAGGGCGCAGCCACGCCCATTTTCAAAATTTGTATCAATCATCCAAATAAGCATATAAATATTATTGTTAGTGCAAAATTGCATCCCTCTATGACTTTTAGTTACAAAAACTTCACGTTACAAATTCCAAAAGGGTGTTCCAGAAATATCTTTGTTAAAAAGTAGGCGTGGTCATAAACCGATTTCAATACATTTTTGCGTGTCTATTAACACATGTTATAAAAGTGTATAAACCAAGTTTCGTCATAATATCTCAGTTATTTGTCGAGTAATAGGCACGTAGATTCCTTTGTATAAAAAGAGGCGGTGCCACGCCCATTTTCCAAACTTTTTTATATTTTGTTTCCGGTCTATTGTAGAACTCATGTCACAAAATTTCAGTGATAGATCTTTATATTTGACAGAGAGATCGCTTAAAATGTTTTTATTAGGTCACTTTATAAAACCCATATATAAAAGTGGGCGTGGTCGTCAACCGATTTTGGAAATCTTTCGTCCACACATTTGGCTAAGTAAATATATCACGCGTACCAAATTTCATCGATATATCTTTAACGGTTTATGAGTTATGGCTTATAAAACTTTCAATATTTGCCCCTTAATAAGTGGGCGTGGCACCGCCCATTTTCCAAAATTTTTATATTTTTTGTTTTATGTCCCTAGTTGGTCTCCTGCCACAAAATTTCAGTGATAGATCTTTATATTTGACAGAGATATCGCTTAAAATGTTTTTATTAGGCCCCTTTATAGTTCCCATATATAAAAGTGGGCGTGGCCGTCAACCGATTTTGATAATTTTTCGCCAAAACATTTGTCTAAGTAAGCAAATTACGCAAAACAAATTTCATCGATATATCTTCAACGGTTTCTGAGTTATGACATATAAAACTTTCAATGTTTGCCCCTTAATAAGTGGGCGTGGCACCGCCCATTTCCCAAAATTTTTGTACTTTTTGTTTTATGTCCGTAGTTGGACTCCTGCCACAAAAATTCAGTGATAGATCTTTATATTTGACAGAGATATCGCTTAAAATGTTTTTATTAGGCCCCTTTATAGTTCCCATATATCAAAGTGGGCGTGGCCGTCAACCGATTTTGATAATTTTTCGCCAAAACATTTGTCTAGGTAAGCAAATTACGCATACCAAATTTCATCGATATATCTTCGACGGTTTCTGAGTTATGACATATAAAACTTTCAATGTTTGACCCTTAATAAGTGGGCGTGGCACCGCCCATTTTCCAAAACTTAATCAAATTTCTTCATAACGGCCTGAGCTCAATACGTGGGTAAAATTTTATCACTCTAGCTATATTAGTGGCTGAGATACCAAATTTCCGATTTTTTCTATATAGGAAAAGTGGGCGTGGTCATGGTCCGATTTCGCCCATTTTCAATACCAACCGTCCCAGTCTCGATACCAACTTGCATTTCAAATTTCATCAAAATATCTCAATTTTTACGCGAGTTATCGTGCGTACGGACGGACGGACGGACGGACGGACGGACGGACGGACGGACATGGCTCAATCGATTTCTCTTTTCACCCTGATCATTTTGATATATATAAGTCCATATCTATCTCGATTATTTCATTATGTTACAATCCACCGTTATGAAATCAAAATTATAATACTCTGTGTACTAGTACAGCTGAGTATAAAAAAACAAAGTTGACTGCATTTTCTCAGTTAATATGCTTATTCAAATTAGTATTGGGACTTTTTTCGAATAATATTCGAATAAATATTATTCGAATAAACGAATAAAAATATACGTGGGAAAAAATTCGAATAGTACTATTCGAATAGTAGTATGTATGTACATGCATAATTTGGGAATTCCACTTGCCTTCGCGCAAGCCAAAGTACGTATATATCTGTGGTCACAAGCAATAATCGCAGTCGACTTAGGAAGATTTCGAGTTATATATACCACGTTATTCTCCTTTTAAAACACTATATTTCTGTAAAACCCCCATGCTTATAACTTAATTCAATCAAAAGATATAAATAAAAACATTTAGGCTTAACTTACAATAGAGGTATATTAAACTTGCTATAACAGCCAAAGTAGACGTATATACTTAATCAAATTTCTTCATGACATTTTGTTTTATTTACAAAATTTGATCGTTACATTGTGGATGGCTCACTGATTTTGCGTCCATAGTTTTTAATCGACTTTTATGATTTATTAAGAAACGCTTTCGAATATAAAAATCAATTTATCTCGAAATCATTTTTTAAGACTTAAGCGATTATTGCAAATTACCACAGATATATATATATGTATGTACTTACAAAAGCAAAAGCATACATATATACATTCAATAGCTATTCGCGAACAGTGGTACTCGAATAGTGATATTCGAATAGTATTTATTCGAATATACGAATAAATTATTCGAATAAATATTATTCGAATTACGAATACCTTTCGAATAAAAGGATTTTTTATTCGAATAATTTTTATTCGAATAGTCACATCCCTAATTCAAATGATAGCAATGAAGGGGAATGTTTTTATGTTAATTCCTTTTCACAGGAGCATGTTCGGTTTCTTATATTTATTTCCTAAATTTTTTCAAGCAGTTTTTCTGTTGCTAATTAACTTTGAAAAATATAATGGTTAGGTTAGGTTGCAGTGGCTGTCAGTTTCCACACTTAGACCCCGAAGGCCTCACGTGGATCCGTATAACCCCCTACTCGACCATGTGGATATCACAAACCTTAGAATTTCGCTAAATTCCATAATATGTAGCTAGATTCCATAAATCCCTAAATTGGTAGGCTCCTAAATGCTTCAGTTGCCTCCTTCCTATTGCTGGGCAATCGCACACCAAGCGTTTTACTGCTGGCTCCTCTTCTTCCTAACAAGCCCCACACTTCATCCTTTCTGGATTATATGGCCTGTTAATAGCGCTGTCCTTAGTGCAAGATCGGAGCGTCCGAGTGCGAGTAGACTCTTTGTACGCCTTGCGTTAGAGTTATGCTAGAGACACACATCGTAGTATAGTAATAATATTGGGATCTATACCACATATGTGTCACCCTCATATTGTAGTTTAATTGAAAATTCTCATAGTATAGCCAAATCATAGTATTGATATTATAATATTCATACCACATGTGTGTCTGAGGCAGGACTACAAGAGCCTAGTATGGTAGGAAGTACTCAGACCATGTCACTCTCATTTGCTTCTTTGGAGTACCTACAGCTCCTTCAGTGGTAGCTTTATGGTATTGAACGGCATACCTAAACCCTTCCACGACATTGAAAGTGGAGCGTATGTGCCTCCTCTATCAAGTTCGCCTGTCATCTCGTTTCCCGCTATGTTACAGTGTCCAGGCACCTATACGAGGTAAATTACAAACTACCCAGCCATCACATTTAGATATCTTCGGCAATTTTCCACGGTTCTGGATTTACATATCACAGTCCAAAGCGTTTTCAGTGCTTCCTCCTACCTGAGAAGATGTAAACGTCTTTATATTAGCTTTTCCACCACTGCGGTGGATTATCAGCCCCCTGTTTCTTTCTACAGCTGGCCAACAGCAGTAAAGGTCAGTCTTTGCCTCTTTGGAGTGTTCCTCAATATTTCCTCTCCAGTTGAGCTTCCTGTCAAAAATAACTGCCAAGTAGGTACTTGGCCGACTCACTTAGTGTTTCTTCGGTATATTATTTTATTTTATATTGCGGTGCTCTGGAACCCAAGCTGTGTTTGTGGGAAACAAATTGTTCCCTAACTTGTTCTCGATCTGTGACTGTCTTCTAATCTATTCGGTTCAATATACATACATATGTTTTTATACTCAGCTGTACTAGTACACAGAGTATTATAGTTTTAATCACATAACGGTGGATTGTAACACCATAAAATAATCGAGATAGATATTGACTTATATATCAAATTGATCAGGGTGAAAAAAGAAATCGATTGAGCCATGTCCGTCCGACTGTCCGTCTGTCCGTCTGTCTGTCTGTACGCACGATAACTCGCGCAAAAATTGAAATATTTTGATGAAATTTGAAACACAAGTTGGTATCAAGACTGGAACGGATGGTATTGAAAATGGGCGAAATCGGACCATGACCACGCCCACTTCCCCTATATAGTAAAATTCGGAAATTTTGTATCTCAGTCACTAATAGAGCTAGAGTTATAAAATTTCACCCACGTGTAGAGCTCAGGCCCTTATGAAGAAATTTGGTGAAATTTTGAAAAATGGGCGGTGCCACGCCCACTTATTAAGGGGCAAACATTGAAAGTTTTATAAGTCATAACTCAGAAACCGTTGAAGATATATGATGATGAATTTTGGTAGGCGTGATTTACTTACTTAGGCAAATGTTTGGACGAAAAATTGTCAAAATGGGTTGGCGACCACGCCTACTTTTATATATGGGTATTATAAAGTGACCTAATAAAAACATTTTAAGCGATATCTCTGTCAAATATAAAGATATATCATTGAAATTTTATGGCAGCAGTCCAACTATGGACATAAAAAAAAAAAACACAAAAATTTTGGAAAACGGGCGTGGCACCGCCTCCTTTAAGAAGCAGGAATATACGAGATTTCTTAGCCTATAACTCGAGAAATAATTGATATATTATGACGACACTTGGTTTATACACTTTTATTATTTGTAGTAATACATGTTCAAAATTTTAGCGAAATCGGTTGACGACCACGCCCACTTTTATATATGTGTATTATAAAGTGACCTAATAAAAACATTTTAAGCGATATCTTTGTCAAATATAAAGGTAATTCATTGAAATTTTGTGGCATGAGTTCTACGATAGACCGGAAACAAAAAATTGAAACATTTTGGGAAATGGGCGTGGCACCGCCTCTTTTTAGACAAAGGAATCTACGAGATTTCTTAGCCTATAACTCGACAAATAATTGAGATATTATCACTTTTATAACTCGTGTTAATACACACGCAAAAATTTATTGAAATCGGTTTATGACCACGCTTACTTTTTAACAAAGATATTTCTAGAACACCCTGTGGGAATTTGTAACGTGACATCTTTGTAACTAGAAGTCATAAAGAATGAAATTTTGAGCAAAGAATAATATTCATATGCTTAGTTGGATGACTGATGAAAATTTTGAAAATGGGCGTGGCTAAAAACCAAGCATTTGCTTTTGCTTAATATTTCAGACCTTTTACTCAAATTTTGAAATTTGGTTCATAAAAATTTATGCCAAATTTCCGAAATCTTGAGTAAAAGCATTTGCTTGGTTTTTATTAATACGGCCCAATATCATTAGCATTTGCATGTCAAATTGAAACCGTCAGTTTTGTTAAACTTACATCATAAGCTCTTTGATTAGTAAACAAAATACTGACCGCAAAACAAAAGTAAAAGAGCGGAACACCAAAACACAAAGAACCACCTCGACATGTGAGAAATGTTTAATGAGGTGCAGTTTATTGACTAGAACCGCTTAATTTAATAGAGTTAGTTTTTGAATAATGAGGCTTCCCCTTTTCTCAAAAATTTATGCATATGTAAACTTACACCAAAAACTGGTTTTATAAGGTATTGTAATGAAGTTACATCTATGCGTATGAGGGTTATATTTGCATGTGTGCAGGAAGGTCCTGCGATAATTTCATAATTTCAAGCTAATCGAGCAAATAACCAAAAATTAAAAAAAAAAAGAGGAAAATATAATTGAAAACATGTTTAGGCAAATGACCCTTTCTTTAAGGCACATGTGAGCTTAGCTTCCGTGTTACTCAATATGTATATGTAAACAAATATATTTGAATGAATGAGGAGGCACAAGAACATTTTCTCCTCTGTGCAGTGAGACCATGTAAGCAATTTGTGCCGTTTTATTGACGTTGTAAAGTGCCAGTTTGATTAACCAATTAATACCAGGTGATGTCATAGTCTTATGGGCTATAGGAAGATTTTTGAACTAAGGGTGTTTCTGGTGAACCCAAATCCTGATTTTTCAAATGAAAGGCCTTCCGGTGAGTTACAAATTCTCGCTGAAAGTATCTCCCATTTGTTCATTAGATTAATTTGGTACAGAAGCACCTTTCCATCTACTATAGAAAGGATAAATATAAATATAACCAGGCCAAACATACCAGATACAACATTTTCGGTAGGACTGCTTTCGTAGCTTAGTTTAACTCGCTTTCCATTGGCTTTTGTTGCCACCTTGTACAAGACAGCAATGAAAAATGTGATACAAAACACACGACACACAACACCAGAAACATCGAACAAAAATGTAAGGAAAGGGCATTACATAATGATGCCAGAGGCGGTCAAAGGTCATTCAATGTCCGTGAACACGTCGACTCGTGTGATTAGTGTGAGTTTCAGCACAAATATTTTTATATGCCAACACAGGAGAATGGTTGATTTGAGGTCATGCGGCAAAACTTACATTGAGGTCGAGGTATGTCAACAGCAAGAGTACAGGGGTGAGTTACAGAAACGGCAGCAGCAAGGAACAAGAAAAAGGCAACAAGAAAAAGAGGAGACAAAGGCGATTGCAGAGGTAAAAGCAGAGCAGAGCAAAAGGTATAGAGAGAGGTACATAAGTAAAAAGGGCATTGCTCGGCAAAGGAGAAACACAAAACTTCTACAGAGGGAAAGTACGAGTAGCTGCTGCTGTAGCCGCAGCAAAAAGAGGGTCCTGCTAAATAAAACAACAAAACCAACACCAAATTGCCGTCACTTCATTCATTCACATTTTGTAATTAAAAGAAAAAGCAAAAGCAACAAATATAATACAGAATTGGAAGCGAGCAACCAAAAAAAGTAAAAAAGAAGAAAAGAAACTGCAATACAGAGGCTGATGAGTATATGGCACGCGACCAAGATTCGACGCAACAAACAATTCATTCACACGGACACAATTAATTAATAAATTGAAAGTAGAAAAAAAAAAAGAAATAACAAGCAGAAAAGAGGCGAAGAATTGCCAGGTAACGCAGCAGCGGCAAACGTGGCAAAATAACTGCAACTCAGCAGGCCCAGTCGGCCAGCGCACCAGTGTTGCCAGAATATTTTTCAGCTTACAGTTGGATTAAAAGAAAAAAAAAATGGCTAAAAATAGCTAAACAATTTTCTTCAAAGCTAAAATTAATAGACAAGAGGCCGCCTAAAGAAGTCTGATGAGGGCATGTGATAGTCTCCGAAATGTATACATAACTTCTGCCAAAAATATTTTTTTTCAATTTTTCTTAATAAAAACTGGCCAATAGCTCATATAAAATTCACAGACAAAAATATTTTTCTTCAAAAATAGCCAAACAATTATTTAATAAAAAATATATATAATTTTTCAGCTCCACTAAAATAAATTTATTTAGTTGTAGTCGAATTTTTTTCCACTGAATAATATTTAGTGGTAGTCGAGGCTGAAAATTTCGCATAAATATTATTTAGTGGACCAACACTTTTTTGCACTAAACCAAAAATAGTGGTAGTGGAAATTTAGTGAATCGAATTTTTTTTATTTACATATATTTTTTTATTTTATAGAAACTAGAAAAAAATTTTAAGCATAAATTTCTATGAAATAAAAAAAATAATTATCTTAGAGGGATCTAAGGTGAAACAGCTGTAACTACATGCATAAAAAATTTTTTTCTAGTTTCTGTAGAATAAAAAATTTAAATATAACCTGGGCCTGTGCTAGTTAAATTAAACAAATTTTTTTATTTTATTCCACTAAATAAAAAGGAGCATGCATCAACTCCTATGCAGAATATGGTCGGACGAGCGCATGCCCGACGACTGGAACTTAAGTGTGCTCTGCCCAATCCACAAAAAAGGAGACTCCACAGTACGCGCCAATTATCGTGGGATAAGCCTCCTGAATATTGCATATAACGTCTTAGCAAGTGTATTGTGTGAAAGACTGAAGCCCACCGTCAACAAGCTGATTGGAACTTATCAGTGTGGCTTCACACCTGGTAAATCTACCATCGACCAGATATTTACAATACGCCAAATACTGGAAAAAACCCATGAAAAAGGAACCGACACACACCATCTATTTGTCGATTTTAAAGCCGCTTTTGATAGCACGAATAGGAATTGCCTATATGCCGCAATGTCTGAATTTGGTTTCCCTGCAAAACTTATACGGCTATGCCAAATGACGCTGACTAACACCACCAGCTCCGTCAGAATTGGGAAGGACCTCTCCGAACCGTTCGAGACCAAACGAGGTTTCAGACAAAGTGACTCCCTTTCGTGTGACTTCTTCAATTTGATGCTGGAAAAGATAACACGAGCTGCAGAACTTAACCATACAGGAAGCATTCTATACCACAAGAGTGTACATGATATCGACATCATTGGCACTAACACTCGCGCCGTATGTTCTGCCTTCTCCAAGCTGGATAAAGAGGCTAAGAAAATGGGTTTGGCGGTTAACGAGGACAAGACGAAGTACCTCCTGTCATCACACAAAGAAACAGCACGCCTTGGCAGCCACGTCAATGCTGATAGCTACAAATTCGAAACTGTTAAAGACTTCGTCTATTTGGGAACCAGCTTTAACACCAAGAATGATGTCAGCACGGAGATCCAACGAAGAATCACGCTTGCCAATAAATGCTACTTCGGACTAAGTAAGCAACTGAAAAGTAATGTCCACTCTCGACAAACAAAAATCACACTCTACAGGACGCTCATCGTTCCAGTTCTCATGTACGGCGCAGAAGCATGGACAATTTCAAAATCAGATGAGATGGCATTTGGAGTATTCGGGAGAAAAGTTCTTCGTAAGATTTATGGACTTTTACGCGTTGGCGTGGGCGAGTATCGACGGAGATTTAACGATGAGCTGTACGAGCTTTACACAGACATCGACATTGTTCAGCGAATAAAGATCCAGCGGCTGCGTTGGGCAGGTCATGTCGTGAGAATGGACGAAGGCGCTCCGGCCAAGAAAGCATTTCTATCGAAACCCGCTGAACGCAAAAGAAAAGGGAGACCTCCACTGCGTTGGGAAAATCAGGTGGACAGCGATGCTGCCTCCCTAGGTGTTCCCAAGTGGCGCCATGCTGCACGAAACAGAAGCAATTGGCGCGCTCTGTTGGACTCGGCCAGAATCGTCTAGACGGTTAAGCGCCAATCATGAAGAAGAAATAAAAATATCATAATTGACGTAAAATTACGAGAAATATGTATTCGTTCAAATTTAAACGATTAAATACCGCGATTAAATATTGTTGGCTTTATTAAAACTATCCACCTTATCTTCAAAAATGTTCGCCTGTTAGATTTTTCCTTCGGGCATCTACCATACCCGCAAAAGTATACCTACCCAGCATCGCAATGTTACTTTGAAAATTGTTTCACAACTTGCCCGTATAGACATCGGGTAAGTAACAGTACATACTGTAAAGTTTCGATAAACGAAAAAATGTAAAAACTTTGTTCAAAATTGAGGAATTTTCTTTTATAGCTAAATAGCTAAACCGATTAAAAAATAACCTAAAAAATATCTAATAGTTAAACGCGATTTTCTATAGCTAAAAGTCGGAGCACGCCTCGAATTGGGAGAGAAGCTCGGCCATAAAACTCGTCAGAGTTATAATAGCGCCATTGTATTATTGTATATTATTATTATAAAAGTCGAAAATAGTAAATCTAGCTGCAAAATAGCTAAAATGGCAACACTGCAGCGCACAACCGACAAAAAGCTACAGCAAGCCGGTGAACAGCTGAATCTTTGCGAGACCAATTAAAAATTCATTCTGGTAGAGCAGGGCAATGACATTGCGTAGTGACGCTCAATCAGAATTGTGCTAAATTTAATAAAAAAGCAAATTAACCCTAGAACCATAATGTACGTAAATTTTACGTATATAGAATTTTCAAATTGTGATTGCACAAGTATAACATACTGTAACGGTACCTAACTCCGGCAGTGCTTGCAGCATATATTTTTACGTATACACGAATATAAAAGTACAACAAATGTTGTCATTTGAAGGTGTGAGAGCGATTGGCGCAAATCCCTATACGTAAAATTTACGTATAGTTAGTAATAAGCGAAAAAATAGGATATGGTATTTAATATGAAAGTGTAATATTCTCATGTAATTTTTGTATAACACGACAGTATATTATATTATTACTGCTCAGAAACGTTCCGGGGTCATCCGGGTCCACATTTTGACCCATATCTGGGGACCCGACCTAGGAATCATAATGAGTACAGCTCCATGTAAAATCCCTGCTCAAAGCCTTTCTTTTTATATCAATATTGCTCAAAAAAATTCCGGGGTCATCCGGATCCACGTTTTGACCTATATCTCTGGACCTGGAACAAAAATTAGTTAAAAAATTAAAAAAAAAAATCGCAAGAAATTAAAAAATTTTTGACCAGCTATCGTTCAGCGAGGTTTTGTTCAACCGCTACAAGTTGGACGTCATTGGAAGCGTATTGTAATTTCCTTTCGAACGAGGTACTGCTTGTGGTTATCGCTCTTGTAACTTTAGCGAAAAATACTTTTGAATGAAGTGATACCCAAAAAAACACAAAATTACACATCATCATATGTATAACCATAAAAAAATGTAAAAAAAAGTTTTGAGATCAGGTATTTCTTGGTATTTTATTCAAATTAACCATTTGTAAAGGTGTAATCAACTTTGGCTGCAAAATGGAGAACAATGAGAGTTGTATTAGGCGGATTCTAATCACTACGTAAAATTTACGTACATTAGTAATAACGTAGTATGAAATATCGTTATGGTTCTAGGGTTAATACCTACAAAGGATAGGCAGATTGAGGAGTGAGGAAGGCAGACAAAGTTGTTGAAAAGAAAGAAGTAAGAAATAAAAACGAAAAAGTCCTGCAATGGTAGCGCTAGTGAATGGTGGCGCATTGGTGGTGGCAGCGTCCGAAGAAATCAATTAAGGCCACTTGAAATTTTTCGTTACTTAAAAATAGCCGAGCTGCCACCGCCGCCATCGCAATCGCAGCAGAAAGCTGAAAGTATGCTAATTGCACAATAATAAGGTCATTGTCTGCGCCATCGTGACTCTGACTGTATTGAGGTAGGTCAGCAGATAATTAGGCGCAGTCGACTGGCGACTGCGGACTGCCAGCTGCCTGGTATTACAATAGTTCAGTCAGCGCTGACTGCAGTGGCTGTTTGCCAAATGAAACGTGCTTGGCTTTGCTTGAAAAAACGTTCCACTTGCTTCTTGTAGTAAAATTTATATGCTTTAATTTCTGAAAAATTTAAAATTTAAACTCAACTCTAGTTTGTGCGCCTTTAAATATGCAAAATATATTTTTTTCTGCGTTCGCTCCGTTAATGCAGCCAATTTTCCGCAAAAAAGGCATACATATGTACATAAATTTTGTAGCCATATCTAACGGTGTAATGTAGCATAGCCAAGGCATTGAGTAGCATAATACAACAACAGGAAATGCTATAGCTGGTAGATTTGTTAAAGTTGATTTTTCGCAGGCGGGCAGACGAAGAAGGCACAAGCGCACTCCCGCGGCCATGTCCTTTATGGCGGCGGATGCGCCGCATTTCCCTTTTGTTTTATGCGAAATTCAAGCGGAAAAAATGGCTGTAATAAAATTCTTTTGTTTTTTGCATTTTTACTTTTTGTTCTTGCGTGCTCGCATTTACTACTTTGTAGCTGATTTTTCTTTTTTCATAATTCTACGCAAAGCATTTTTATTGCCTTTTTGTTGCCAAATTGCTTGCTCGCTTTGCTTGCAACATCCACGCATTTGAAATGAGTCTTTTGCGTTAAGTGGCTGCGGATATCTCTTTGATAACTATTTGTTTATGATTTTGAATTCGCTGTTTGGCTTCTTTTTTGGTTTTTGCTGTGGTGTCTCTATGATTGCTTTATTCACATTTTGTCTGCTTTAAATTAAGCGTTTGTAGTGCAAAATGTTGTGGCAACTTGTTGCTTTTTAGGGTGGGGAATGGTGCAATTTTGCATAAATGCTTTGTTATGATTAGTTTTTGTGGTGTGGTGATTTAAAGCCCTCAATTGTGCAAAATCTTTAATTTTAGTTGATATTGTTCTTTTTTAAATTTTTTTTAATTCAGTCCGCGAAGAGTTTTGGATCAAATATAGCGGGCACTGTTAAAATCATTAGGGACTCCATGAGAGCAACTCACGGGAGACGCTGGAACTCTACAGATTCATGTAAAATTTCAAAGTGCTTTATGAAAAAGCGTAGGTTGCAAACTTCCTCCTTAAGCAGAGAAGCAGGGAGGTTTAGGCCCTTGTGGGGTTTATTACGGAACACAATCCACGGGGACAGCCCATGGCCATCATAGGCATCAACGAGAGCTCATTATGCCGGTTTAGATGAGTAAGAGGAAATCATTGTGCCGTTTGGGCATACCCCCCTCAGTTCTCAAAGTGTCCTACAGGCTAAGGTTGGTACAGCTCCGTCCTCCATTCAGCTCTTTTCAGTAATGTGCAGCCATGGGGGCTGGGGTGTCCAGCACGAGAACAATCATATTAACCGAAGTCTCCGTAGGCTATCTCTGCAGTCAACCTAGGTTGTAGCCGTAGGAGTTACCCCGTCATCAACGACACTGAAAGGTAAAACACTTCACTACCGACCGTCACCGAACAACGCATCCCCCACCGGACTGCTGCTATCCCATCGGTACGCCCGCCGTTGCTCCGAGATCGTCATTATTGTTGTTGTTGTAGCCACCAAGACACTCCCCGAATGTTTTGGGGAGTGTAGGCGATGTGGCAGTCCTTTGCCGGATAAATCCGGTACGCTCGGGTACTAGTCCCCTCTGACAGTAGCCCGACTATCGTGCGAACGATTTTTTTGGCCATAATCAAACTTCTAGGCCGGTGTATTTTATTCGCCTCTTACGACAGGCATACCTTATAATAATAATAATAATACAATACAATGGCGCTATTATAACTCTGACGAGTTTTATGGCCGAGCTTCTCTCCCAATTCGAGGTGTGCTCCTTTTTGTTTTTCCTACTAATTGGGTGGACCTACAGTTTTATGCCGGCTCCGAACGGCGAATGTATTTTTTGTGAGAAGCTTTTTCATGACAGAAATACACTCGGAGGGCATGCCGCCCACTGCCGAGAGGTGACCGCTGCTCTTAAAAAAAAACCCAATAATCGGATTTTCACTAATTAGAAAAATTGTTTTGGTGTTTTGCTCGGACTGTGGTTTGAATCCGAGACCTCTGGCATAGCACCACTACCCACTGCACCACTGCGGCATTCCTTACCACGGGTATATTCTAAGCCACCTAACCCGCTAAGGATGGGTTGAGATCACCGTATTTGTTGCCGCTCAACCTTCTACAAGAATCTCCGATACCATATGCGGTTAAACAGGCCGTCTGCACTCCTCCTGCTCTCTTCTCACCAAACAACTTTCTCGTTACGGAAAGCTGCTGCCCTCTCAACATCTCAGGCTGTGTGTGTTGGACTTTAACACATCAAAATCGTGTTCTTATTCAGTGGGGGTTTGTGCGACCTCTATTTGAGCTTTTACAGACTGAGCGCTACATCATCCTCCGACAAAACCCACCTCATAAACTTCTCAGATTTAGAAAATAGTCTGGCAAATTTTGCAGTGGAACTCCTGGTCCTTTCTAAAGGCCTTAGGTACAATAGGCAAGCATGCCTGAGTGCTTGGGAAGACATATGTATCTTTCCCGGCCTACCACAATTCCAACACATTTACATATTCATAATTAAATCCCGATAAACACATATGCGATGATGATATCGCGGCGGATTCGAGATGAATTCGCGGAGGTGAATGTAATTTTTCGGATTGGTATCGTGTTCGAGATTGACTCGAGAAAAATCAATTACGGCAATAGCATTTATTAATTTTGTGAAATCTTGCTTTACACGAAGAAATTCCCTGTTGGGCTTTAATTTACCATTTAAAACTCTACTGAAGAAACTCAAAAGCTCGGATGATATTATGGGAAATTCTAGGCGGATTCGCAGATGAAGATTTTGTAGAATGTACTCGCCAATGAGCCTAAATCTCGAATCGCCGACGATCCGAGAATATAAAAATAAGCGAATCGCTAATGAGAGGTGACTGGTCTGGGAATTCGGTTTCGCCGATCTATCTTCGCGAAATATCGCCGAGATAACTCATTGTGTTTATTGGGATCTGAGCCTTGAGAAGGTGATTTCTAACCGAATCATTTTCGAAATGTTAACCAAGGCTAATTTTTATTGGGCACATCTGTAAAAGTACCAGCTTCCTTTCTGAGTTTGCACTCAAAAAAAAAATTTCTCTCGATGAAAGACATAATTTTCCTTATTTTGAACACGCGTCCCAATACAAAATTTTCTTTGTTTTGTGTAAATTTTCTCAAAAATCATGGTATAAAAATACAGGTATATGCATTGTCATTTTGACGCTGTCTTTTTGATTAAAAAGCAGATTTTTGAAGTTTAATCTTATGTCAGTTTTGGAGTACAGCGATGCCAGACTTTTATTTTTTGAATGCGTAGATTTTTGTTTGAAAGTTTTGGTATTTCAGGAATCAAAGGACAGAAAGAGAAAGGGCACTAGTGAGCAGATTTATGGAACTTCCGGTAGCTCCTCTTCGCTTACTCCACAAATCTTCATCCACTCTCCGCGAATAAAGGGTATCGTCGGAAATTGGAAAAATTTTATATCACCGTCTTTGGAGCCATATTTGGTATTATTGCACCCCGGAAATAAGCAACTCATATTGTTAAAATCTAGGGTACATATTTTTTGTAATTGGATTGGACATATGTACATACATACATATATAGACTGAAAAGCTCACTTGGTATGGTAGTGTACATACATATCGTCGTTTAAAGTGCAAAACCGCGTGACATTTTTGCCAAAAATGAGATTTCATCAGAAATACATTCCTGGCGTCCGTCCCCATTCATTCATGCAACAATTTGAGATTCACACAACGCAATTCCAAATAATGACACAGTTTCAAAACCGCTTTTTTTAAGGAAATATTTCGAACCAATACCGCGAATAATAGGTGTTATTGCTTTATAACCGTACTGTAATGTATTAAAGTTGATTATACTTTCATAAACACGAAATGGATTATAATTTTGCTTTAAAAGTTTTTACGTACGCCTGCAAAACTGCCTATACGTCACTACTGAACAAAATAAAAGGCGCAAACCGCTTTTAAATACATAAGTAAGCAAATAACTGCACATTAAACTGTTTTTCGGCAAAATGATATTTTGATTAAGAATATAATCCAAAAATCTACCTTTGTTTGGATGTGGGTTTGCAAAATTCCGAACCGTTTTGAATTAAAACAGTTTTTACTGTCTCCTGTAAAATTTGGGTGGTAGCGGATACGCGGTATTGCACTTTATGCGACGATATGGAGTTATAATAGATCAATCTCCAAAACCTCCCCAAACTATATACCAGAGTGATCACAAAGCCTAAATTAAAAGTGATCGTAACTACTAAACTAAATTAAAAACTCACCGAGAATACCGGAAAGGGGCTACTTTGTAGTCCTGCCAAACAGATATTCCGCGAAGTAAAAATCCGAAATGAATCTTTTATGAATTACTGATGAAATTCATCTATGACTGAGGAGGCATCAGTGAGTACTTTCAAATAAAGACTGCTGAATTTTTCATATAAATGGTTTGCTTTTTTCAAAAAAAAAAAAAAATAATAATAATAAAAATTGTACTCAGAAGAATCATCAATGATCATTCAGCAGTGAAACAAATTTACTGCAGGATGTGTAATTTTTTCAAATTGAAAAAAAATTCTTTTAATTCAAATTGAAAAAAATCGTTACTATGAATACCATGGTTACAATTTATTTTTAAAACAAAGCAGTGAAAAATGCCATTAATGGAGGATTTTTATCATTGAGTATGGCAGCACGAAATGTCATAATCTGCTTAATTGTCAGGTGGTTAATATGGCGACGAAAACTTGACGTTTGTTTTACCTGGTATACTTATACCATGCTCAAAAATGTGGAAAAAACATAAAAAAACATTCAAACAAATTCGTTGCCATGGGAATTTGTATGGGAATTTAATTTCTCAAAATTAAAGAAATCAAGTCTTCAAAACAAGGAAAGTTGGGAATAGAATGGCGCTTAAAGAATTTTTCATTATTTTAATGTATGAATTTTTTCAAAACAAGTATATGAAACCATGGTAACGCATGTAGCAACAATATTTTATAAACCTTTTAACATGTTTTAAGGAAAATTTACTCAAAACAAAGAAAGTAGTGTTCAAAATAGGTAAACAATTTCTTTGACCCCTCCATATATTTTTTTTCTCTCAGTGTGGTTTAAATGACTGAAATCTATAACTTTTAACTTAGGAATCATATACATACATACATATACCTAATGCTGTAATACACTAGCGTTAAATCCACGATCGCTTGGGCACGCAAATCAAGCACCTACTCCACTAAGCCACGGCTGTGAAGATAGAGATGAATGACAATAAATGTGACTTCATTAGAAGCAAATACTAAATCTTCTACTTACAACAACAAATCGTATGCTAAGAGTGTACAGTAAAGAGGCACAAAACGCCATGGCTGTCTCCACGCCAAAAAAAGAAGGCTAAACAAATTCTATTATTTATGCACACACGCGCAAGTTTTCAGCGAATGGGAAAAAGCTAGAAACATATACACAAACGCAGCCATTCACTATAGTGAAGCTAAGAAAAAAATCCAAAAAAAATCACAATACAAATAACATCCCATGTTTTCGCAAAATGTCAGCAGCAACAACATAATCCCCACCACCACCACCAACATTACAAGCAATGCTACAAGAACAACTTTAGTCAACCAAATATATTTAATAGTGACATCCGCTAAACAAACAAACACACAAAGCACGAGAGTCACATGCAAGAGGCGTTAAAGCCAAAACAGCTACAAAGTGAATACTCCATAATGGAGTCAACACTCCAAAGCAAATGTCATCACTCGTCGCCGCCAAGAATGGCGTACGGCTTACGACGGCGAATGGCAAATGGAACGAGAGAAATAAAAAATTTGCATACGCGTTTTTGCTGCTTCGTTTGCCAAACGTTTTGCTTTTTAAGTAAAGTGGCTGCCAACCGACCATGGCGCTGTTCTGGTTCCCCTTAAGCTGCGTATGCAGGACCCAACTGCCAGCCTCACTGCCAAGCATAGGTATAACATTAATACGCCCGACCGCCCGCCCGCCCGCCTACGGCATGCGACAAATCAAGTACAGCTGTTGTGAGGCACACATACTTAGATACATACATATAGGGAAAATGAAACCATTAAAGCCCAATCAAATAAAATAAAATTCCAATAAAAACATTTTGTTCCACACATTCAGTGAGTGGTTCTTCCGTATTTTTGATTTTTTTTTTATTCCTGTGTAGGCCGTTTTGGTTACCACCTCTTTGCCAAAATGTAAGTATTCTTTTCTGCTTGAGGTTGTAGTTGGAGACAGGTATTGGGGAGTATATAGATCTTGATATTTGGGATGCTTGTCACACGCGCGTATTGTTATGCGTAAGTGTTATTGTTGTTTTGTGCGTGTGTTGGTGCCATTCATTTTGCAAATTTTTTTTGCAAACACCCCTTATTTGGTCCTTTATGATTGCCATGACATTAGTTCTGTTGCGTTTCTTTATTTTTATACCTTTCATGAGAATGAAATGGTATTATAACTTTGTGCCGAAAATCAAATCTTGAAAGTACTAGAAGGAGGCGTGACAGACGCATCAATATATATACCGATATAATCAGAATCATGAGCTGAGTCGTTTAAGCCATGTCCGTCTGTCCGTCCGTCTGTGTGAACGCAAACTAGTCCCTCAGTTTTTGAGATATTTGATTGAAATTTGGAACACGGGTGAGTTTTGATGCTCAATCGATCATTTTTCGGAATTGGCCGAATCGGACCACTATAACATATAGCTCCCATACAACCGATTGTTCAGATATACACATTTTGGGGTATAACTTCTCCCTTTTTACAGATAAGGACACGAAACTTTGGGGTATTTGTACCCATATTGACCCAAAGAAGGTTACCGAAAATTATCAAGATCGGACCACTATAACATATAGCTGCCATACAACCGATTGTTCAGATATACACATTTTGGTATATAACTTCCCCATTTAAACAGCTAAGGGCATTAAATTTTGAAGTATTTGTACACATGTTGGCCTAAACAAGTTTACCGAAAATTGTCAAGATCGGACCACTATAACATATAGCTGCCATACAACCGATTGTTCAGATATACACATTTTGGTATATAACTTCCCCATTTAAACAGCTAAGGACATGAAATTTTGAAGTATTTGTACACATGTTGACCTAAACAAGGTTACCGAAAATTGTCCAGATCGAAGCACTATAACATATATCTCCCATACAACCGGTTGTTCAGATATGTACATTTTGGGATATGACTTCTCCATTTTAACCGATAATGACATGAAACTTTAAAGTACTTGTACCCATATCGGCCCAAATAGAATTACCGAAAATTGTCAAGATCAGACCACTATAACATATAGCTGCCATACAACCGATTGTTCAGATATACACATTTTGTCGTATAACTCCTCCATTTAAATAGCCCAGACACCATTTTTTCTAATAAATCGTTCCATAAATAACCCACAAAATTTAAATTATAAATTATACTAAATCAGGCTATGCACAACATACATAGGTAGCTTTTAATTTCCCCACTCATGAAAGGTATGAAGTCTTCGGTACGGCCGAAGACAAGCGCGCTCTTACTTGTTTTTATTATTCTTGGCACACGCACCAACGCTTGGCCTTGGCCGTTTCTTTTTTAGCCGGTTGTTTGTTTGTTTTCTTGTGGTTATGTTTTTAGTAACTGTTGTCGTTTGTCAGCTTTTGGCAGAAATGTCATCATGTTTTTTGGCGAATGTGTACTTAACTGATTTGGCGTGTTATGGTGTTTGTTGCTTGTTTGCGTTAAGCTGGTTGGCTGCTTGTTATTTTTATGTTTTCTTTTGTTGGTTATGTATGAGTGATCGATGTGAGTTCTCTCCATCAACGTGAAAGGTTTACGGGAGACAGTTTGCTGGATGGAAAAACGGTACGGTTATAGCAGCATTTCCAGCAGGCTTCTTTACGGAGTTCAGGCATCAGGCTATCTCGCTCCATCACTAAGTTTTGAGAGGGGGCTTCAATTTGACTTTCCCGTTAAGAAGAAAGTGGAAGAGAGACAGCGTACGCAAGAAGAAAGCAATCTCAACCTACACCGATCCAAAATGTGACGTTTGCGTCAAGAAGAGAATGGGAGACACGTACGCAAGAAGAAGACAATCTCAATATACACCGACTGATCCAAAATGCAGTGTGATGTTGGAGCTGGGGGTTTCTCTCAAGTACTTAATGTGTCTCTTGCAATCCGTCTTCGCAGTACAGCCAGCATCTTCCAAGTAGAAGTTTTTAGCATAGAAAGGGCTTGTGAGCTCCTACTGAAACAGATGGTAACAGGGGACAAGGTACACATATACTCAAAGAGCCTTGGTGGGCTTAAGGCGCTTAACTCACCTATTTTGACATCCAAAAAAATACGCAGCTGCAAAAACATGCTTCAAGCAGCGGCCGCTGTAGGATTTTCCATATCCATCATACGAGCTCCTGGTCACAGGAACATCGATGGTAATGGCAAGGCTGACAAACTGGCTAAAGAAGGGGTAGCTGTGGACACCAGTAGAGCAGCCAACATGAGCTGCACACTCACATCTATAAAATGAAACATCCACCTAAAATTCCGAAAAAGGTCACTCTTCGTTGGAAGTTGTGGATATTTGTAAGCAAACATGGTCGGCTTATGATGCCACAAGAACCAAAGACTTAATCCTAAGGTCCAGAAGGGAAATCTTCCATATCAGGCTTCTAAGTTCGACAAAGACTTAATAGATTTCAATGATTCCCTTTTCGGATTGTTTCCTATAACACCGGTATAATTGTTAGCAAAATAAAATCAAGGGTTGCCATCTTCTTAAAAAAAGTGAGTAGGTAAATTAATAAAATAAAGAATGCTAAATAATTTGTGTGTACTTTAGAAAAAAAAATTTAGAATATCTCATTGCAAAAAACCTTTCTTGAGGGTTGCGACCTGTTTCAAATTTTTTGGTTGAAACAATTGGGTGAAAATCAATTAAATATTAGAATATAGATAAGTAGCTACCAATTTGAAGGTCCTTAGCAATGCTGATAGCTGGAAATATTTTTGTTAGGGTTGCCACCTTCTTAAAAAAACTTTCAATGAGGTAAATTAACAAAATAAAAATATTATAGAATATTGTGTATTATTACAAAAAAAAAATTGTAGAAATTTTTATTGCAAAAAAAAAAAAATGTTTGAGGGTTGCCAACTGTATGAAATTTTTTTGCTCAATAAAATTTGTAAAAATGAATTAAATATTACAATATCAAAAAATGTGAGTAGGTAAATTAATAAAATAACAAATGCTATATAACTTGTGTGTATTTTTTCACAAAAAAAAATTAGAAATTCTCTTTATAAAAAAGAACATTTCTTGAGGGTTGCCACCTGTTTCAAATTTTTTGTTGAAACAATTGGCTGAAAATCATTTAAATAATAGCCGCTTTCGATTCACAATTTCTCTGCTGGCTATAAATTTCCTTCTGTCAAATTTATATGTGAATGCCACCGAGCAGAGGGAAATTTTTATCGACCACTTAGCGAGTATGGCTACTACTCATTATGGGTTCAAACATTTTTGTTCGATCCGACCTCGCTTGTGTGATGGCGAATCGAAAACGACAATTATAATATAGATATGTAGCTACCAATTTGAAGGTCCTTAACAAAGCTGATCGCTGAAAATATTTTTGTTAAGGTTGCCACCTTATTAAAAACTTTCAATTAGGAAAATAACAAAATAAAAATATTATAAGTAGCATTATATGCATTTTTAAAAAAAAAAAAAAAAAAATTAGAAATTCTTGTTGCAAAAACAAATTGTTGCGGGTTGCCACCTGTTTGAAATTTTTTTGCTCAATAAAATTTGTAAAAATTAATTAAATATTACAATATCAATAAATGTGTGTAGGTAAATTAATAAAATAAAAAAATGCTATATAATTTGTATGTATTTTTTAAACAAACAAAAAAAAAACAAATGTAGAAATTCTCATTGCAAAAAAAAATTTCTTGAGGGTTGCCAACTGTTTGAAATTTGTTAGCTGAAAATCAACTAAATATTACAATACAATTTGAAGTTCCTTAACAAAGCTGATCGCTAAAGATATTTTTGTTAGGGTTGCCAAAAAAAATGCTAAAAAAAATTTTGAGGGTTGCCACCTGTTTGCATTTTTTTGCTCAATTAAGTTTGTAAAAATTTATTGTGTATTATATGCATTTTTTCAAAAAAAAAAAATTTAGAAATTCTAAAAAAAAATTTTGAGGGTTGCCACCTGTTTGTATTTTTTGCTCAATTAAGTTTGTAAAAATTAATTAAGTATTACAGTATGGATATCAAATTAAAGGAGTTTAAGCAAAATGATCGCCGGAAATATTTTTGTTAGGGTTGCCACCTTCTTAAAAAACTCTCAATTATGTAAATTAACTAAATAAAAATATTATAGCATATTGCATATTTAAAAAAAAAAACATAGAAATTCTCAAGGCAAAAATAATTCTTTTGAGAGTTGCCACCTGTTTGAAATTTTTTTGCAAAATAAAATTTGCAATAATTAATTAAATATTAAAATATGGGTATCAAATTAAGGGAATTTAAAAAAGAAGATGCTGAAAATATTTTTGCTAGGGCTGCCACATTTTTTTTTTAATTTTAAATTAAATTTATTTGATCATAAAATAGGTGGAAATAAAAAAAGATGAAGATAGGATAATTCGTTTTTCATATCGAATGCCTATAATAAGGAGTGGGCCACAGCAAAGCGCAGTAGAGAATAGCCGCTGGTATACAAGTTCACAAAATTCATTACAAAAATCTTGATTGATCAACGGCAAAGTTTTAAAACATTATTTTTAGGCTAATTAATAGATTAACTGCAAGTGCAAAACCCAACCTAACCTAATAAACTCTTTGAAGACTATCACACCGAATTACACCTTGACAACGTTAATTAAGTTCATTAAATCGTATCAAACCACAGATCTTTGCAAAAAAAAATCAAAAAACAACAGCCTAACAACATTTCCACCCCAACCAACACCATCACCATAAATTTTCCACCACCACCAGCGGCCAATAATACCAATATCCATTGTCAGACAGACCAAATTGTTATCGAACTACACACCCCTCAATAAATAAAAGTTCAATCAATAACAAAAAAAAGTAAAAACAAGAAATCGACAGCTATTTTAATGTAAATTCGATTTAATGATTATCCAAATATGACGGAGGTGGTTTTTTTACACATTTTACGCACTCGAACAACAACAAAACAATGTGCGCGTAGGTACGTGGTACAACCCACAAATCCCACATATACTTGATAATCAGCAATAGCAATAGCAACATAGACAACAATAAAACACCCTACCTATCAGCAGCCAACAACAACAAACCAATAAAAACATATTTGCCAAAAAATTCTAAAGAACTATTAGAAACATTGTGTGAGCCGGAGACACAAATGAAGGACGAGAGCACGAGAAAATGAGGCAAAGCAACCCCGTGTGCAAAAAAAAAACTACAAGAAGTGTGTGCGGAGAGTAAGGTGGACAGCAGAGGGAAAAGTGAACCGAGCGAAATTTTTTCGCGAGGAAAATTGGCAAGCCGAAAATCGCATTGTGAAAAGCTGTGCTAAGTAGCCTCCGCGGTGCACCAGGGTTGGCGGCAGAGCGAGGGTTAAGGGCAAAGGACACGTGGTTGCTTTTGTATACAAATTAGAATTTGCAAAATTTTCAACAACGGTATCGATAGCATCGCCAAACGAGGATGAGATGATGGTGATGGTGGTGGGGATTATTGAACTCGCAGCGCAGAAAAAATTACCAACGTCCGCCGTGTGCACGAAAGTGAATGAATGGCTTTGTTATTGGCAAATCGTAAAGGCAGAGGCAACAACAACAAAAGCAACATTTTTTGTGCAACATGTTTACATAAGCAATTTCACCACTTGTTCAAATGCTGGCTGATGGGCGCATTATATTGTTATTGTTGTTTGTTGTTGTTGCTACATATTTTCTATTCAGCGCTAAATGATTGTACGGCTTGCTTTGCGGCACTTTATGATTGTTCTGCGGCGGCAAATCGATGATTTTGCCAATTTCGCCGACGTTTCAACTGCAATGAACTGTTGAAATTTGATGCCTAAGATGTAAGACAAAAACAACAACAAAACAATAAAAACAACTTAATCGCTTGATATCAAATGTGGCGGCTAACAATGACGCCATCGCCGGCACCATCATCGTTTGGCCATCCATCGTTCGTGCGTTTGTTCGGTATTGTTCACCGTGCGCGGCTCTCACGGCTGTCAACGATTGTTCTGCAGCGGTTGAGGGTAATCAATTGAACTGCGATATATACGGTGGAACGAAATGTGAAATTTAGAAATGATTTACCATAATTTTTTAAACATTTTTTTCTATACTGACCTTTTTAATTTTCTGTTAAATATTTTATCAGGCAAAAAAAACCCACCAATTTACCTCCAATTCACATATGCACTTTGTCGAACTGCGGCTCCACCAATATATAGAACATCCAACAACCGCACTATTTAATCGCATTTAACGGTTGTGTCGTGTTCGCCGGCTCCACCGTTTTAGAATACATCCACCAATTGCGATAATTCACCGATTTCATAGATTTTGTTGCATTCACCGATTCCACCAATTTTGGACACCTCCACCAATTGCGATAATTCGCCGGTTTCATTGTTTTTGTTGCATCACCGGTTCCACCAATTATGAGTACTTCCACCAATTGCAATAATTCACCGATTTCATCGTTTTTGTTGCATTCAACGGTTCCACCAATTATGCGCATGTCCACCAATTGCGATAATTCAACGGTTTCATCGATGTTGTTGCATTCACCGGATCCACCAATTATGAGTACTTCCACCAATTGAAATAATTAACCGATTTCATCGTTTTTGTTGCATTCAACGGTTCCACCAATTATGCGCACCTCCATCAATTGCGATAATTCACAGGTTTCGGCGATTTTGATGCATTCAGCGCTTCCACCAATTATGGACACCTCCACCAATTGCGATAATTCAGGGGTTCCATCGATTTTGTTACGTTCATCGATTCCAACAATTATGATCACTTCAACCAATTGCCATAATTCATCGGTTTCATCGTTTTTGCTGCATTTATCGGTTCAACCAAATATAAATACCTCCACCAATTGCTATATTTCATTGGTTTCATCGTTTTTGTTGCATTCAACGGTGCCACCAATTATGAGCACTTCCACCAATTGCGATAATTCAGGGGTTTCATTGATTTTGTTGCGTTCATCGGTTCCAACAATTATGAGCACTTCCACCAATTGCGATAATTCACCGGTTTCGGCGATTTTGATGCATTCACCGGTTCCACCAATTATGAGCACCTCCACTTATTGCGATAATTCAACGGTTTTATGGTTTTTTGTTGCATTCAACGGTTACACCAATTATGAGCACCTCCACCAATTGCGCTAATTCAGGGGTTTCATTGATTTTGTTGCGTTCATCGGTTCCAACAATTTTGAGCACATCGACCAATTGCGATAATTCATCGGTCTCAGCGTTTTTCCTGCATTTATCGGTTCCAACAAATATGAGTACCTCGACCAATTGCTATATTTCATTGGTTTCATCGTTTTTGTTGCATTCAACGATGCCACTAATTATGAGTACTTCCACCACCACATCAACGATGCCACTAATTATGAGTACTTCCACTAATGGCGATAATTCACCGCTTTCATCGATTTTGTTGCATTTATCGGTTCCATCATTTGCGATATTTCACCGATTTTATTGATTTTGTTGTTGTTTTTTGTTGTAGTAAATCAATTAGCGTTCATGTTCGGTATTCACATACACATTCGATAAACGGTGTTTACTTCGATATTCGGTATTAAGATTCGGTATTCGGTATTTGGTATTAATATACGGTTTGCGGTATTGATATTTGGTATTGGTATATGGTATCCGATATTGGTATTCGGTATTCATATGTGGTATTCGTGTTCGATATTCGTATTCGCCTTCGCCAGCTTATTCGTTATTCGATACTTGGTATTCGATATTCGCTATTCGATATTCGTTATTCGATATTCGATATTCGGTATGCGATATTCGGTATTTGGTATTGGCATTCGTATTAGTATTGGTATTCATATTGACCCACATACCGAATATGATCCGTATATCAATAATAATTATAAGACAAGAAAAAATTAAAGCGACTTGTGTTGCTACTTAGCCCACTGTGCATTCACAATAACAACTTTATGCCCTTGGTGATTGCTCACTTGTTGGGGGTGGGCTAAATAGACACCACCACCATCACCGACTGCCGTTCCTTCAAATTAGGGTTGTGATTTTGCGAAAATTGTTGCAAAATAAGCCACAAAGGAACTGTGAAACATGGTTACATACACAGACACACACATATGAACACACCATGAGACTTTTCATCGGCTTAGTAGCGATGCGTGTGCGAATTTTCCAAACGCTGCCATTTTTTTCCACTCAATACCTTTCCCCATACATGTGTATGTATGTGCTCCGTTAGGGTGAGTGGGTGCGGCTGGCGTGAATGCGTGTGGCAGATTGGTTTTCCGCCTAAATTTGCACACTTTGCTGATGCACTGCAGCGTTGGCTGGGTAGGCATGGTGTGCTGTGAGGGTGGGGTGAGAGGTGAGTATGGAAAATTATGTATATTTTTATGTGTGTGAGGCAGTTTATATGGGTATGTTTTAATATTTAGCAACGTTTAGTTTATTGGCTGCCATTTAAGTTGCCATCACGTCGCGAGCGCTGGATGGAGGTAGCTGGGGGTAAGTATGCGCACACAAATTTCGAGAGGGTGAGCTTTAAGGTAATAAAAAAAGGAAAATAAATTTTGCATGATGACAAGCGATATCTGTCATCGAATACGTGTTGCCACTTCGCTGCCTGCCAGCCCGCTAAACCAGCCTGCTAATCAAACACATACCAAGCTACACCGTTATTAGAAATTATTGGTGTAATGCAATTCCTGATTTCCAATTCATTGTTCGTCTGCTTGTCGCGGCGTGTAGTGACGGTCATAAAGGGAATTGCAAAACGGTGACGTTGCGGCTGCCGCCTTGACTTTGACATTCATGCTTTTACGCGTTGGTACTTGAGTTGACATTGTACCAGTATTTTTATTTGTATTTATATTTCTGCTTGTACTTCTTTTCTTTATCGGTGATTGGCAAAAAATAAGCTTTTTGTTGTTTTTCTTTTTGCTGTTTGTGCATGCTCCCCGCGCGTGTATTGTGGGTGTGTAAACGGTTTGTTTTCATTGTTATTTAATACATTTATGTAATTGCAAAAATTTTATAGCCGATTACACATTTAGTTATCAAATTTATTATGCGCGTAAGAGTAGATATGGGGTGTTTGTTGCAGGTATGCAATTTCGAGGAGAGGGTTTGCTGTGAGAACAGCGGCATTCGAATTCGATTTTGGATTTATACTCGTAAAATTTTATAGCAAATGCTTACAAATTCGTTTTCTGGAATCTGCATCGGAAATCCTAGCAGACTAAAATTAATCTGCCTTGGCAAATATTGTTCGAAGTTGGCATATATTTGTGGTTGGTCCAGGGAAAAATCAAAATTTTAAGAGAAGATGCAGTGTTCTGATGACTTTTCACTTAATCTGAAGTTGGGCGGAGATATTTTTATGTCTCAAATAGGCCCGAAACTATCCTTCATACTACTGGACTATTGTAGCATCTTTCAGGGGAATGTTTCTGTTATTTAAGAGAGATATGAGACATCGCATCGCAAACAATACTAGTATAGTCATTTATTTTGACCAGGGATCGTAACATCCAATAGCCGCACTATTTCACTGCTTTAAACGGTTATGTCGTGCTCACCGGCTCCACCGTTTTGTAATACATCCACCGGTTGCGTTAATTCCCCGGTTTCATACATTTGTATTTTTTTGCAGTTACCAGTTCCACCAATTATGAGCACTTCGACCGATTGTGATAATTCACCGGCTTTAACGTTTTTGTTTCCTTCACCAGTGCCACCAATAACGAGAACTTCCATCACTTGCGAATATTCACCGATTTCGTTGCATTCACCGGTGCCACCAATTATGCGCACTTCCACCGATTACTATAATTCACCGTATTCATCGATTTTGTTATATTCACCGGTTCTACCAATTGCATTATTTCACCGATTTCAACGATTTTGTTACATTCACCGGTTCCAACAGTTATGAGAACTTCCAACAATTGCGATAATTCAGCGGTTTCGTCGTTTTTGTTGCATTCGCTGGTTGATTCGCTGGTTCCACCAATTGTGAGCACTACCACCAATTGCGATTATTGACAGATTTTATCGATCTCGTTTCATTCACCGGTTCCACCAATTGCAATAGTTTGCCGATTTTATTGATAGTGTTGTTGTTGTTGTGAATAAAATAGTGTTGGTATTCGGTATAATATTCGTCATATGATATTAATATTCGGTATTAATATGCGGTTTTCCTTATTATACGGTATTAAAAATCGGAATCCGGCATTCAAATTATATATTCGTATTCGGTATTAAAATTTGTTATTCGATTTCGGTACTAGTATTCATTATTTGGTAGGTATTAATATACGGTTTTTGGTATTGGTATTCGGTTTTCGGCATTGATATTCGGTTTTCGGTATTAATATTTTGAATTCGGTATTAAAATTTGATATACATTCGTATTCGGTATTAATATTCGCTTTCGTTATTCGGTAGGTATCAGTATTCGGTTTTCGGTATTGATATTCGGTATTCAGTTTAATATTCGGTACCAAAATTCGGAATTCGGTATTAAAATTTGATATTCGTATTCGGTACTAATATTCGTTATTCGGTTTTAATAATCGACTGATGGTATTGATATTCGGAGTGGGTATTAATATTCTGTATTAATATTCGGTATTAAAATTCGAAATTCGGACTTAAACTTTGATATCCGTATTTGGTATTAAAATTTGTAAATATTCGGTATTAATTATCGATATTCGGTATCAATGTTTGGTTCTCGGTATTGATATTCGGTATTAATATTCGGTATTCATATACGGCATTCGTATTCATTATTTTTTCACTTAAAAAGTAAAAAATTACGTTATTTTTTGACCTTTTCGATAAAAGTTAAAGAATAGAAATCACATCGGATTGACTATTTGTGGCCATCGATCATCACATTAGTTCATATACCTAATTGTTAAAAGTATTAAATCTTTCTCATTGAGTTTTTGAGTTGAAAATTCAAAAATACATACATATGTACATAAGTCTTATTTTTCGTCCCTAATATTGACAGTGTGTTTGCACTGAACATTTTTGGTCTATCTCTATTGACGAGATGGACGAGATAGTAGGACAGGCTTCACTCAAACTAGAATAGCCGCCTGGACACTACACTCAGAGAAAAATCAAGCTAAATTTCAGTATAGCAAGCTTGAATCAAGCCGAAAACGTTATGAAAGTCTGTTAAGCTCGAAAATGCTAAAATCAAGAATATATTCTTATTCTTAGGACGATATTTTTGAGAATAAAAGGCTTATATTAAGAATTTTCCCATTTTGAAATAAGCTTATATAAACTTGTTTTCAGCATTGTCAATGATTGATTTGAGAATGTTTGAATCTTATTTGAAGAATGTCCAACTTTGTTTTAAGAATATTTATTCTTGATTTTCCACTTTTTCGAAATTCAAAATTCGAAATCAGTAAACCCACCTAACAAAATAAAAAAAAATTAAAGTTGTTATTTCAATGCATTGTATTTTATTTTACCTTATTTTCAGACATGTGCCTATATATATAGTAATATATATAATATAGTAATATATATAATATACAATTAAATTTTTACATACATATACATCTATGTATTCCGCAACACATCATATATTATAAAACTATAAATATTTATTTATGTAAAACAAGTCCTAAGGCAATATTTTTGAGAATAAAAGGCTTATATTAAGAATTTTCCCATTTTGAAATAAGCTTATATAAACTTGTTTTCAGCATTGTCAATGATTGATTTGAGAATGTTTGAATCTTATTTGAAGAATGTCCAACTTTGTTTTAAGAATATTTATTCTTGATTTTCCACTTTTTCGAAATTCAAAATTCGAAATCAGTAAACCCACCTAACAAAATAAAAAAAAATTAAAGTTGTTATTTCAATGCATTGTATTTTATTTTACCTTATTTTCAGACATGTGCCTATATATATAGTAATATATATAATATAGTAATATATATAATATACAATTAAATTTTTACATACATATACATCTATGTATTCCGCAACACATCATATATTATAAAACTATAAATATTTATTTATGTAAAACAAGTCCTAAGGCAATGTTATCACAATAACTAAAACTACTTATAACTATAATTATTACAAATACTTAATTCTGATACAAATTTTCCATTATGTATATAATATACATATATGTGTTCATATGGAACAGTTTTATGTGTATTTCTAATAAATACATTTTCTGTTTCTGCACTTACATATTCTAGCAACAATTTCATATGATTGAAAATGTTTCTCACATATGGTAATATGAACTTTGACACCTGTGCGACACCACTTAACCGTCTCCGATTGTGACAAAAAGTTATATGTAGCATCTTCGACTATATTAGCATCGACCTAGGGGATGAGGTTGAAGAAATATGATATAAAATTTTTCGCATACATTTGGGGACTACCCTAATGTACATATTTATGTGCACATATAGCGAACGGATAACTCACCCTTTAAATCTGGGAAAACGGCCTCCAAATTAAAATCCAACAGAAGTTTCCTCAGGCTTTCTTCATCTTCTGCTTTTTAAACTCTCATCCGAACCCGCAGGCGCAGCGTCTGTACATACAACTTCTTCGATGTGCTCCATCCAGCCAAACTCGTCTATAGACGTACGTGTATGCCTGGGACTCGCCCAATGGAAGGAAGCCCTATATTTTAATTTCTTCCATCTTGTTTATACAAGTGTTTTACGTACATACATACATATGTATGTACATAATTCATATTATGTATGTAAATTTTTATTTTTTTATTTTGTTAAAAAATTGTTTCGCTTGAACAAAAAAAGCAACGACTATTGATAATTATGTTGTATATAAATATGTATGTATGTATCGTATTCTTAAATTAAGAATTTCATTCTTAAAACAAAATTTTTTTAGATTTTTATCTTGCTTCAAGAATGCCATTCCTGTTTCAAGATTGGAGAAACTTAAATTTTATATATTTTGCTTTAATTTCAGGAATTCTTAAATCAAGTACGACACAGCTTGATTTTAGCCCGCCATTTTTCTCTGAGTGTACAAAATACATATCCTGTGTATTTGTTAGGCGACTACTTACACCATTAAGCCCAATTCTTGCTCAAGCAAATTAACCGTATGAGTAGGATCTAGAATCTAGAATTTTTTTTTTATCTTTTTTGAACATATTATATTTATGACTCATTTTATATGTGCAAATACATATATTCGCTGAAAAATCACTTCAAAAAACATAAAATAAGTTATTTTTGCATACCACGATTCTTACTGGACACACTCTTCAGTTATTTTTTGCACAATACTTATCGCTAAGATTAATTAGACTGTGATAAATATACGCCCCAAATACGACAACATCAAAGGTACATATATAAACATAGCACTCGCAGCCGTCAATTTAGGGAAAACTAGCAAAAACACTTACACCTAACGATTTAGCACAGAGCGCGTGAGCAAATAAATCATTTCAGTTGGCAAAAATCAAAAAACGAAAAAAAGGGAATGCACTCAGTTATTTTGTCTTTGCAGCACTGCCGCCGAAAGAAACTCTAACACATTCAATTGCAAAGCGAAGCAAAACAGCAACAGCAAAACAATGCCATGCCACATGCCACAACAACAAAAAAAACGTGCCAAACAACACATGCGATAGGTGAATTGCAGCAACAACACTAACAAAAATAACAAACAAATAACAACAACAACAAATTGCCACACTTGGCGTTTATTTTATTGTGGGTGGAACAGACTTCTCATGTTTTGCGCAAATGTTGCCAGGAAAAGTGCAACCAAAAATGTTAACTTAAAATGCAATTTTTGCGCCGAAAAATAAAGAACAAAAACAAAAAAAATAAATAAATGTTGCAACAAAACTCTGACTGGGCTATGCTTAGCAGCTAACAGCACCAACATTTGGCAGCGCATGTGCTATAGATTAGAACAGACGCCAACAACGGCAACAATCAACAAGGGCAAAACGGCAACAGCAACAGATGTTGTGCAACATGCAACACACGATCCATATATGCCACAGAAATGAAGATAGATTTCCAATGTTACCACATTAAAAAAATAATAAATACAACGAAAAAATGCTGATCAGCGTCTAAGCGAATGTGGCTTATTGCTCTGCTGACTGACTCGCTGGCTGACCGACCGCCTTTCGCACATTTCGCATTCACATTTCACTCACATAGTTAAATGGTTTGAGATCTCTTTTTAGTTAGCGCTACAAGTGCTTATTGGAGTTTGAGAGAAAAACACTATAATTTAGACACCGGAAAACAATGAAATTGACAGCAATGCCCCAAGGCGGGCGCGTATTGGGTATCGTCGTATAGGTGATGCTGTGTTTTTGCAATGAGGCGCGAAATATTCAATAGCATTTGGCATTCAATAGCCCATCGGTTGGTTAGCTGCATGCATACATATCGGTTGAGTGAGTAATGAGAAAATGTTTTCTGTGGGAGAGAGTGTTCAATATCATATGAAGATTAAGTGAGGCCTGTGAAACAAATACCCAACGGCGAACATTACCTACCACACTACTTCTCCCTAGTGATGTATACTACACATTATGAACAATGCCAACTAACATACAATGTATATGAAAAAGTAAGTAGTCCGCCTACATCCACCTTACAAAGTAAGCGAAGGTAGATTCTATCTGCCTACCTACAGCTTAAAATGTAAGCGGAATTGTATTCAATTTGCCTACGTTCACCTTACAAGGTAAGCGAAAGTAGATTCGAGGTGCCTACCAACAACTTACCCTGTAAACGGAGTTGTATTCAGTCCGCCAACATCCACCTTACAACGTTGGCGAAGTAGGATTCGAACTGCTTACCTACAGCTTATAATGTATGCTAGTTAGTGATATGCTCATTGGATGAACACCTTACTACTCTGATTACTTTGTATTTAACGTGTAGTCGTTCACTCTACATTTCCGGCCATGTAGTATATGAAAATGTATAACATATCTGTATATGAGGTGGTGTGCATTACTGCCTTACATCTGTGCATGATTTAATCGATTCTGTAAGCAACATTTTCGCCGCTGGGTATGTTCTACGTCATGTTATAGGCATAATGAGCTCCCGATGATGCCTATTTTGGCCGTGTGCAGTCCGCATAGATTGTGTCATGTAATGGACCCCAGAACTTCCCGAAGTTCCCTCCTTCTCTTCTTGAGGAAGAAGTTTGCTACATTCGTTGCATTTTGAGCTCACCTGTTTAATCTTATCTTCAAAATAGATGGTAGTTCAGAACCTACATGGAGAAAAATATATTGATGTCATCTGCTTTCTTTGTCTCCGGCTTTCGCCCCATCGCGTGGAGAGATTTTGACCAAATTTACACGCCAGCTGTGTAAGGTTTAAATGTATATTTTTTTTTAATCGGGAGGTCGGTTTCCTGAATATATACCTAGGTCCAAAAGTCAAAACGTGGACTCGGCATTCCTCTGAATATTTTTGGACGATATTGGCATTAAATGAAAGGTAATGAGCTGGGATTTTATATAGAATAGTACTCATTGTGATTCTCAGTTCGGGTCTCCAGAGATGGGTCAAAATATGAACCCGAAAGAGCCCGAAATATTTTTGAACAATTTTGCTATCAACTGTGCTGAGCAGGGCTGAAAAAGAGCTTTTTTCAGTATGATTCTTAAGCCGGGTACCCAGTTACGAGTAAAAGAGTTAACCCGGATGAGATGGAATGTTTCTAAGCAATATTGGCATCAAATGAATAAAAATAGATAAAAAAAAACTTTTTAAGTTAAACGGTTTTATGTTATACATACATTGCAATGTTTAAGATAAATGTACTAAAACCCAAAAAATAATAAAATAGATACAGTCGTGGGAATTATAAACATTTGCATAGACTAAAATAAAACCGGGGGGCACGTCAATTGTCTACAAATTATCGACTTAATGTGCGATAGAAGAATCGTTTAATTCGCCCTTAGGCAGTTGGCCCGCAGACGGTGAGGAAATTACTTACTATTTTCTTGCTCATGGAAATTCCAATAGTTATACATTCCATGTTAATAAAAGAGATGTTTCAACTAGTTTATCGTTGGACATTCACACGAGGAATCGCTTCACTGCTCGTAGTTTGTCTTTAATCGACAAAAAATATGATAAAAGTACTACTCGCTCACCACTATGAAACCCTAAAACTCGCTTATAATCGAGCTTACTAGCTTTTTTCCACATTCTAGCCCTACTTATCACACGTCCATCGTTGTCGGTTGAACAACTGCCTAATTATAGTGTAACATTACAAAACAAACATTTTAATCAACGATTGTAGACAATTGACGTGCCCCACGGTTTTATTTTAGTCTAGTCTATGCAAATGTTTATAATTCCCACGACTGTATCTATTTTATTATTTTTTGGTTTTTAGTACATTTATCTTAAACATTGCAATGTATGTATAACATAAAACCGTTTAACTTAAAAAGTTTTTTTTATCTATTTTTATTTTATAGTTTTTAGTTTTTATTTCGCATTCTGTTTAATTCATTTAGTGCTTCATTATTGCAAGGTTTCTTGCCCGTTAGTTTATTGCAGTCCAACGCCTCTATACGTAGTCCCTGCAAAGTTCTTACTCTACTAAGAGCCACGTAGGCTTGACCTTCTTCAAACAGTTTCGCACCTAAGTATACGACCGCGTGATCCACAGTGCTGCCCTGCATTTTATGTATTGTAGAAGCCCATGATAGTATTATAGGCAACATTCTTCTTTCAGCCGTCCCGTAATTGTATTTAGCTGGAAACTGTATGGCTTTCGGGTGTATAAGATGTTTAACTTAAAAAGTTTTTTTACCTATTTTTATTTAAATAGAGCGACTCACGCGCCACCTAGCGGCTCCAATTTTCTTTAAACATTTGTAAATTATTTAAGTAATGCACATGCTAAATATCAGCCAAATCGGTCCATAATTAGGATTTTCAGTTTTAATTACCCCGATCTCAGCTCCACCTAGCGGAATTTTTTTTTAAGAAAATATTTCTTTTCAAGGTAATGCATGTTCCGAATTTCAGCCAAATCGGACCATAAATGCGATTTTTGTAAATATAGCGACCCTCGGGCCACCTATCGGAAGTTTTTTTTAGGAAAATATTTCCTTTCAAGGTAGTAATACATGTTCCGAATTTCAGCCAAATCGGACCATAAATGCGATTTTTGTAAATATAGCGACCCACGCGCCACCTATCGGAATTTTTTTTTTTCATAATATTGCATTGTCATCGGGGTTATACATGCGTACAAAATTTCAGATTAATCGGTTGACAGGAAGAGGGTGAAATTTGAATTACTAAATTTGACCCAAGAATAAATAAAACAAACGGGGTGAGCTAAATAAAACCGTTTAAAAATGGAAATAACGGCTACAATATAGATCTCTTTCGATGTTATGCTCAGTCCAGTTCCCTAGGGAAACGAAAAGGAAAGTGAAAAGGAAACGAAATGGAAGGAGGGAGATGGAAAAAGGCGAGTATAGCAGGGCGGCGGAAAAGGAATAGGAGGAAAAGGGAAACGTAAGGCAAGGAAAAACTTTACGGGAAAGGGAAAAGAAACCGAATAAGGAATTGAAGGATAAGGGGAAGAGAAGGGAATATTAGAGGGATAGTGGGTAAAGGAAAGCTACCTTGCCAGCAAGTTGCAAATAGGTAACTATCCAATTTTCTGCATTGCATATATTGTGGAAAACCCATCACAACTCACATTAGAATTGGAATCACTTTTACGTACCTTCTTTCAACTCTTTACTTCGATTAGGTTAGGGTAGGTTGGCCGGATGCAGGGATCCTTCACATAGACCACATATGGTCCTTAGTGTTACAAACATCGTTATACTAAAATTGGAATGTAAAACTTTGTATTTTGTGTGTTTTACGAAGCGTATTTTGTGTATTTATGAAGAGTATTCGTTGACCGATAGATTCCACAACAGGGCTGAGAGTAGGTACTCCTCTTTGTGGGGTGCCCCTATGTGCCCTACTTGAAATTGTCGAAATTCCCCGCCCACCCACAACCGGTCGACAACTCCAAAAGTTCTCGGTCCAGCGCCGAATGATTGGGGGGTATTCCGATTCATTCGAGCCCCTCTAACAGCGCCGTAGCAGAGACGTTGCTAAAGGCGCCCGTAATATCCAGAAATATAACTGTCGCACTCCCTGTAGTGAAGAGCCTTTTCGATATGTTGCTTTACACCATACACATACCTGCCCTGCACTTTCGGCGTGCAACACTCACTCCACAGCTAGAAAAGAAGCTAGATGACCCTGAGGGCAGACTCCAAAAAAAAAAGGCGAACAAAACGTTCAAGTTGCTGTCGTTGTTGTTAATTCTACGCAGCGGCTGCTGTTGATGAGTAGAGGGAAACCAAACAAAAAAAATAAGCGCAAAACAAAAAAAATAAGCGCAAAACAAAAAAAAAGCTTCTTTTTCATCAACAAAATAAAAAGAAGAAGAAAGTCCAACCGTTTAACACCAAACCACCGTCATTCGCGTTAACAATGGCTGGCTGGCTGGCTGTCTGGCTGGCTAAGTGTTGCTGCTGCTGCCGCTGCTGTTGGGCATAACGTGCCAGCCGCCACAACTTCACGGCCACGCAAAGTGTTGGTCAGTTATCAATTTTACTAAACAGCCTGCCGCCTGACCTGACTATACTATGGTTCCTTGTGCCTTTCTGCGAGCGATCGGATGACTGGCTGGCTAACTGACTATATGGCAAGCGAGTGTCTAACTTGACGCCTGCCGTTGTAGCTAAATACCTGAGGAGCGCGTGCGGCGCGTATGACGTTCGTTGAGGCGGTGCTGATTCGGCAGAAAAGACGCGGAAAGGCTGCTTGTTAAGATGATATTCACATAAACGAATTGAACTTAAATAGACAAGATATCGCAACTGGCAATACTCCTCCTCTTAAGAGTGAGCGGCTGGCTGGCTGGCTGGCGGGCTGAGCTGGCAAGGTTGGCAAGCTGACAGGTATGTATTTGATATTTCCTTCCACATTGTGCGCTCGTACGATCGGTTCGTCGGTTGATCGTTTGGTCATTCGGGCGATCAGCCAGTCGATCCGATCGGGCGTTGCGGTGTATGGATTGGGGGCGAGTGCTATTGCAATGTTTGATGTTCAATTCAATAAAATTGATTACCGTTTTTTGTTATATGTATTAATAAGAATTTGTAGAGAAAGGGAGTTGAGAGTGTGTGTATGATGCTTAGCAGGTATATTTATGTATTATGGCATTTCGTGTGAGTAAACGATTTGAGCAATAGTTTTTTTTTTTTTGTTGCACGTTTACACTTACAACAGCACAACTAACCAAATATTTCTCAAGTATCTAATGATGTATCACAACTCGCAGCTGAAATTTGATTTTCTTTATATTTTTTTTGTTTGGCCTTCATTACACGTTTAAGCCGCTCTCATGGCTATCAAATGTTGTGTAGGAATATATCTCTTAGAGGCTTTCACGTGCCACAAATTGTACAGTCATATCATCATATTGCTTCCTGCCGTCGCTCGCCGAAAATTATAAGCTTTCATATGAATTGCATATTTTTTATTTGACCGCACGAAATCTAAGACAGTTCGCAGTTGCGATATTTGAATGGTAATTGGAATTTATGAAGGAAAGCATTTTTTTGTCTATGTAGAGGGAGGGCCATAGAGGGAGACTACAAAGGAGAAGAAAGGCCAAAAACTGTCGGAATGAATTTATAGTTGCTCTACTTAATACCTAAGAAAGTTCTTGAGCATCATGTTAAAACAACTAAACACAACGTTAACGAACTGAAGTCTTCGAATTGGGCCCTAAAATAGATAAAATCTGAAAAAAGTTAGTAAGAAGTCTATACTGCCTTGGAAGTCAAGTGAGAGTTGATTAAGCCTTCTTTGGTGTTTCTATCACGAAATAAAAACGACTCATGCCCTTTATTTAAATTAGCCAAAGTCGTCTAGATGGTTCGGCGCTAATTAAGGGGTACAATAAGAAGAAGAAAAAGGAAGGCGTTTTCTATCAAAACCAGTTCATTTTATATCTTTCTGAAATCCACTTGTTTGGATATGTTGAAAGTTTAGAGGATTCTTCATAACCTGACGAAGGGATAGACATAGCTCAAATCAAGCTCATTCCAATCCAAAATTAGATGAAAAGGTTTGCCCTCTAAGAACGTGCTCAAACGCTTATTTGCAATTGAAGCCTTCTCAGGCAGCTGGTATGTACGAAATACCCAGCAAAGACTAAGCTCGGTAAAAAATTCTAATCTCTTTTTTAAGTCTCTTACGAGGCCACGAACAACATTCACATGTATTATGTTATTGTTTCTTGATAAGCATTAGTTAAAATCAGATTAAATCAGCTGTTCCACCAAGACTTCTTAATAGATCCGTATTGGCCTTTTCCTCTTCTTAATTGGCGCGTAACCATGTACACGATTTTGACTGAGTCCAATAAAGCGCGTCAGTCTTTCTGTGCTGCTAGTCGATTCCGTGCTGCCTGTCGTCAACTGGAAATACTAAGGTAGCAAGAGTCAGTCTTCATCTGATCTTCCCAACTCAGCGGAGGTCTCCATTTTCTTCTGGCTTTAGCGGACTTCGATAGAAACACTTTCTGTGACGGAGCACCTGCATCTATTCTCAAGACATGACCTACGCAACGCAGAGTCTGGATTTTTATACGCTGCACAATGTCGATATCTGCGTAAAGCTCGTACAGCTCATAATTAAATCTCCGTCGCTACTCGCCATCGCAAAAGCGCAAAGTTCCATAAATCTTCCGAAGAACTTTTCTCTCGAATACTCAAAGTCCCATCTCATCTGGTTTTAATATCGTTTATGCTTTTGTGCGGTACATGGGGACTGGAAAGATAAGTTTCCTGTAGAGCATAATTTTTGTTCGTCTAAAGAGTACTTTAATGTTCAATTGCCTATTTAGTCCAAAGTAGCACTTACTGGCCAGAGTGATTCTTCGTTGAATTTCCGTGCTGACATTGTTATCTTGGTTTCACTGTCGATAATTGTAATAAGTGTGGAAAAGATTGTTATCCGATTGGAGAATTGGATCTTTCTACAGCTAAACGCAACCCATGTATATTATTTTTTAGTTATTAATTCGAAATCAAAAGAGAGTAGTTGTATTAATACATGGCACTTACTGTCTTGGTAGTTCGAATGTTTCAATATGCATAGATATGTATTTACTGTCAATGTTGGAAAACTAAGGTTGGTTATTACTTAGTTCAATCACAATTCTATATTCATATTAGATATACGTAGCTCATTTTTTTAACGTTTGCTACAATGTTTATTGGGTAGTGCGGAATATGTGAGTATATATATATCTACATACTCGTATATTATAATTTTAATTCTTCATTTACTTCCTTTTAAGTACGGTATTGTTTTCCAATGGAACGTGTGTATGTACCTTCTACAGCTTCTTAAAACTTACTTGTTCTTAGCGTCCAAAGCAAAGAACACACCCTTAAGTTTTCTCAACATCACTTACAGCCATCAGTGCCTTGGTGACGACGCGTAACATTTGTTTGTTGAAAATTTTTTCTTGAAATTTTACCGTTAATATTTTTTTTAGTATTTTATTTTACTCAGTTGCACATACTCTGAAAAAAAAAACGTTGTAAATCTAAAGACTTTCACTGTTAAATCAACTACTTTCCGCAGTTGAAATGTGCCCAACAACGCTCCGTTGTTGTTTCAAAGGTGCGAGCGTTGTTGATTTAAGTCAATAACGGAGATTGTTGGAAAAAAATTTCACCTAAAAATAAATGTTTGTTTGCATTTTACTTTTCATATTCTCTCCGCCCGGGTCCCAAATGCAAATATGTAGCCTCCGCTTGTTCTCCTATTCTTCTCTCCTTCTTATCAGTCACTGGTTGCTATCTTTATTTCTTATTCTGATTTTTCTTCTTCATTTTATATTCTCCTCCGGATTCGAACCATGACATCAACCTGAAATTCTATCCAATCATCACATAGTGGAACATTCAACATTATATTGAATTGTAGTAACCTGTTTATACTTCCATTTCCTAAAAAGGAATCCATGAATTATTTGATTCATTGTAAAAACAAAATTTAAAAAAATTTGTTCTCATTAGTTTTGTTTACAACGGAAACTGTTGGGTCAAATACTTTTGCCTTTAAATCAACGACGAGGAGAAAATTGTTGCTAAAAATTAACTTTTGTTTGGATTTTTCTCTTCATCTTCTCTCCATCATTATTTTTATACTCAGCTGTACTAGTACACAGAGTATTATAGTTTTAATCACATAACGGTGGATTGTAACACCATAAAATAATCGAGATAGATATTGACTTATATATATCAAATTGATCAGGGTGAAAAAAGAAATCGATTGAGCCATGTCCGTCCGTCTGTCCGTCTGTCCGTCTGTCTGTCTGTACGCACGATAACTCGCGCAAAAATTGAAAAATTTTGATGAAATTTGGAATGCAAGTTGGTATCAAGACTGGAACGGATGGTATTGAAAATGGGTGAAATCGGACCATGACCACGCCCACTTCCCCTATATAGTAAAAATCGGAAATTTTGTATCTCAGTCACTAATAGAGCTAGAGTGATAAAATTTCACCCACGTGTGGAGCTCGGGCCCTTATGATGAAATTTGGTGAGATTTTGAAAAATGGGCGGTGCCACGCCCACTTATTAAGGGCCAAACATTGAAAGTTTCATATGTCATAACTCAGAAACTGTTGAAGATATATCGATGAAATTTGGTAGGCGTGATATACTTACTTAGGCAAATGTTTGGACGAAAAATTGCCAAAATCGGTTAACGACCACGCCCACTTTTATATATGGGTATTATAAAGTGGCCTAATAAAAACATTTTAAGCGATATCTCTGTCAAATATAAAGGTATGTCATTGAAATTTTATGGCATAGTCCAACTGCGGATATAAAACGAAAAGCATGAAAATTTTGGAAAATGGGCGTGGCACCGCCTCTTTTTAGAAGCAGGAATAGTTATACGAGATTTCTGAGCCCATAACTCGACAAATAATTTAAATATAATGACGAAACTTGGTGTGTACACTTTTATTAGTTGTGGTAATACATGTTCAAAATTTTGGCGAAATCGGTTGGCGACCACGCCTACTTTTATATATGGGAACTATAAAGGGGCCTAATAAAAATATTTTAAGCGATATCTTTGTCAAATATAAAGATAATTCATTCAAATTTTGTGGCATGAGTTCCACAAGAGACCGGAAACAAAAAATAGAAAAATTTGGAAAATGGGCGTGGCACCGCCTCTTTTTAGACAAAGGAATATACGAAATTTCGGAGCCCATAACTCGACAAATAATTGAGACATTAAGACGAAACTTGGTTTATACACTTTTATAACTTGTGCTAATAGACACGCAAAAATTTATTCAAATCGGTTTATGACCACGCCTACTTTTTAACAAAGATATTTCTGGAACACCCTTTGGGAATTTGTAACGTGACATCTTTGTAATTAGAAGTCATAAAGGAATGAAATTTTGCACAAAGAATAATATTCATATGCTTAGTTGGATGACTGATAAAAATGTCTAATTTATGCAGCACTCGCTTTATATAAAATACACCGTGTTTTCACCAAACGCAAACAAACAATGAAAGCATACAGCTGAGTATCTAATGTTCGATTCCACTCGAACTTAGGCTTCCTTACTTGTTTTTTGTTGGTTTTCTCACAAAAAAATATTTTCTCACAAAAAATTTTTTAAAAGCAAGCAAGTTTTTGAAACAACAACGGCTGTTTTTGAATTAATTGTTGGATCAAAAACTTTGCTGTAAAAACAAATACTTTTGCTGTTGAATCAAAGCAAAGACGGAGATTCAACAGCCGAAAGTTGTTGGTTTAACTACGGGTATTTTTTTCAGAGTACATAGTATGTACATATGTATTTTTTGTTTTCATTTCAACCCTCCGGCGTTTGTTCTGCTCATTAGATTTTTTCTCCTAAAGCTTTTGCATACATACTGATTTGAGTATTTTTTCGCATTTTTTCACTTTTTTACTTTATTTTCCGTGCTTTTTTCTCTTTTTTTTTGCTTGATTTTCCGTATGGTTTTTTTTCCTTTTTGCTATATTTTCCGTATTCTTTTCTATTGTTTTATTTTATTTTCCGTATTTTTTTCTCTTTTTTTTACTATATTTTCCGTATTTTTGTTTTTATTTTTTTTTTTTTTTTGTTTTTCATATATTTTCTTACTCAGCAAAGTTTTTCCTCATTATAATACGCCATGCTCAGCTCGCCATTCTACTCATTAGCGGCGCTGCTTTGCATTTTTTTCTTGAATTTCCCTTTTTTCATTTTCGTTTTGTTTCTCAAGTTATTGATTTTTTAGCTGGGTGTTGTTTCTTTCTGGTCCTTTTCCACGCGTGTTTTTTTTTTTGTATACCTTTTTAGCTTCTTCATCTGATTTTTTTTATTCCTTTTCATACTCGCAGCTTTGCGCTTTCTTCTTTTACTCGTATTTTTTTTTTCACTGCTTTTTATTTTTGAACTTGTCTGCTGTCCATTTATGTACTCTCCTTTGAATCTGTTACATCTCCTTGCTTTGTTACACACTGAAAAAACAACTTACTCAGATTATGGAAAAGTGGGAATGATTCGGCGCTAAAGACATATTTCCATATTTTGATGTACGATTTTCTTCAAATCAAGGAATAAAAACCACGTTCTAAAGAAAATTGTACATCAAAATATGGAAATATGTCTTTAGCACCGAATCATTCCCATTTTTCCATAATCTGAGTAATTTTTTTTTTGAGTGTAGCATCAGCCACTTTATTATGACTTCTACTTGGTTTGTGCTCGTACATTTTCTTTTTTTTCTTTATTCAACACTTGATTATAATCATAATTTGTACTTTCTTCTTCTTCTTCTTCTTCTTCCTCTTCTGATAACTCACGCATCACTGCCCTTTGGCCAATTCTTCTTCCACTTCTACGCGTTGATTACCATCAGCGCGCTACTTGAGTAGTTGCGCTGAGTTTGCATTGACGCGCTAGTGGTATACGAGTAGAAGATAATCATGTGCCAAAACAAAAAAGCAAAAAATACTCGTCATAATTACTATTATCACATCATAGCACAGTTACTCGTAACACGTTACTCGTACCACTAACTTAACGATTCGCTGCCGCAGCGATGTGTGAATAATCATTTAGCTTGGTTGTGCTATATTAAAACCCAAAGGCAGAGCGTCGTCGTCGTTGGCCTAACACTACTTGGCGGTTGCTAGTTGAGTCTAGTTAGTCCTTTGTAACTAAAGGGCTTCTCGCTGCACCTCCCTTCTCCTCCTCCTCGAGCTCGTTTCTGCTTGTTTGTCCATCTCATCAGCCTTTAATCAATACTTGCGCGCGCGCCAAATCATTTTGCACTATCAACACAACGGTTTTCCTATACTCGTACTCGTGCCAATCACCTATCGCCGTTCAATTCGTTTAGATTTTAATCAAGTTCGACTCGATTTGATTAAAAGTCGTTTAAAATCTGTTGCAAGCACATTATTCTGCTCCTCATTTCAGCAATCATCAGCAGTATTGTTGCCATAACGCATAGCGGCCGCAATGTCCGGCTGCCGGTTGTAAGTGTTGGGCAGCTGATGTTTGGCGTTTGTGTGTTGACGAAGTAAAATATGGCAAATTGATAATTGAATAGTAAACTGAAAGAGAAGGAAAATAATTTATTATAACTGAAAGTCGCTTGCTAAAAATAAGTTTTTTTTGTTTAGTTCTTGTTGATTTGTGTACTACGAGTACATTATGCCGAGAAGAATTCAGAACGTAAAACTGATTAAGTGGACCGCCTCAAGTAAGTCGTTTCCTAACCAAATCTGTAAGTATAATAATCACAGCAGTTAGAGTGTAGATTCAATTATAAAGTTCTTACTCAGTTCAAGTCACTGCAGCTTTTCAGCCTCGGCTAGCGTAATTTTTTCTTTTTTTTTTTTGTTCTAAGCATGCCAAGCGCTAATAGACCAAGTACTTACATACGGGGTTAGCTTTTACGATATTTATCTTACATCCACTGATGCTTTAATGGGTTTTGTAAATACATTATAAAGGAACAGGCAAAATCATTCCAGATCAAAGAAAGAGCATCTCAGGGTGCCCTAAGTTTGCGAGAGTTGGTACTCCAGAAGTAGCGCACACATACGGGCACGGTCGTGTTCTGCTCCACTTCACTGACTTCGACATCAAAACGAAAAACGTTATATCTGTCCTGTAACAGTTTTCGATATCAACTATTAGATTGTCTTTCTACTTGAGGAAGGACTGCGGAGATGGCAAATTCGCTCAGAGATTCGATGTTTCAGTTTTCATGGACGGTTCAAAGATAGCTTACGGAGTCGGAGTGGGTATCTTCGCAACTCTGCCAGACACTTCCATATCAATCAGGCTAACGGATACGGCGAGCGTTTTTCAAGCTGAAGTTTACGCCATACAAGAGGCCGGCAAGGTTCTACTTGCAACGGAAAGCTACGGTGTTCGAAACAGGATAGGAGTTTTATCGGACAGTCAGGTGGCTGTGAACTTTCTGGGATCTGCAAAGGTATTATCAAGCATAGTCAGGCAGTATAGGAAGTGGGTCATGGGCTTAGCAAGTCGATATAGCATATCTCTGATCTGAGTGCCAAGACACTGCGAAATGCAGTGAAACGAAATGGCTGATGAGCTAACCAGGCAAGACTCCGCAATTGATTCGTAGAGGTGGAGAAGATTCTTGTGTCCCTGGATGTCATCAAGGGCCGAATATCTCGGCACTTGTTCGAAGAGGCTGAAACCAGATGCAAGGGTCTGCAGAAGTCTGTTGCCTTCATGCAATGAGATGCGATCCTCAGCCATTATAAAGATGCACAGGAGGATGCTTAACTGCGTTATTTAGAGGACACTGAGCTATTGGTACCCACACAGCCCGATTGGGATTGAACTATATCACTCTGTGTCGCAGCTGTAATCTTCCTGGAGCGGAGAAGATGGTGTAGCAACTGCTATGCGAGTTTTTTTTCGCACTGCCAAGGCAGAATGAAATTCCTTGGCAAATCTTTCTCCGACGCCTTCTCGAAACTCAAGAATGTCAGGCCTGAGGGCCTGCTTATATACCTAAATTGAATAGCATGGGTGTAAGGCGTAGGACTTGGTCTGGCTTTCGAATTGGTATTCTTCTTCTGGGTGTAAGGCGTAGGACTTGGTCTGGCTTTCGAATTGGTATTCTTCTTTACTCTATTCTTGCAGCCAATGGATCTCGCCACTCTAACCAACGAACCAACCCGATAGGTCGATGATAAGATCAAAGAAGGGTACAAGACCTAGAGCAACCGTAGAGAAATGGAGAAGTAGCGTAGATAAGATGATGGCAAAACTAACACAAGTGGGATATAAAACAGAATGGAAATTGCAGGGAGATAAATTAGGCGAAAACAGAATGAAGAGTAAGGATGATGAGTAGACTGCGGATCTTTATGCAAAAAATTTAAAATGATTTATTAAGAGTTATATTGATTCAAAACTATATATTCACATTCCAAAGCGAATTTTCTTGCTCTGTTTTTGATATGCAAAGTATATGCAACATATATGCAGGTTATATGCAAGTTATATGCAAATTAAAACTACACCTTTTTTACATAAGATATGGAATTTTAAGTGATATACACAATAAGTAAAGTATAGTTGAATGCAAAAATCATATGTTCTATGCTGAATTTTTTGTTCTATGCAAATATAAAACCCATTAACACCCAAAAACAAACCGCAAATGGGAACTAATTTTTTTTATAATAATTTTTAATGTAAAGAGGTAATTTTAGTTGTAGTTAAGACCACAATATACTACAAGTGTTTTCTCCACATTTTCAATGGAAACATTGTGACGCTTATCGGTTAAGATCCGTTTATATGCTGAAAATTAACGCTCAACATCACAAGATGTAACCGGAGCATAATTCGCTCCAAAATTGACTGGGAATCTGTATTCCAGTTTCTAATATTTTGTTGTCACCTGAAAATATTTTGGCTACTCCTAATATGACTTCAAAAGCAGGTTCTTTTTTGAAATAGCTTCAAAATTGACCAAAATATTTGCCCACATGATCCTGACGTAGCGTCAAGACCTTCAAAGGCTTCTGTTATTAGGGCCATTGAAGCCATTAGGGGAACTCCGCGAGACTCTAACTTGCGGATTAAAACTGCTAAACCTCAATTATTATGCAAATATGCAAGTTATATGCAAATATGCAAGTTATATGCAATATGCAAAATATGCAGAAATAGATATGAAAATTTAGAATATTTTGTTAATAACTTTCATTTTTCTCTTTGGAACCATATCGCTATCTCTTTTCCTTAAAAATATGCAATTGCATAAGGATCCGCAGTCTAATGATGAGGCATTGATAAAACAGCTTAACCCCTGTATAGATTTGCTTCAATACCGAACTGAGCTTTTGTGAAACTCGTCTTATAGGGCTGTTCTGGCAACTGTCTTTCCACAGCGTACTATCTTTCAAGTGGAAAAAAATTTGACTCTAGTTAGTCTTCCGACAAAGGAATCTCAACAGCAACGGAAATGGTTCAAATCTTGAATATTCTGAGCTCTTTTTATTCCACTTAGCTACGATCAACGCAAAGCAAATGGTTTTCAAGTTCGAAAGTTAAGCTAAACGGAATTATAATAAACTGCAAGTGCCTTTTATGCCCGTATTCCATCTAGGCTTCCATTCCCTAAACTTCACCAAAACTACTTACTACTAAACTACAATAATAATGTTACTAGTCAATGATATAAAAGTGCAACATAACCTTGGGATATACATATACCACATGTTTATAAAACAGTACATAAAACAGTCAAAAGGGTAATAAAATGACTAATGAAAAACGCATTTCACTGTCGGCGCGCACTACGGAAATCACTGCATGCGCGCACACGGTGCATTTCGACACTTTAATAGGATTACAATGAAATTTATCTTCATATGATTTAGTCAGCAAAACAAAAACAAAAAAATACAATCTGGTAGGTGAGATGAGCATTGCGCAGACGCGCATGCTGCCCCAACTGCTATTGATCTTATTGAGCGCACATTCACGTAGCAAATATTAAATTATTAATTTGCAATCATTAGCATCCTGCGGCTACAAACATGTGACCGCAGCATTTAAAACTTACAAGCGGATTTAGTATGTAAATTGTTGTTCATTGATTTCGTGTGCATACTAATAGTTCTTACATCGCGATGAAGGCGTTTATGTTCACATGCGCTAAGCTTTTATGTGTTGAAATTGAAAATAATATTTTGTGCACTCAATTTTCAGCGATTTGTCAAAATATTGTTTATTGTCTTATGCATTTGCTTGGGCTAGCAAAAGGCGCTTAAACTGTTGGTCAGACACCAATGTGTACCACGTATGGATTGCATATCGCCGCTTGTACTAGCATCAGATCTCACATATGTGTAGGGAAACATGAGCTAGCGATTCAGTGCGACTCCGCGTGGTATAGCTGTCCGCTCTGTCCATTGGCGTTGCTAGTGCTAGTTTCGTTGCCTTCCGCTTGGTCTATGAATTCTACGCCGCTATTTTGCTTTGGGTTTAATTGAAATATTTCAATAGCCAACCGCATAGCTCCGCAGTCCTCGCGCAGCACTAAGCATCTTCATACATATATATATTTATCAGTGGCGGCCTTCGCATAAATTGACTGGGCAAGCCTAAATATATATGAAGTATAGCCATTTATATAATTTTCTTTGCTGTATTATCTGAAAGTCTTATTGCGGTTCCGTCGTTGACTTTGATTCAATTCGCTATGCATATTAGGTTTTTTTGTTTACATTCATACCGTATGAAACTGAATGTATTGAAATAAATTTAGTTCATCTTGTAGAATATGAAGAATAATTAAATTTTAATATATAATGGATGATATGAAGATATGTACATGACTTTTGTTGTATTAACTGTGCCTACTTTTGGTCAGCACATCAACAAGCTTGACTCAGTCGAAAGTAAATTTAAGTTCTTCACCATAAGAACATGAATTATCTACAAACGCAGAGGAGAAGTTTTTATTTGAATATTTTGCAAGTAATTCCAGAAAAATCTCTGAATCTCACACTAAAGCGCAAAGGTATATTTAGTTTCCTTTTAGGTGCCGATGGCAATTTCAGAAGTAGCAAGTGGATTTGCTTATAATAGCAGTAGAAGAGAATATCTAAAAAATTGGTGATTTAGATAAGCAGTATTTGAAGAACTGAAGTCGAATTAGAAAAAATTGTGAAATGTTTGATTTTAATTGATTTTGATTTTCGTCGCCTTTTTTCATTACTTTTTTTTCAATTTAGCTCTGAAAATAAGTAATTGATTTCTACTTAGAGAAAACGACGAAACAAGCTGTGTTAGTCTGTTTTTAAAGCCTCATAAAAGCCCATGCATGGAGTTGTTTAATCATGCTCACTAACACAGGTTGTGCTGTGATTGGTTGTACAAGCAAAATATACGTGAATGTTATTGGTGGGCTAACGCGCCATGAGAGCTTAAGTAGTAAAAGAAGAAGTTAAACAGTAAACACATTTCAAGCGTAAAATAGTCAGACTTTAAAGAAATTCGTTAAACGAAATAAATGAGAAGATTTAGGCAAGCCGGGCTTTTCGGCTTGTATGAAGCAGCCGCCACTGGTACATGTATGTATCGTGTTGTTCGATGTCACTGATGGACTTTAACTTACAGCTCAGCCAGACGACGTTGTAGACGGTGCAACTGCCTCTTCTTCTTATTCTTCTTCTTCGTTATACCTAGTTGCGCGTTATACAAATTTGGGCCGACTTTGTTTAGAAATGTTTGTTTTCATTTTGTTTTTTTTTTTATTCTTACTTGTTCTTTACTGTTCGTTGTTGTTGTTAAGAAGTAAACTGAAAGTTACATTGTAGTGCTTTCTCACGGGATCTTTATACGTTTACCTCTTCAAACGCACATCTGAGTACATATTTCATTATCAAAACCAAACTTAGAATAATACTCATTCCCATTTCTTTCCTCAGTCGGCTGACTTCAAAGCGTCTTCCAGCATCAGCGCATTTTTTTTAATAGAATTCAATGTTCATTTCTATCGCATGCGATTTATTTTATTCCTTTTCAATGCCCGCTCGTCGCCAGCAGCCGTTGTGAACTATTGCTTATATTGTGTGGACCCCCTGCGCCCCCCATTCCCAACATGCAAATATTGATTTGTATATAATCGTGACTTACAAATGTACACGGTCAATGTAATCTTGACTCATAATGAACAGACATTTTTTTGTTGGTTGCCAATACCCTCACTCGCCGCATTGTCTATACAACCATACATATATGCGAACGATTGACGGCGACGTTGTTTTCGGGTGCGAAGCTTTCATAGAAATACATAGATTTTGTTGCAAATTTGACCGCTAGGCGCCATATTACTTTCAAATTGAATGTTTATTAATTTGTTGCAATCACCATTTGACTAAAAACTATAAAGGATGGCGGTTAGCCGTTGGCGAGCCAAAAAATTTACAACAGGAATGGCAAGAATATCTTTCCTTAGAATAGTATACATATGTATGTCCTTATATAGACAGAAGGGGTGTTAGCTAAATTTCAATTACGTAAATGCTGCGCCAAAAAGAGTAAAAACTGTGAGAAGAATTTATTTTTGGCTAATGGCAAATGGAGGAAATTTTCATAACTACTTCATTCTTGAGCTCTCAATACCATTTTGTTTTTTTATTAGTAAAACTGATAAAGATTAGAAAGCAAGTAAGGGCCGATTTCATAATCAAATTAAAAGTTCCTTTAAATTCTAAAGGAGCCTTTAATTTGCTGATCGATTTCATAAAGTCTTTTTGAAGATAAAAGTTCCTTTAAAGTTAAATACGCAAAAACGGGCATTTAAGTTATTTAAAGGTTCCTTTTGCCAGAAAAAATTTCAGGCCGTCAAAATCAAATATCAAAAATTTATTAAAATTTTTGAACCGATTATGTTTGTTGTTTTGTTTGTTGAGTCCTATAATGCCATATTCATCTTCCTCCCCTTTTGTGAGGTTGGATGACCGCTTCCTATTTTTTCTGCACTGGGTTTCCAAATTATGCTTCTTTGTTCCTTTTCTTTTTTCAAAAAATAAAAATAATAATAATAAAGCCACAATCAAAAAAATTACCTATTTATTTTCAGAAAAAAAGAAATGTCAAATTTCAATATTTTTAAATTTATGACAATCATTTGACGTTAAAGGAGCCTTTTAATATTATATTATTATGAAATCACTCCCACTTTAAAGAACATTTAAATGGCTCATTAACTAAAAGGCTCCTTTAACAAAAGGAGTTTTAAGAATTTCATTATGAAATCGGCCCTAAGTTTCGGAGGACATTGAACTTTTGGAATTAAGTATTGCCTTCCCTTGAACCTTAGCACTACTTGCTGCAAGGCAGACCAATTCCTGGTTAGAGCCTTAAATTTTTCATGTTTCATATTTAACCCACTAGCTAGTATAATATCATATCAAAATATGTTAGATCAGCTCGAAAGCTTTGGGATTTTTAGTTCTTTATAACGGTATTTTTTAAGTTTTCTTCCACCTTTATCCTGTATGTACCTACCAGGTATAATACTTTAATTGAGACGGTCGCATACTTCTGGCTTGTAACCCAATTAATGACCTCACTTAGATTGAATGAGTCCCTAGCGTTACCAGAAAAGTTCTTCAACATGAATACCTCTACATTAAAAGCCTGGACTCAGACTGACGAACAACTCCTTCCCTTTAGCACATACCAAAAGTTTCCTTACCCTTCTTTTGGATATTTTGGATACCGATTCGAGATCACTGAATACGACTTCCCTTAGTAGCCGAAACTTTAGCCCGGAGAAAGCGGTACAGGAGCAGAGAACGTGCTCTACATACAATCCGCATCTTGTATTTTTTTTTTTTTTATATTCACTTTCGCCAACTTGTCAAATTTTTAACCCATGGAATGCTAAAAGATAGTGTACTGTGAGGACCCCAGTTATAAGTCTACATCCATCCCTTTTCAGTGCTAGCAACCATTTAATTAGATGGTATTGCACGATTTGCAAATAACTTTGCACACCCTACAGCCCGCAATTGTTTCAATGCCTTATCGGCCTGGCTAATGTTCCAACCATACATGACTCTACACTCAGGGAAAAAACAAGCTAAATGTAAGTCTAACGCGATTGAAACAAGCCGAATAGGTCATGAAAGTCTGTTAACCTTGAAGATGCTAAAATCAAGAATGTATTCTTATTTTTAGAACGATAATTTTTATAAATATTATACTAAGAGTTTGCAGTTTTGAAAAAAACATATGTCAACTTATTTTCAGCACAACCAGTGACCGATCCAAGCCTTTCCAATCTTATTTTAAGAATGCTTATACTTATATAGAGAATTTCCTTCTAAAATCAAGGATATTATACTTTTTTTTTGTTTTTTTTTTTTTTTTTAGAAACTAGAAAAAAACTTTTTAAGCATGGATGTAACAACATCTGTTTCACCTTAGATCCCTCTAAGACTCATCAGATTACTTTTGCTAACCGCTGAGCTATTGCCTGCCTTCGACATCTGATAGAAAATTTGTTTTTTTTTTTTTCAGTCTTTTATCTTGTTTTAAGCTTGTGAAAACTTAAATTTAATTTATTTTTCCTTAATTTCTGTAATCTTGAATCAAGTACGACACAGTTTGTATTTAGTCCGCACCTTTTCTCTGAGTGTATCGTTTACTGAAAATATCTATAAGCTTCCGTGAATTTATTCCTGTTTTTGCGTTTGTTATTCATCGTATCCGATGTGTCTCTTTCTCTCCATGGGTTTTTAGGTTTAACTTTTTTTCTATATTTCTTTGTATAGGCCTTTTTCCTTTCTTCCCCGGCTTTTCTGCACTTCCCTCTATCTTTATATTTGTTTATCTCAATGTGTGAGCTCCGTACATGCTTCTGTATCTGAGAAAATGCTTCTGTATCTGAGAAAATGCTCTTTGCGGTCGTCGTCCTCCTCCTCCAAACAAGATAGCAATGCTTAATTAGCTCTCGATAACACCTCTGGTGGCCATGTGCTGTCCCCGTATGCGACCTCTCACCAATTATCCATTCTACTGCTTTTAGTATGGCATAAATCTCCGATGGAAAAATCGTCGCCCATGTACTTAAAGAATAATAGCACCTTAAGTCGACCTTCAGTTGCCAGATGAATACAGTACCATATTCTCTTTTTGATCCGTCTATGTAGATGATTTTCTCCGGTCCTCCCAGTAGAGTTTCTAGATCTCTTCATTTATCTCTTGTAGAAAAATCGACAGTGTATCGCCCACCAAAGCATACTCGTGGTACCAGCTTGTCAAAAGACACAATCTTTACTCTGGAACTTAATCTTTTTATATCATTATGAACTGCAATGAAATTTAATATGTCCTGAGCAGCAATAACATACAAACTCCCACAATTAAAGTTTGTTTAGAAACTACATAGTATGTGTGTATGTATGTATGTCCTTACCTAGCTCATTTTCATAATCTCATCAAAGCGTCTTAATATTCCATATAAGTTATGTGTACGTTCCAATAATTTCTGCATAAATTAAAACTTTTCATTACGTCCAACAAACCAAACAACAAATGCACGAGACCAACGCCCAGCAACCGACCACGGCCGCTACATACAACAACAACGCATTTGACAGTTGCGACACTGACAGCCACAACGGCAACGGCAGCGTCGGAGTGGCATTGGCAGTGACAGTTTTGTGACAACTTGCGGCGAAAAAAAGGAACAGAATATACATACGACCATATGGTGAGTTGACTGGCAAAGTGAAAGAAAACAAAATTTTCATATTAACTGACGCCATTTCGAAGGTTGTCGCTACTGCTAGCAGGTTGCAAGATGGATACAAGCTGGATGCGGTGGGCAGGTGCAGCTAAAAGTCTTTGCTTTGCATATGCAAAATACTTACTCCTGCATACTCAATTAAACAAACGATGGACGATGGAAAAATAAAGAAAAAAAACAAAATCAAAATAAACCGCAAATTCATTTTAATCGCGTCAGTCGATCCACTGTGCTCATTTCCTCTCAGCCAAATACGCAAACACACACCTTTAACATAGACAGGGCAAGTGTGCGAGTGAGTGAAAGATAGTGGAAGGGAGCAGCAGTAGTACTTACAATAGTAGATACGAGTAGTAGATGACAGCTCAGCATTATAGCCTAAAGGCAGTGAGGCGCGATAGACTTGCCGGAGTATAAACATTCAAACTGATAGATATAAGTACAGTTGGAGAAAATTGAGACTGAGACAACAATTTCAACGGTACCATGAGTATATATAAAATGTCAAAGCGAATATAATTTTAGGCGCTCAAGCAAAAAAAAAAAAAATAATAAGCACCAAAAGAAAAAAAGAAAAAAAAAAAAACAGCAGGAAGAAACGTAGAGTTTGGCATAACATGAAACCAACGCCAAATTTGCGTGTGTTTTTTCCTGCATATCTGATTCAGACATGTCCGAGTTGGCTGCTGCGCCTAAAAATATGCCACAAATTAAATATTACAATGCAAATGAAATAAAATGAGACAAATAAAAGAGAAAGCCAAGAAAATGAACGCGTAGAAGAGGAAGCCTAGACGTTGTAAAGGCGTTAGACTCTAACGGTTAGAGTGACAGTTCTGTCAGACAAAATTTTGTATTTGGACGCGCGCATTTATTGTTGTTTCTGTTAAATGCTGACGCTGTCAATTTAAAAGTTTTTAATCTCAGTACACCCTAAACAGACATGTGTCGCTTGTTGTGTCTCGAATGCTGCTACCAACACAGCTAATGGCTTAGCCGTTGGTTGAAAAGATTTAAATAATCCACCTACGTACAGTCTATAGTCTACGGCTGTGGGTGGCTTAATGTCGCGTCGCAGCCACTACCACCTACTCATACACTGGAGGGGCAGTCCAATTCGGTTTGCAATACACCTTCTTATTTGCGGCGTCTTTCTTGCGATTATTTCATTTCTTTCTTCCCCCTACGAGTATTTCATTTCTTTTTTCCCCCAACCAGTTCCCATCTTTTTAGCATCTACTTTACCAACTGCTGTTGCGTCGCCGTGTCGCACATAACCATATGCGTCTTCTATTTTCTTCCATACTTGCTCACCGTTTCCTTAACATTTGAGGCGAATTTCTTTCTTCTACATGTCACACCAATAAGGTGCCCCTTCATTCCAGCAGCTTATGAGCTGAGCAGTTTGTAGTGTGTGCACACGAGCTGGAGTGTTCATTTGCCACCCAAACGATTCAACGTTTCTTTATTTCTGCTCCTCCTACGAAAATCTCCATTCAGTTTTTTATGGACTCTGTCCGTGTGCGCTGTTCACGTCCAATTCCGTATACTATATTTCAGCCAGCCTCGGTCTCACTTTCCTCCAACTCCTAAGCGTTCTTTGTGTTTGCTTTACTAGTTGGATTTGGATTTGTTGGTGTTGTTTGTGGCTGGGGTTGGTTGTCATATTGTTCTCTCTCATTTTTAGTGCCAACATACCACCCATTTAATAATCCAACCCCCAACTCCCACTTTGAGTTGACTGTAAGTTCTTGTAAATATTTTTTTTTCTTCTTTTTCCCTCCTCCCTCCAACCTTTCTCTTATCCTTCTCCTTCCTGCTCGTGTACACTTGTGCGAAGCTTTTCGTTCGCCATTCCTTCTTCATCCTCATGTTTTAAATTTTCCTACACACATTTCGTGTATTCATTTTTTTCTCGTCCGTTCGTGCTTTCTTTCTGGTTGTTGTCGTTGTTGATATCCGTGTTGCATATTTGTAGTTATTTGGATTTTTTTATTATTGCTTTAATTTAAGTTGTTGTTCTTCTTCTTCTTATAGATATGTATGCATGTATATGACTATTGGTTTTCTTAGTCGCTCGGGGAGTCATTTGTATAAATGTGTATGTATGTAAATGAAGGATTTTTCAATTTCTTCTCGTATTCCATTGTTTTCAATTGAAGTTCTTCATTTTTTTTTTTTTCTACTTGCATAAGTAATACTAGTACATACGCACAGCTGGCTTAGTGCCTATATTATAGTGAATTTATTTGGTATGTATATGAGATGTGTGTGTGTTTTGAATGATGGCACAGTGAGCATGTGAGATGTGCTCTGGATGTGTTTTAGGAAATTTTTCCTTCGATATTCCTCAAGTTGCAGGTTAAATAGTTCTCACCATCTCGTAGGACTGAGATAATCAGAGGATAAGAGAGAAATTTCTGTGATCATATTTCCAGTATGAAGAGCAGTCCTTAAACACCTGAAGTCGACTTCTAAGTGCCAACCGGATCCAGTACCATATTCTGCATTTGATCCGTCGTTGTAGATAATTTTTTCGATGTTCCCAGTAGAGTTTCTGGATGTCTCCATTGATCTCTTGTGCGAAAATCGACAGTGTAACGTCTACCTGTGGCCGCTGTGGTGCAGTGGGTATAGTGCTCGCCTGCTATACCAGAGGTCTCGGGTTCAAACCACGGTCCGAGCCAAACACCAAAACAATTTTTCTAATTAGTAAAAATCCAATTATTGGGTTTTTTAAGAGCAGCGGTCACCTCTCGGCAGTGGGCGGCATACCCTCCGAGTGTAATTCTGCCATGAAAAAGCTTCTCACAAAAAATGCATTCGCCGTTCGGAGCCGGTATAAAACTGTAGGTCCACCCAATTAGTAGGAAAAATAAAAAGGAGCACACCTCGAATTGGGAGAGAAGCTCGGCCATAAAACTCGTCAGAGTTATAATAGCGCCATTGTATTATATTATAACGTCTACCAAAGTATACTCTGGGTACCAACTTCTAATTTGGGCTCGAATCCATTATTTTTTTCTTCTCTCTCAGTCTGGGACAATATGATATCGAAAAGAGTAACGAAGTTCTGAGCAGCCATTTTATGACAAAAATCGCGAGCATTATTTCATTGACTGTTTATTATTTTTACATTTTTCTATCCACTTTTCTACTAACCAAGGCCCACTGTAAGTACACACATAGTACACTTGAATTAAGAGTATATGTACCACTAGAGAATTCGAATTCATCTTCTCATCTGCCACATTTGGAGCTGCTTTTAAGCATTAATTTTTATTGCATGTAAATATCGTATCAACAACGGCGGAGGAATGATGGTGCAGAATTGGAGAAGGACGATGGAAAATAGGACGAGAATGGCAGGAGAGTAACGCACATACATTTTTATATGAATGTATGAATAACCAAAGTTTATACGTGTGTAAATTCTTAGGACAAGGTGCATGGAGAACAGGATATTATGAATCGATTGTAGGGCTATAGCTTGAACAAAGCGTGGAAAAATGGCCATAAGAAAGAAATCAAAAGGAGTCCGAATTACTACAGCTATAAAGGACTGTTATATAACCAGCGGGGCATAGACCCAAACTTAAAAGTACCTTTGTAGGTAGCGGTGCTAAAGATTTGAAGAAGACCATCTAGTTGTTTTTCCATTGTCTCTCGGTTTATATTTTATACTCCCTTGATACTATAAATTTGGATTATCTGTATAAGTTTAAATCATCACTTCTGCATAATAGTTCAAACTCGGATTATAGTATAAGCGGGGATTATAATAAAAACTCGGATTATAGTATAAACTAAGAATAAATTAAAAACTCGGATTATAGTATTAACTCGTATTATAGTATAAACTCGGATTATAGTATAAACTCGGATTATAGTATAAACTCGGATTATAGTAAAAACTCGCATTATAGCATAAACTAGGACTAAATTAAAAATGCGGATTATAGTATTAACTCGGATTATAGTATAAACTTGGATTATAGTATAAACTCGGATTATAGTATAAACTGAGATGACAATTTAAACTCGGATTATAGTAAAAGTTTGGGATATAGCATAAACTAGGATTACAGTAAAAATGCGGGTTATAGTATAAACTCAGATTAAATTATAAGCTCGGATTATAGTAAAAACTCGAAAACACGGATTATAGTATAAAGTGGAATCTCCGATTATTGTATAAACATGGATTATACTACAAACTCGGATTATAGTATAAACTCGGATTATAGTATAAACTTGGATTATAGTATAAACTTGGATTATAGTACAAACTCGGATTATAGCACAAACTCAGATTATAGTACAAACTCGGATTGTTGTGTAAACTCGGTCTATAGTCCAGATGTGGACACATAGATATCAGATCTTCATTCGATTCGTTTATGTACCTTTTCAGCTAATCCCCACTGAGTATAAAAAAATGCCTTCGAATGGAGTGGACAACGAATAGTCGGCTCAAAAGCGACAGAAAAGGTAGCGATTGTGGCTAAGATGGTGCGATGGTTGGCTAACTTGGGTGGATGTGTGAGTAGAGTTAGAATAAGGCGAATGATACAACAACATTAACATAATTCCACATACATACCCACACATTCAGCACACTCGAGCACATTAACATTAACGCCACAGCAGAAAAGTGTAGCTACTCTTACCCCAAAATTAATGCGAAGGACATAACAAAAAATAAAACAGGACATTACAGAGCGCAGTGGGAAAAGTTAATGGGGAATAAGTATGAAAGTGTGGATGGAAAGTGTTACGTACAATGCCAAGAAAAATCGCGGAGTGGAGCATGTAATACATACTTATGTCTGAATATACAAAGCAATTGGTTTGAGGGATTTTAAGGATTATTTGAGAGTGTTTGTATGAAATTGGAAAGGAGCAGTGAGTTTATATTTACTACCTACTTATGCAAAAGTGTGGGAGATGTGGATATATAAATACGTTCAAATATTCAAATAGATGTATGAAAATACACTGGCTCACGGCCTAAATGGCGCAACATGGTTATTCTAATATATTTCGAATTTTTCTTGAGCTAAAATTCTCTAACTGATTCGCCAAGTTGATATTCTTTCAGAGTTTGTGCTATAAAACTAGCTCATAATTTAATCCGAGTTCTAATTGTTGGGGTAAGTGGAAAAAAATTCAACAACTATTTACAGCGAAGGTTGAGTGTATAGCTATTTCACGAAAAACCATTTTCGATCATCAGCACTCTTTTCGGAAGTGGATGCACCGGGCATTGAACCCGAGTCCATTCCAACTTCAGCCGCAAGTTCATTTTTTTAAACCAAGCTTATCCTTTATCCTTAGTTCTTGACCTAAATGGATCGATTTTATTCCTCGTTTAGACTGTAATCCAATGATGCACTTTAAACCCATTTTATTTGAATTTATGGGCTACTTCGAGTTTATACTATAATCCGGCAAAATCCTAACTAAAAGCCGACTTTACACTTAAACTAAATTTTGACGATAACTAATGTTTGATTTATTAACCGGGTTCATTTTTTAGCTGAAAAGTTTAATATATAATCAAGTTTAGACTATTATTAGTGTTTGGACTATTAACCGAGTTTAATTTTAAGCCACATTTTTATTATAGTACGAGTTCATACTTCAAACCAGGTTTGATGATAATGATGAGTTTAATACATAAACCCGAGTTTAATAATGAACCGAGTTTATACTAAAATTAAATTTATAATTTAATCCGTTCTTAAATATAATCCATATCGAGTTTAAATCACAATCCCTTAAAATCCTTTCCTAAGCATAGTCAGTGGAGATCGAGTTTAATTATAAACCGAGTTTATACTAACATCGAAATTTATAGTTTAATCCGCATTTAAATGTAATCCATGTTCGAGTTTAAATCAAGATGCGTAAAAAGTCTTTCAGAAGCATAAAAAGATTCATAAGAAAATCAGCGGAAAGCGAGTTTAATTATAAACCGAGTTTATATTGAAATTAAAGTTTATAATTTAATCCATGTTTAAATGCAATTCATGTTCGAGTTTAAATAATGATACATAGAAATTCGTTCCGAAGCATAATCACATTCAGCGGAGAGCGAGTTTATACTAAAATCGAATTTTATAATTGAATTCGCGTTTAAATATAATCCTTTAAAACCTTTTTCCAAGCATAATCACATTAATAGGCAAATCAACCTATAGCTTCGAGCTTAGTTACTCTTTCCAATCCTACATTATTTTTCACTCAGGCGGAGTTTAGGTCAAGGTATTAATTTTTATGCGACTTCGCTGCTTGAATTTTATATTTATTTTATTTTTATCTCTACCTTTTTTATTAACTACATTCTCTCGACATAACCGAATGACTGCAGCTCTTGTCGTATACGAGTATTCTTGAAGGATGCTGCTCTACATGGATGTCCTGTATGTATAAATGAGTTCCACAACCAGCAAGTTGGTCCAGAAGCAGTTTCCAAAAAAAAAAAAACTTACCTTTAACTCTCCGCCATTCAAATTGAGAAAAAATCAAATGAATTGGAATGGTGAAAATGTTTAATTTATACAAAAGAACGAAGTGCTACCAACAAGGAATTCGTGCGAATGCATGTTGTTGTGTGTGTATCAAGGATATTTTTTCGGAGCAAATTGTGAAAAGGCGGGAGAACAAGGTAGTCAGACAACTTATAATTTCTTCTATTCATCGCCGATAAATATTCATAGAAAACATTTAAATATTCGTACATACATATAAATTCATATTTCTGCGCTTTGCGTGATTGGATTGGATTTGCTTTGTTGTGTTTTTATTTATGGGTGTCTTTCTCAGTACATTTTAGTCACTAAAAACGTGGATTTACACTTAAAAATGTCATACAAAAATGAAGGGTAATGGGAGAGGAGCGCGTTATTTCGGGCAGTTTTGCTCATCACATCAAATGCATTTGAAATTAAATGTTTTTCTGGCCAAAAAAATGGAAAAGAAGACAGTAAAAAGCAGAAGATACTTAAAATAAAAAAAATCGCCAAAAAAATTTTAATCAAGAAGAGTAACCAAATTTTTTGGCGATTTCTTTGTTTGCTTCAACGTCAAATGCTTTTTCGCACTTGTCAACAGTTAAATATGTTTATATTTGACATTGAAATTGTGAATGGAAAAATTTTTCAGATATGCAAATGTTAAATGGATATGGGCGAAAAATTAAATGTGAATGAATGGTGAGTGAGTGAGAAAAGATAGAGAGGAAAAGAGAAGCAAAATGATAGAACAGTTGATACCATGAATCTGATGATACTTTATCTGAAGAACCCATACACTTGGTGCCGAACCAATCGAGGTGTACTGGTAAAGGGAGAGACAATCCTTTGTTCATGTTATCACCGAATATGTCATTGATTTATTCACCACCTTGAGGAATGATAAGTCTGAGCCTTATCAGTTTTTTCTGCTTTCTCATTGCCTCTCCAGTATTTCTATGATCGCGAAACCAGATCTGCGAGATGGCTAAGAGTTAAGTTCCAATTTCAAATCAATTTAATGCCGAATAACTCGCCTTGGAGCATACTGAGGTGGGCTATTTAGCTGCTCGCAGCGTAGATTAAACCATGCCCCACAGAGGCGCTGAATGTGATTTGCAATAGTCCGCCCATTGGTCTTTATGTCAAGGAAAAGGCAGCTCAGATTGCCTTTGGGTTACGGGAGTTGGGACTCTGGAAGGAACGCATATATGGGCACGGTCGTATTCTACTCCAAGTTACCGACCCCGTAACGAAAACAGATTATATCTGTGCTATTACAATCATCGATACAAGCTATGAGTTCGTCTTTCCATTTCCGAAAGGACTGGGGAGATAATAAATTGGCTCAGAGATTCGATGTTTCAGTTTTCAGGTACGGGTCAAAGATGCCAGGCGGAGTGGGAGCGGTTATCTTCGCAACTCATCCGACACTTCTATATTAATCGGCCTATCGGGCACGACGAGCGTTTTTCAATTTGAACTTTTCAGCGCCACACAGGAGGCACGCAAGTTTCTACTTGCAGTGGAAAGTGCCGGTGTCAGAAACAGCATATGCATTTTCTCGGATATTCAGGCGGCTTTGAAGGTTCTGGGATCTGCAACGGTATCATCAAGCCTGGTCAGGCAGTGTAGGGAGTGAATCATTGGCTTAGAAAGTCGACATAGCGTACACTGATTTGGGTGCCGGAGCACTGCGATATCCAGGGAAACGAAATGGCTGATAAGCTATCCAGACAAAGCTCGGCTCAAAATAACGCAGAGGCGGAGGAGGCTGTTGCGTCCCTGGGTTGCATCAAGGGCCGAATCTCTCCGAAATGGTTAAAGGAGGCTAAAACAAGATGGGAACACAGATGCAGACAGAATTCTGTGGCCTTTGTACAATGACATACGTTCCTCAGCTATGTTAAAGATGGACAGGAGGAAAATTTCTCGCTTAACAGCGTTACACACAGCACATTCGGCTATAGGTACACAACGGCCTGATTGGGATTGAACCGTGACACTCTTTGCCGCAGCTGTAATCTTCCTGGAGCGGAGAAGACGGTGGAGCTCTATTCTTCCGATTCTTTGGTCACGAGTTTTGGTACCAAACGGCGCTTCGGCGCTAATTGGAGACAGTGGGATTCGCCACTCTAACCAACCAACCATAACCACCAGATATTTAGGCGACCACTTGACTCCAGGTTAGTATTTCCTCAATATAGTCAGCCCAAGTGGCATCAGCTCTTTATGCAGACCTCAACTTTGTTCAGCAAATATAAATCCAGCAGCTGCGTTGGGCAGGTCATGCCGTGATAATGGATGAAAGTTTTCCGGCCCAGAAAGTATTTCTATCGAAACCCGCTTAAGGCAGAAGAAAAGGCAGACCTCCACTGCATTGGGTGGATCAGGTGGACAGCGACTCTGCCTCCATTGGTGTTTTCAATTGGCACCAGCAGCGCGAAACAGAAACCACTGGCGCGCTTTATTGGACTCGGCCGAAATCGTCTAGACGGTTACGCGCCAATTAGAAGAAGAAAGGCTCCGTTTGATTCTCTAAGTTAAAAAAAAAAATAGCATGCCTGGTTTTGCTCATCTGTTACAAAGTTTAGACACAAATTGTAGGACGGAAACCACTTTCACCTTCAGCTTGCTATTACAATGAACTTGAGGTGTTTCATCTTTGTAACGAATTGTAAGAATTAAATTCCCACGTTCAAAACATCAGTTAAAAAAAGTTTCCTAATGCAAATGTAACGGAATTCTTCAACGGAAAACCTTCCCTCACCAACAACTCATCAATCTCTTCGCTCTAAACAAATAATAGCAACAACAACCACATTATATTACACACGGAAAAATTCCCACACTTGTAACGAGTAACGGTAATGGGCGCCACTTACATGTGTGTGCGTGTATTGTGCCACGGGTTCGTGCGAAAAATCACCCTTCAGCATAAAAGCCAATTTGCGAATTTGCAACCCTCCAGCTACCAAACAATCAAAGCAAATACATGCAACAACAACAACAAGAACAACAACAACAATAAAGCAATCGAAACTTAGGGCAGGCAGGAAGGAAGGAAGGATGAGGTTCATAGAATACTGAAAAAAAGCGAAAAACGCAAAAAATCGAGTGCACTTGGCTCGCCAACAGCCAATCCGCCAAACCATCTTCATTCAGGTGGAGGAGGAGGAGTAGGAGATTTATATCCTTCCTTACGCAATTTTTTGCACAATTGTGCCCAGCAGAGAGTAGCGGGGGCATTGCCAACCACGCACTGCCAATTTGCATGCAACAAGTTTTATTTCCTTTGTTGTTTCTTTTTTCTTTCCTTACTTTTTATATTGGCGAATGCAATAATGGCTTGTCTCGCCCTGCAGTGTTGCATTCTGTGCATCGGCTTGCGTGCGCCAGTGCAACGGCGACGGTGGCGGCACGATGAAAGCGTACGCAAAGTGCAAAAAGGGTGCAATGACGCGTGTTTGTATGATTTCTGACTTTACACCCTTTTGTTGTTGTTGTTTCGACTTTGTTTAGGTATTGCCTTTTGTTGTTTTTTCGACTTTGTTTTAGGTACTGCCTTTCGCTGTTGCTGTTCTCCTAATTTTACCCTTTATTACTGCGATTATGCATTGCAACGAAAGTGCAATGTTTCGCACAAAAAATTTAATTGAAATTGACAGGGTTGGCGTTTGCTGTTGCGGTTGCGATATTTTTCTAGCTTTGTGTGTGCCTAACTGCGTTTTATTGCTTTGACAGCGCAGCCCTTTTTCCTTTTTTTTGTTGCATGCCAGCAGCAATCTTTGTTAAGGCAAAGCGCAAGAATAATGCACATTTTTTGTTTTAAATGCGGCGAAGAAAAAAAATATGTCGACGATTTCTTCATATGAAATGATGTGGAAAAATTACAGAGCATGGGTAAGAGCACAGGATTATACTTATGCTCGTAAATACATATAGGAATTTGGGTGCTGGGGCGATATTCAGCAAAACGAAGTGACTGGTGAGCAAGCCAGTCAACGCTCGGCTCTTGATATCGCAGACGGTCGAACACTTGCTATGCGAGTGTCCTTCGCACTGCCAAGCCAGAATGAAATTCCTTGTTAAACCTTTCTTCGACAACCTCACGGAAATCAATGACGTCAGGCTCGAGGGGCTGCTCAAATACTTACACTCAGAGAAAAGTTGCGGACTATATTCAAGCTGTGTCGTACTTGGATGAAGAATTACAGAAACTAAAGAAAAATAAATTTAATTTAAGCTTTCACAATCTTAAAACAAGATAAAAAACGATAATCATTTTTATAAAAAAAATCATTTTTAATCGTTATAATTTGATTTTTATTTTTTCGATGAAATTTGATCGATATTTTATGATTTCTATTTTTTCGATCAAAAATAATTTTTATTATTGGATTTAAATTTTTCCGATTATAATAAACTCTAAAAACTTGTTTTTTTTTGCAAATTTTGTTCTCAAATAGAACTGCGCCAATGTTGGCACAATCGTCAACTTCAAGCCATCAAATATAGGATTCACTAACGTTTGAAAAAGTTTACTATGATCGGAGAAAAAATAAAAAAATATTGATTAAAGTTGATCGGAAAAATTTAAATCCAATTATAACAATTATTTTTGATCGAAAAAATAAAGATCATAAAATATCAATCAAGTTTCATCGGAAAAATTTAAATTCAATAATAAAAATTATTTTTGATCGAAAAAATAAAAATCGTAAATAATGGTTATTTAAAAATTTAAAAAATAAAAATCTTTAGAATAAAGATGAGCTCATATTTGGATAGAATGTGCTAAAATCATTGTATCGGCATACTTGCATTTTATTGTTAACGAAGTTTTCATAATGATTTTTTCATCCGAAGAAATGAAAATAACGATTAAAATTGGTCCCTGTAAAAAACTGAAAAAATTTGATTTAAGTGTAATATTCTTCATTTTAAAATGAAAATCTCAATATAAGTATCAACATTCTTAAAATAAAATTGGGCAAGCTTGAATCACTCACGGGTTGTGCTCAAAATAAGTTTACATACGCGTTTTTCAAAACTGCACAGTCTTAATATAATATTTATAAAAAATATCGTTCTAAAAATAAGAATACTTTCTTGATTTTAGCATTTTCAAGGTTAACAAACTTTCATGACGTTTTCGGCTTGTTTCAATCCCGTTAGACTTAAATTTAGCTTGTTTTTCCCCTGAGTGTAAATTCAACAGGATGAATATATGTACATAGGTTGTAGGACTTGCTCTGGTTGCCGAATTTCTTATTATCGTTTACGCTGCATTCTTAACTGGTTCCTTAGTCACGAGTGGTGGTATCGAAACGGCGCTGCGGCACTAATTGAAGTCAGTGGGACTCGCCACTCTAATATCATGTTCAGATATAAAAATGTAATTAAGTCAATTGGACTTGATTGAGCATCTCTAGATTTGGTGTTCAGATATATTTAATTTATTTGGCCATTTAAAAGGTCGTCTCAAGATACATACACACATACACGCCGTGAGCATAATATCAAACTCTCGTGACCTAAATTTCAAAACTGCAAGGAGAACGAAATAATTTGACATTCAGCTCACAACTTTTACCAATCTTAAACACGAATGCATGTATAGAATAAGCAGAAATAAAAACAAATTTGATAGGTGATGAAGAAGAACAAGAATTCAGCTGATCCGACGAACCAACCTGTTTAGTGGACCCTGAAGCTAATGACATTTCTCTGATCACGACATTTCATTTTGCTTATGAAACAAACCTTTCTAACAGGGTTGCACGCAGAATTGTTCTTCATTAGGAACTCATTAATTTCTAATGAAGCATTAACTTCGTAAATTTTTGTATGGTAAATTGAGGATCATCAGGCTTGCAAATTGAACGAGGGCTCTTAATGTTCAATTAAGGTTGTGTCTGAACATAACATAACCATCCATCTAAAAAAAACCAATATATCTTTAAAATTTTCTTTTCGTACGTAACCATACTCGTATGCATGTCAAATTATGTAAATCGCTAATACACTTCATTTTCGGTCATTGAAATTAACACAAACGCCTACTCTCCGGCAAACGGCTGCGTGGCGAAATCATTAAGTTTTTGGTCATTAGCGTAGCAAGTTAACATGCGAGTCGTGTTTGACATTTTTAGTTCCACTGCAACACGAATCCATCTAAGTACTTGCATATGTGTGAAAGTCCCGAAAAGAGTTTGGATAAAAATACGACGCAACAAACGCAATTTTTAACATGAGAGAATTTATGAAGACTAGTTATATTAGATAACCAGTGCAATTCTCTAGTTATAATACAATCGAAAGCGATGGTAGAAAACTACACCAGAATCCGATTGGTATCTGATTAGAGAAAGATCCCAATTTCAATATATATGAAATAAATGTTAATTCTCATTAGAAATCCATTACAGAATTACATTAGATTTCGATTCGATAATCATAATTTTCTCGATATGAGATCAATGTCACATTCTGTATGAGAACGGTATGGTTCTCGGAAGATTTCCGAGTCATCCTCTAACGGTAGAGATTTGAGAAACGGACTAGTTTTCAAATAATTCTGAAATCGATATTTAACCTCAGTGTTTCTTCGTAATGAAAATCCCTCAGTTGACTTTACGATTACGAAATATTGTATAGTTTTAGAAAAGACTTTTAATTAAAAAATGAGCGCTTTTCAGGATTTATGCAACCGAAATTAATCATCTTATACCCATTCGAAATAATTATTATGTAGGAAAATGGAACAGAGAATCAGAACGACAGAGCTCCTTTGTGCCCTTATCCTATCAGCCGCGACAGACTGATACCTAGGTTGACGAGCAAGTCTATTAAGATGTCATTGGTAGTAAATGGCTTGTTTTTAGCGATAATTGAATTAGAAACCTTTGAGAAATCTCTGGAAGAGCTTCGATATCCAAATAATGCATTTGCACTAATTTTTGCCTTTTTGTTTTGGTCTGTGTGAGATTTCGATAGATTTGCGATATAAAATTAGAGAAAGCATCGATATTATCGGGATTGGCGAGTGTGTTGAGAACGAATAACGTATTCCATTCGATATTCGCTCTCAGAACTTTGTATGGAAATTAGCGGGATTCGGCACTGGTTTCGAGGTCGAACGACGATTAACAGGTCGGATACAGATAAAAAGAGCTATCGACGTTATGTGGTGACATGCTATTACTCTCTTTGAGATTGAGTAGAGTCTGACTCAATACTTTACTTCAATATTTTAACTATTAAACAAGCAAAGCCGGCAAGGAAACTGTCAAAATGAGAAATTACACGCTTGAGTTTTCCTTTCAAGCTAAGGCCTCTTTCTTTTATCGAAGAAACTGCTTTTCACCCATTGCCTTACTTGGATCCCGCGCATCGATATGGAATATCTAACTATAGTAGTCGTGAGTGCAAGTTTGATATTTAAGTTTATTTGTATCATTACATGACTTTCATTAAATAATATTTCTTGTTGAATGATTAAAATAATACTCACCAGTGTAGATTAGGACGGTCGGTCACAGAAAGGGCGTAGAAAGTTTGCGTAGCTTTTCCGGTTATGACATGTTAAAATTACTAATATATGAGAATTAATATGCAAACACGCATACATATGTATGTACTTGTGAGCACAAAACGCACATATGAGTATGAGTATGAATAATTTTCCCATCAAGTTCGTATTAAAGAAAAACGTTAGGGGCAACACTTTCCTTTTTCTTTGTACTTTGCAAGCTTTAGGGAACGTGATTTTATGATTCATTTGTAATTTCTTGCTCCATGTACATTAGAGCGTATCGAGAAAAAAAAAGTTCGCCGTACGCCCCCCCATATGATTTCTTTTTCGAAAACATTTCTGGAAAAAATTTTTATTTTTTTTGGGACGCCGCTAGATGTCGCTAAAATTCGTTTTTTCATATCTTCGGTATTTATGGTCCGATCCCTAAGATTGATACACCAATCTCTTTGGTTTGAGAGGAGTGTTTCTAACTCATAATTGTATTAACCCTATGTACGCCATTGGGGTCACTTCCACCCAGTTCTTAGTTTATACCACCTTAATGTAACTTTTTTGCCGGCATGTTAAACGTCGTCAAAAAATATTAATCTTTTGCAAAAGAAGTATTTCGATCGATTCAGTACAACGGGAAATAAAACAAATTTAACATTCCGAGGAATATAAGTTCTTCGCTTCATGTGGTCTTTTAGGTTCATTTTACAAAGATTTTTTCTGAAGAGACTCATACTGAAATTTTACGCCGAATAATTTTCTAGAACATTTTAACCATCGTACACCCCTGAAAAAGGGTTATTTTGATCCCTTTTTATACAGTCAGGAAATAGAGTATAGTCAGGAAATAGTATTTTTAAGGTCGCTAGAGGGCTAAAATGTTCTAGAAAATTATTCGCCATAAAATTTCAGTAGGAGTCTCTTCAGAAAAAATATTTGTAAAATGAACCTAAAAGACCACAAGAAGCGAAAAACTTATACTCCTCGGAATGTTAAATGTGATTTATTTCCGGTTCTACTGAATAGATCGAAATACTTCTTTTGCAAAAGATTAATGGTTTTTAACGACGTTTAACATTCCGGAAAAAAAATTACATTAAGGTGGTATACACTAAGTACTGGGTGGAAGTGACCCCAATGGCGCACATAGGGTTAATGCAATTAGAAAGTGGAAACCCTCCTCTCACGCCAAAGAGATTGGTGTATCAAACTTAGGCATCGGACCATAAATACCGCAGATATGAAAAAAATTAATTTTAGCGACATCTAGCGGCGTCCAAAAAAAAAATAAAAATTTTTTCCAAAAATGTTTTTGAAAGAGAAATCATATGGGGGGCGTACGGTGGACTTTTTTTTGGGTCCATATAAGGCGAGACGGCCTATTGTACATACATATGTATATGTATATACTATTGCTCTATTTTTTGTTTATTAATTCTTGTTTTTGGTGCATTTGCTGTATATTAAAAAGCTGTGTTTATGGACAAACACATTAACATGTAGGGACGTAAATTTCTTTCGAGTAATTCAAGTCAAATTTGGGCGCTTGCTTGTCGGAAGTTGGTCACACTCAGGAAATGCGTGAACTTTGGAAAATGTGAGCCAAAAAGGTCATTAAGGACATTTTCTTTACATATGTACATATGTATGTATTATTAATTTTAGAGCTTACCTATATGCATACAACATAACACGTGCCTTATTTAGTGGTTATGTCATTGCAGCTCATATTCATTAGTTTTTTTTTTTTTTGGAAATTTATGCACAAGCCTAATAGAGATCATTAGTTATTTTCGGGTTAATAATGCAATAACTCATAAGCATATATGTATGTACATATGTAAATAAGAGGTTTTTAGAAAGTCAAATTATAATTATTTTACTATAAAACCATTTACTAAATAGTCGTATGCAGTTACACGTATAATACGACTTATCTTTGCAGTGGCGAACTGGTTGTCTGCGGTCACGGGCCACTTTTCTTGGGATTTTGCAATCTCATCTACTTCGTAGATATCAACCTACTCCTCCTTTTCTCATCATTTCCTTTTCATATTGTTTTTTTTATTTATTTTAATATTCCATCTTCAATATTCTTAGCCATTTTCCGCTCGAACACCTTTCACTTCATTATCAACGCCATCGTCATCACCATTCCACCACCCACTCACTTGCCCTCTGTATTAGCTCTTACTTGTTAATAATGCTTCAATGTTTTATTGTGAAACAATAAAATCCGAAATTTTTTCTGCTACTTTGTTTGAATCTACACACAAACTCACATACCTACCATTAAATATTCAAAACGCATAACTTTTTCGCAAATTGTGTGCAAATCTTGAATTTTATTTATATTACGTGATTCCTTCAACAGTTTACTTACATTTTTGCGCTGCACTTAGTTAAATGTTTGGATTACATATTGGACAAATTTACAGTCAGTTGATAATCATCAACTATGCTAGTTTTACATTAATTTTTGAGTGAAGCCATTGAAGCAAGTAGTGCTGAGGAATGGTATTCAATTAGATATCAACATATGTATGTCGAAAGGAAAAGGAACTTATAACCAGGCCCGCAGAGAGCCGAGCCGGGCTCCTGGGACAATTCGCGTTTACGGGCCCCCCTAAAAAATAAATGGTATTTCAGTTAAAATTTCCAACAAATATCCCTTAATAAGTTACTTATATTGAAAAATTCAGCACCTTCATATGCAAACACTTATATTTTTGAATATTGTATGAAAAGGTATATCTTTTTAGCTCTTCCTCTTTTCAAGCACAAATATAATACGTATTTCACTTTTACCACCTCTTAACCCAGAGAGGGCTTATTCTTTATACTGCTTCTGTGTTATATTGGGGTTTTGGGTGTTTTTGGCTTAAAGATCCTCTCACGTTCGGTATCCAGCATTATGCTTTCCCTTTATGTTTTCATTATTGCAGCAGAAGTTTTTTTACAATTGGCTACTCGATCGTCAAAAAATTAACACTATTTTTACCTGGCGTCACTTACGTTTCACTTTAGAGGTGGTATACTATCGATAGTGCCACCATCGATAGTTTTTGATAGTTTAGAAAAAATTATTGATAGTCTTCAAAAAATAAACCATCGATAGTACTATCGATAGAACTATCGCCGAAAATTTGAAAAATTCAGGAAAACATCAAAATCTCAATTTTTTACGTTCAGTCCAGTATATTTTAGTACACGGAAGTGCAGGTTTGAAGTCGAAACAAAAAAAATCTTCTATAATGTCGTTTAAATTTTTTTTGTACATATACGAATATAAAACCTCTACAGAATCTGAAATATTATGGTGCAATATGGGGATGCAAAAGTTGTAAAACTATCGAGAGTACACATTACCATCGATAGTTTCTGATAGTTTTGAAAAAGCCATCGATGGTCTTCGATAGTGTTCAAAAAAATAAAATTTCGATACTATCGGTAGTGCCATCGATAGTTTCCCACCTCTATTTCACTTTTTCAGGGACGTAACGGTTATAAGAGAAATGGGGTAAAAGTCATATTTAACCATTATCATGAGAAAAACATTTTTTTGGTCCTTAATAACCATTAGAAAAACCAAAAACCGTTTTGGGCTTAAATAACCATTATGGCAACCAAAAAAGTTTTTTGGGCTTGAATAACCGTTATGGTAACCTAAAAACTGTTTTGGGCCTAAATAACCGTTATTCAGATTTTTATTTTTTTTTTGGTCAGCTATAAAAATCAAGCCTATTTATTTGTCAATATTTCTGGACGATATTGGTATCAAATGAAAGGTGTTGAGCAGGGATTCAAGCTCTGATTACCTCTTTTCATTTGATACTAATTTGCTTAAAATATTCCAGGGCATCCGGGTCCACTTTTTCAACTATAACTGGGAACCTGACCTACGAATCTTAACAAATACACATCTGTGTAAAAGCCCTGCTCAACACCTTTCATTTGATACCAATATCGTCCAGAAATATTGACAAATAAATAGGCTTGATTTTTATAGCTGACCAAAAAAAAAAAAAAATCTGAATAACGGTTATTCAAGCCCAAAACAGCTTTTTCGTTGTTATAATGGTTATTAATGACCAAAAAAAAATTTTTCTCATGATAATGGTTAAAAATTCCCAAAAGAAGATAAAGGTTATTTTTGCGTAACCTTTTCACCACCACAAAAAAACAAAATAACCGTTATTTTCGGTCCCTGCACTTTTTAAATGGCATTAATTAAAAAATGTCTTAATTTTAAAGTTTTAAATGATGCAGATTTGTTTGACAGGTAAATATCAAAGAAACTTCAAGATATGAGGTAATTTGAAAGATCGGTTTTGAAATTAAGATAACTTTTCTAAGTTTTTGCGTCACTTATGTTTTATTTTCCTATTTAGATTTTCAGCAAGAAATTATGTATATTTATTACAGCTAAGCAGTAACCAAATCTTAGGTACAGTATATTTATTCAATCCTTCTGGCACTTTTTCCTGGTAATAACTCTAGTATCTAACTATAAAATCACGGAAATTATAGTGGATAGAAAATGGTACTGTTTTTAATATTTTTTTTTATTTTTTATTACTTTACTCTTTGAAATCAATTTAAACAGGATTATCAACATTTTTCATTTGAAAAGTAAATATTTCTGAGAAGCTTGGTTCACCACCTTACCAATCGTGGTACTTTGGAAACTCTAAATCAAAGTCAATTTTTTTCAATTTCAACTCACTTTTCTAGGATTTACCCATGTATAAACAAAGTAAATATTTGATTGGATTCTTATAATTTTAGTTTGGTGATTTGGTTAAGTTAAACACCTCAATTTTAAAACAATTTTTTGTAGCAACAAAATACCTATGTATGTATCTATGAAATCCTAGTTCGAGTACTGTCAATACTGCTTTGCCTTTCCGGGCCCCCAAAAACCTTCCGGGCCCCAGGCCGATTGCCCTGGCTGCCCCCCCCCCCCCTCTCCACGGCCCTGCTTATAACCAATCTTCTATGAATAAATTCCACCTCGAGAACGGGCTCACATTATTCAATAGACCTTCATACATACAAACATTCGAAGGCTGTTTGATAAGTCCGTGACACTGCCAACGTCATCTACCATCTCTTAAAAAACAACTCTAAAATCTTGAGCACAATTTAGTTTGTGTTTGAGAGCTATTTAAAACCGAAAAAATCGTGTGTTTTAACAAAAATGGAAAAAATTTAATTTTGTGTGCTGATTAACTATTACACTTTTCGTAAAAAACAATGAAGGAAACCAGGTAAAGGCTTGATAAATACTACAGGAACTTTCCTCCATAATTTTCAATGGTTAAAAAGTGGTTTACTGAATTCCATTGTGGTCGTGATGCAGAACGTTCAGGCAGAACAAAAGAAGTATGTAGTCACGTCAAAAAATGGCCATAAAATCTACGAAATGTTATGGGACAATCGGAGAATGAAAGTGCGTGAAATAGCTGAAACCACAGGCATTTAAACTGAGCGAATGCATCACATCTTACACGAATTTACACATGAATCGTAATCGTGTGAAGGAAGTGTTTGACGATGTTCAGCCGCAATCCGAACGAATTTTTGCGCTGTCTTGTTACCGTATATGAAACTTGGATCCACCACACCACAACAGAAACCAAGGAACAATCAAACCAGTGGGTTTCTCCGGGTGAACGTGAATCAAAGAAGTCAAAAGTGGGTCTGTCAGCTAATAAGGTTATGCCCACAGTTTTTTGGGATGCACGAGGTGTCATTCACATCGATTATCTTAAAGAGGGTAAAACGATTACCGGCGAATATTACTCACAGCTTTTGGACAGATTCGATCTAGATTTCCAGCAAAAACGACTGCATTTGGTAAGAAAAGAAAAATCTGTTTCATCAAAACTGAGTGCATCGAGCTAGAAGAAGATTATGTTGAAAACTAGTTATTCAAAATGTCACGGACTTATCAAACAACCCTCGTATCTACATACATATCGCACCCTAAATCATAAAGTGACACAACTCAAAATTTTTTGAAATCGAGTTTTTTTTTCATAAACGGGTACACAGAACTTATCTCTAGCGATTGCCAAAAAAACTTTTGATTAACTGTCTCTTTTGACCGAAAAATAACTATTATACCTGGCTCTTTTCCATACGATTGTTGTAAAGAAAAAAAGTTTTTTGGCTCTCGTGAAAATTTTTGAATTTTGAGTTGTGTCTCTTTATGATTTAGGGTGCGATATGTATATTTACATACATAATGTTGCTAATCAAATTTTTTTGCTAATCATTAATTTTCATCACATCATTTCAAAATATCCAAAAGTAATCCATTTGGTAGCTGCAAAATTTTTCGTAACACAAATGCCAGCCCAACTTTATTTATCCACATGCCTCTGATTAGAATTGATAAAGCAGAACCACAACGCATTTATTTAGCACATCGGCGATTGTCAGATGAGGGTCATAAAAATAGAAAATTTGATTTTTGCGTGGCAGCAGCAGAGGAGAGCGGAAAAAACTGGTAGTGAGGGCACATCATTTATATTTTTTTTTTTAGGGGGGCGTGTAAAATCAAAAATAACAATAAGCTGCTACAGCAAAACAACAAGCAAAAACGAGATAAAAAAAACAGCTTTGAAGGCCGCAGAATCACACAAATGAATTAAAGAAGAAAAATGAATTTTGCATAAAAAGTGAAAACAAAAAAAAAAAACAAAAAACAAAAATAAAAATAAAAACAAAAATGCCATTAAATATGGTTTGTTGCGATGGATTCGATGTTATGACTGACAACATACATATACATGTATGTACATATGTACCAGTGGCGGACGCTTCATACAAGCCGAAAAGCCAGGCTTGCCTAAATATTTTCGCCATTTCATTTTCTTTAAAATCTGGTTGGTTATATACATATCTTCATATCTGTGCCCACAAATTAAAGTAGCCTAACTCAAGAGAGTGCGAAATCGAGTTATTGTTATAGTGTCAATCTTTGGAGGAAAATCCATCGATATGTCATATCCCCACTTAACCCTAAACCTCTAAAGTGAGCCTCTCAGTCTCACTTTAATGTTTAAAAGCGAATTATTCCTAAACCAAAAAAGATTTTTGTCTGAAATTTTGGGTATTCCTCCATTTCTGTTCACAAATTATGAAATAATTATGACCTCTGGGCTATTTATTTATTTACACCATTTTTTTTTTTTGCAATCGTATAAAATTGTAACGAAAATCCGAAAGGAGCCTCAAAGACTCACCTAAGGTATCTTTATCGTAATAAGCTTACATTTCTAGAATTCAACTAAATTTTGAATCCGTTGTTTACAGGGTTTACCCCTTGAGGTTTTTACATTGTGAACCCACCATACTTTCCCTGGATTTTGGTGAATTTGTCGTATTTCACCATAGATCTTTATATAATAGGATGTCATAAAATTAACGAGACCAGCAAAGTCAAAAATTTCAAAACAATTAACATTTTATCATTTTTCTGTTTACTGAGATTCTAAATTACGGAAAAGATGCGTTCAGGTAGAGAAACGAACGATCAGCTGCTTTTATGCGTAAGAAATTTCACCACGAACGTCGCGTTTTAAAAAATTGGAATTTGGTTGCGGAAAATATATATTAGGGGCGATCATATGAAAAATTTATTCATATTCATTTGATTCATAGCTTTTCTCATTGTGTGCACAAAAACAAATTTATAACAGATGTAATAAAACCATTTATAATGAACATTCAAGCAACTACAAAAATGTGAGAAAATTGCAGTTCATTAATATCCCCTATTTTTCGAAATTACCTTTTTATCTTTATATACTAAAAAAATTGTCGTAAACCGTTATAAGAATGTATAAAAATGCTTCTGAACCAAATACCAAAATAATGTCTTTCAAAATTTCCCCATAGGTGAGCCTCAGAGTCTAACTTTCGGTTTTACGTAAATTTTTAAAATTCGGTGATTAGGGTTAAATCGGAGGAATAGTTAAAAAGTTATTAAGATATGCAAATCATCCTAACTCAAATAGAAACATTTTACATCAGTTAAAGTAACTTATCTTCACTTAAGTCTAGTATTGTATGGAAATCATTTTATTAAAACATCCTAACTAGAGTTATGTGGGCACATTTATTTGTATTTTCTGTTTATTTAAAATACTTAACTCGAGTTAAATGGAGATAAAAACCTTGTTGGAAAGAATTCAGTTCAATAAAAAAAACTTAACTAGCGTTAATTCTGCTTTTCGTAAAAATTTTATTCAATAAAAGCACTTAAGTTATAAAATTTAATTTTTTCGCCATAAACTTTGGTTTAAGATTTCTCTTTCACCACTATTCCTTCTCTAACAGTAAAAATCCATTGTTTTCACTTTTAAAAATGCGAATTGGTCCAATAGTTTAAGTTTTTTCTCCGTTCACCATATTTTGAGTTAAGCTACTTTAATTTAACGGCACAGATATTATCCATTGTATATCAAAACTTAATTTTCTTCATCATCTTCATTTTATCTATTTATTCCAATATCTACATTCAGTTTCATAAGGTATGAATAAAAACTACAAACCAAATATACAAAACGAATTTAATTCAAGTCAATGACGGACCCGCAATCAGATTTTCAGATGATACAGCAAAGAAAATTACATATGTAAATGGCAATGCTTTATACATAGGCTTGCCCAGCCAATTTATGCTAGAGCCGCCACTGGTACATATGTACATACATATATTCTTTGTTATGAAGCTTAAGTTCCTGTAATATGGAATTAGCATATAAAATTCGTTATTCTGTGGGTCGGCAGGCGGTTTTATGTACATTTGTGTGTATGTGTGCCAGCGCATTTATGTATGTAAAGGATCGTTGATTCTTCAAGAATCATTAATTTTTAGAGCTTAAGCAGCTGACATGCAAAGCAATACAACAGCAAGAATTACATACATATGTATGTACCTAAAAATTTTTGAAGAAAACGCTTCATTGGCAACTACATAAATCCAATAAATACCAAAGGCCTAGGAAAACAAAATTACAACCAAAACAGCAACAACAACCCAAAGATTTAAGAGAAACACACAGAAAGAAGACTGATGATAAAAAGTAGGCTGAGAGGATTCTGCAGTCGTAGGAAAGAAAAAAACAAAAAAAAAAAGGAATAAAAATGGAATGGATGGGGAAGGTGCATAATACGAAAAATATATGAGGGAAGGGTGATATTTAATTCTTTGTCTTTTCCCATTTGCTGCTGTTTTGTCTCTAAGCCACTGTGCTCTTTTGTTCTGTTTTTTCTAACAATCAACCTTTTTCTTGGGGTCGCATTTTGTTGTTTTTGTATTTTACTTATTGTTCCTTTACTTTCACTTATTACACGCGCATACTGACAAGACAACAACCCGAAAATCGTCAAAAAATGTTAAAGAATTCAAAGCGGACGTTCCTATCATCAAAAGTTACAAAAAATGAATGAAGCTCAAGTGCAATCAACAGAGCAGAAAAATTCAGAAATCAACTACAATAACAATAATAACAGTATAAAAAAAATAACAATAACAAATAGATACACATGGCTTTGTGACAAAGAGACTTCTAGGCTGACGGCCTGAGATGTCACCCATTTTGGTTGGGCGTTAAGCAACTACATAAAATATCTACAAAAAAACCATTTTTTATCAACAAAAATTAAGCTCGAAAAATCGAAAAAACTAACCAGGGACTTGTAACGCGTTTCGGTTTCGGTTTCTGTTACACAGCTAAGTAACGAAACAGAAACAGAAACAAAACTCCTTTGTAACAAAAGTCGTAACAAAACTCAGAAACGTTTCCAGCAGAAACAAAACCTGTAACGAAACTAAATTAATTTTGTTCCTTGTAACAAAATCCGTAACGAAACTAAATTAATTTTGTTTCTCAGTATCAGAAACAAAATTAATTTTGTTCCTTGCAACAAAAACAAATCCAGAAACAAAATTAATTTTGTTCCTTGCAACAAAAGCAAAACCAGAAACAAAATTAATTTTGTTTCTCAGTAGAAAAACTATATTTGCAGAACATTAGGATGGCTTGTTATTTTTAGGTATATAATATACCTATATGTATGTATGTATGTATGTATGTCTGTGGCAACCAACTAAAGTATGGAATAAGACACTTATATTTTTTAAATATTATCGTAAGGGACATTTATTCAAATACGCTCATAAAACATTGAGAGCGAAATTATCGTAAGGGACAAAATTATAATTTTTTCGCAAACTGCAAATTTTTTCAAGAAAAAAGGTATCAGGTTCAATATATTAATTAACCATCTAAACGCGTGTTCAATTTCATTTAAATATACCAGTAAAAAACTGTGAAAAAAAAACAAAAAAAAATACTCTCTTGTAAAATTTGCTTTTGTCCCTTACGATAAAGTCGCACAAAGGGGTCGATATGGAGAAAAACATAACTGGGTGACTATTAGGGTTGTCTTTTTTAATTTTTTAAATGATATATAAAAACGCTTCATATGCGTAGAACAACGGATTGTAAAAAGTATACATTAATTGTTATCAAGAAATATTTAATTTTCTAATAATAGCTCATTCAGACTACTTTGTAGTGTAATTTCTTCATCATCATGATTTTTATAAGACGTCGAAGCAGTACAGGATGCTTTGGCGGGTGTAATATCGTTTCGTATGGATAATGGGATATCCGACTTGCGTTTTCTTAATGTATTCCTGGCGATTTTTGCTTTGAATTTTTCATTGCACCTGATAACTAATATATCATTTAATATATCCGATTTCATATTCGTCCTTAGTGACGAATATATATAGTGCATTCCCGAGAAGAGCCGTTCCACACTAACTTCAGTTGCAGCTGCACCATTAACAATTTTTGCCAATTGGTACAACTGTGGGTGTATTATTTTGTGCGTTTCCCACCAACGGAGAATATCAACGTCTGGCGATATCGACGTTGATTCGTGAAAGTCAATCATTAACTGTCTTATACAAACTCCATGCAGCGTTGTGCTACGTTTTGCGATAGCAGCGTTCAAGACTTTAATAAATGCTGGGCTTTGATATTGCGAAATCGTTTCAGAGTTTGACTCAATAGTTTGAGTTGATGTGGGTGTTGATACAGCGCTGTGTGGTCGTTCACAATTCGAGGTAGTTGCATCCTCGATTTTGCTTGATTTTTCGTAGATATTTACAGCAAAGATTTTTACACATCAATATGCCACAGGTATACATATATATATTATATACCTAAAAATAATAAGTCCATCCTAATGTACGGCAAATAGTATTATAATAATTTTTATAGTTTTGCCACTGAGAAACAAAATTAATTTCGTTTCTGGTTTTGTTTTTGTTGCAAGGAACAAAATTAATTTTGTTTCTGAGGCTGAGAAACGAAATTAATTTTGTTTCAGAGAAACAAAATTAATTTAGTTTCGTTACGGATTTTGTTACAAGGAACAAAATTAATTTAGTTTCGTTACAGGTTTTGTTTCTGCTGGAAACGTTTTTGAGTTTTGTTACGACTTTTGTTACAAAGGAGTTTTGTTTCTGTTTCTGTTTCTGTTACAAGGAACAAAATTAATTTAGTTTCGTTACAGGTTTTGTTACTTATTGAAACGTTACAATCTTTTGATTTCGAATTTAGTTTCTATCCTTTAATGTTTCTTGGAACAGAAACGCCAGAAACGAGAGTTTGGTTTCGTTACGAGTTTTGTTACAAGTCCCTGAAACTAACAATTAGTGAGGAGTGTAGAACAATTAAAAAAAATTTGATCTAAAGATGGCTAGAAGTAAAAATGGAAATATGCTTGACTGACTTGAAACTTCTGTTTCGCTTTTGATTTTTGTTAATTTTTCTTTTCATCCTCAGAAGTTGAACTCTTCCAGAATGAGGAGGTCATTGTTTTTATTATTTGAGTATCTTTTTTAATCACCATAGCTGCTCTTACCACACTATTTGATAAAGAACAAGTATTGCAGGCTTTATTCTAAATTTGGAATGCAAGACTTCGCAAGTTTTAGTATTGTGTATTTCTGAAGAGTATTTTGTTGACCACTTCAAACAGCACCTCAGCAAAGACGTTGCTAAAGGCACCCGAAATATCAAGGAAAACACACCACTACTCACTGTAGTGAAGGTCCTTTTGGATATGTTATTGTTGTTTTTGTGATTCTTTATCCTGTTTATCCTCCATCACGACAAGATAAATGCGTTTTATGCCTTCTGCCAGGCACCTCGAACCATGACTGAGGCCGTCTCGCACCTCCCCCTCCCCCCTAGCACGCACCTTGAGGGGACCAACTCGACCGGACAAAAGCCTTTGCTAGCCCTACGCGGTCTCTCGCCCACAGTCTGTCCTAGCGCAAGCACCAGTAACAGGCGTCGGGGAGGAAAGACGGAGGTCTATTGCCCAGGCAGTAACCTCTTAGAGATTTCAGCCGAGAATTTTCGCCGCCCTCTTTTTTATTGTAAGTAGTACTTATTGACTAATATTTATATCGAACTTAACCTAAGCATTGGTGCACTATGGTGGGCGCTTCAATTCTTACGCGAATGTTTTAAGGAGTACTTACATACGTACATAGATTCCTTTAGAAGCTATGCAACATTTTTCGGAACATTTCTCTCATAATGTGCCCTAAATGAGTAAAATTTTTCTTAGGTTGTTTTTGTTAGTGGCGGAAAGTAGGAACAACGAGTTTCTCCTTCTACATATTAACGGTGTGCTACTTATTTTTTTTCTTGAAAGCTCGATCTATCTTACACAAAGTGAAATTACTCAAACCTTAAATCAATAATAAACTCATCAATAAGGGGTCCAACAATATTTAATAATATTCACCCTTTTGACATGATAGCTCATTAAATTATAGTTAGAAGGGAGTCTATTAAAAAATATACTTTCAAACTGACCACTCAAACTACAAAATGGTCAAGAACAGGTTTTGAACTCCGTGCAGTAGTTTCTGTTTATTTTTGGCTTTGTTAAAGAGGTGTGATTTTGATATCATCATGCAAATTACGATAAAAACCAGTTTTCAAATGTTGGCTGACCGCTGACGAGCATTGAAAATAAAACAAACAAATTGCTGTCATACCTTATTAAGTACCAAAAAAACAAAACTGCTGGTCAAATTTTCCCTGGGTGCTTACACGTATGTGAACACCAGAAGCCATTAAAAACAGCTTTTCGCATGCATAATTAAGTAACTAGTGAATAGTATGTTAATTTCAAAATGTTAAACAATGCACATATGAGAATTAAAAAGAATCTACATATGTATGTATATATATAAAATATGTGGTCACCCTTTCAAGTAGTAGCCAGTCGCTAGTGGTCAGCTTAAGCTTGTTATGCTTTATAGAGCTTCCTTTCACGCCATCCACCATTGGGTGTTCGCGTGCGCATTTGTACCTACGACACATAAGAATGGTCAGTGTGTACATAAAATGACTTTATAAATAGTTTATGGTCATTTGTTTTGTGGCTAATTGCATGTATGAATTTGCATAATTGATATGTGTGTAGATAAAAGCAAAAAAGGATACGTTTTCTTTTTTTGTTAAGTTGCTTAGGTAAATACGAAAGGTCAACTCCGCTTGCGTGTGAGTAATCGCGCGAATCGTAAGTCTAATCGTATGAATTGTTAATTGCTGGTGTATAAATTTGTTAACAAGCGATTGTGAAGTATTTGCGTGACATGTGACATGTGATTTTTGGTGGACTCTTTTCTGTTGCCTGCTTGAGAGTAGCAGTGGCTTAGGTTTTGTGCGAAGTTCCTCTTTCGAAAAGAAATCCCTAAATGGTGTCGTAATCACGTAACCGTTAATAATTTTAATAATACATGCTCTTATTAGGAAAATCTATCGCCATTTAAACAGCATAACCGCCTAACCGCCATTGTTGCCAAAATTTAAAATTGAATTTCTATGGCTTTAGAGCTGAAAAGTATATTAGAGCGAAATATTGAGTTTCCCGAGCTTCCAGAAGACCAAATTTATAGTGTGGATCAATAGAGCTGGGCGCCAGGAGTTAAAGTTTGGCAAATCTCAATTTTGTCATAGGCGGTTATTAAAGTTTCACTTAGACGGTAATGCCGTTTAAACGACGATGTGAATATTAAGATACTTATCTATTTTAAAGCTTGTTTTAAGGTCTAGACTCTAGACCGTCCATCTTGGAATGAATCTAATGACTTGTGCTCTAAGCCTTTATTTTTTTGAAATTTACATTGAAACCTTGGGTTAAGTTCGACATATACGTATGTACTAGTAAACCCGGCCACGCGATGCTGTGGCTTTCAATTACACTGTGCGACAATTTGAGGGTAGAAGACCACTTATTGCCACATTTGAAAATTTTTTGATATACCTTCATAGCCACTGGTTATTTTTATTTTCTGTGGACCTAGATTTCTTATACAAAGATTTTGACCAAGGAGCCCCATAGTGAAGTTTTGTGCCGAATATTTTTCTAGACTATGGTAACTTTAAAGCGACCTCCAAAAGGCCATTTGGCGCGCTCCTCCTTTTCTTTCTAGTTCTCTTTCCCTTCCCCTTTATTTGTGCTTTCTTTTCCCTTTATCCATTTTATTTTTCATATTTCCTCTTTCGCTTCCTGTCCTTCGATATATCCGTCCCTTTCATTTTCCTCTTCCCTTTCCTTTTATTACCCATCTTCAGTGCTAGGCCTTGCATGACACTTCAAATTTAAAAATGAGATAAACTGTAGCGTAAAAATGGATTATTTAACGGTGACACCCTTTTTGTAAAAATTTTAATAAATTACTCATTTCCATGCCAAGTCCTTTCATATGACACCTCAAATTTAAAAATCAAACAAACTATAGCGTAAAACTGAATTTTTGAACAGGTGGCAACCCTTTTTGTAAAATTTTATTAAATTACTTAATATCAGGTCAAGCCCCTTCATATGGTACCAAAAATTTTAAAATCAAACAAACTATACAGTAAAATTAAATTTTCAAACATCTGGCAACCCTTTTCAAAAAAAATTAAACGTTCCCGCACATCTGCAGGTCAAGCCCTTTCATCTGACACCACATTTTCGAAAATCGGTATAACGGTGTAAAAGTTATGGTGCTTACAAAAAATCGCTTAGCGTAATATATATAAAGATAAAGATATAAAGATAAAGATATAAAGATAAAGATAAAGATATAAAGATAAAGATAAAGATATAAAGATATGTGAATAAGTAAGCGTTGAACTGTCCACCATAGTGCAGCGATGCTTAGGTTAAGTTTTTACGAATGCTAAGTTCCAATCAAAATCAGATGAGATGGCGCTTGGAGTATTCGAGAGGAAAATTCTTCGGAGGATTTATGGACCTTTACCCGTTGGCGAGGGCGAGGACGAGAACCGACGGAGATTTAACGATGAGCTGTGCGATATGTACGCAGTCCTATGACATTGTTCAGCGAATAAAGATCCAACGTCTGCACTGGGTAGGTCATGTTGTGAGAATGGATGATGGTGCTGCGGGCAAGAAAGTATTTCTATCGAAACCCGCTGAACTCAGAAGAAAAGAGAGACCTCCACTGCGTTGCGAAGATCAGTTGGACAGTGATGTTGACTCCCTAGGAATTCCCATGTGGCGGTATCTATACGACATGTATTTCAACCCTTTTTTCACCTCAGGCAGTAAACCAGTTTGGGGTTTTTACTATATGGATAGTGTTCCTTCGCTCTGTGTTGGAATTTTTCCGCCCGAAAAGTGCTGTTGCACAGTGTTATAAATATAATAACACCCCAAAAGCTTTATTTTAAGTCTGGGAAAACAAAAAAGAAATAAACAAAAAAAATAGCATTAACAAAGTGCACGCATCGCTGCCAATTTTGACATTATCGCTAACGCATTAAACACATTGCGCCTATTCACAATTTTACGGCCACTGTAGTGTTATGGCAGCAACGCGTCCACCTTTGCATTCGCGTTCTTTTTCGCGTGTGTTAATGGCAAATTATCGCAGGCAAACCATTGCTCCAGTCATAAACAATCACAAATCTTACTCACTCGCCGGACGCGGCTCGGCTAATGGGCCATGTGCACACAAACATTAAAAATAAGCTTGGCGGCAATGATTATCCTGACGCTAACGCTGATGCTGGTCCTGCTGCTGCCCTTGCGGATTCTTAGCAGTTGCTGCCGCGTCCTTTGCCTTTAACATGTGACCACTTTTCGGCTGACTGGCAACACCTGCCCCGCCCTGCCCCGCCAAAGTTTTTTAATGTACATAATCGCTTGGCCGTCTGGCGACGACAGGGGACACATTATTCTTAATTTTTTTTTTTTCATTTCTCATTTGTGTTATTTTCCTGATTTTCTTGATTTTATACCATTTTTTTGGTTCAGGTTTTTCGAGTTTTTACGTCGTATTTCGCAGCATTTTGTTTTTGCTTTTTATTTTCCATTAAATTTTAAATTTCCATTGCAGCTTTTCGGGGTGGTTATTTGTAATTTATGTTGCCCAAAAGAAAAAAAAAGTGATTATAGCCCGAAATGAGTATGCACATACTGATCTGCATACATATTAATATGTGCGTAAGTGCGTGCCGCTTTTATAAATGGCCAGGCATGTGTTAATGGATACGTGCATACATATCAGCGTTGCCGTTTTAAATTCTTGAGATTACCCAAAAAAATATTCAAATTGCCCAAAATTCCCCATACAAATTTTCAAATTACAATACCCGACAAAATTTCAGAAATTTTGGTATCCTCGACATTTTATACATCTTGTATTTAACTCATTTTTTGCATAAAACAAATCTTTTGTCCGCCATAATTCCGTCACTTTAACGTCGATTTTATGTGGAATTGGAAAGGGTATTTCATCCTCTGAAAACGAAATGAAATAACTTAAAACTCAAGACGGTAATGGCGGAGATATTGACAGATTAGTAATCCTCCTTTTCTTCTTAGCGCGAAAACTGAAATTTCAAAATATCTTGAAAACTGTTCTACTTTTGAACCATTTGATTACATATTTGGAATCAGCAGGAATACATAGGAATCAAATATCAAATGTCGACGATATTTTTTTGTCGGATAGTGTTATCAAGAGATTTCCAATAAACAAGTATTTGCTAATTTATTTTACTTTATAACGGTTTGTATTTTTAAAGCAGGGTTGGGCAAGCTGCATTCGATTTTGATTGCATTCAGCATTGCAGCCCCCAATCAATGATGAGTGGAAGTGCAAAATTGATTTGCATTACCATTCAGTAGCGAATGGGAATGCAAATTTGGTTCGCATTACCATTCAAACGCAAGTTATTATGAAAGAGGATGCCTCTCAGACCAACTTTTCCGAATAGAGTACTAGTCCAGTGCAAATCACATTTGCAGTGGGAATCCAATAAATGGGAATGCATTCACCTTTGCATTCGCATTCACTATTGAATGGTAGTGCAAATCACATTTGCATTCCCATTCAATAGTGAATGGTAGTGCAAAATTGGTTTGCATTACCATTCAGTAATGCACTTTGAATGGTAATGCAAAAATGCCCATCCTTCTTTTAAACTCATGTGCATATATGTATGTACATATGTATATGCGTGGTTAAAATAGTAATAAAGAAACATAAAACAAGTAAAAGAGAAATGAAACATTAAATACTCCGATGTTCTTTAATTTATAGGTGCCTCCAATTCTGTGGGTTGCTTATGCAGATATTTTTAAAAAAATATTGTAATGAACTTAGCAATTTAAGTGGAGAGGTTTTACCCCAAAATGAATGGTTGGTTGTAATGAGCTATGTTATGATGGTCCAATTTGGCCGATTCCGACAAATTATCAGCGTATCTTAACAACTAAGGAACTAGCTCATGATTCTGATAATATCGGTATATATTTTGGTGGGTCTAATTTTTCGCCTTCTGGAACTTTCGACAAGCCTGTTTTGGCTCAATGTTATAATACCATTTCATGTTCATGAAAGGTATGAAATTGCTTATTTTTTTCCTAGCTAAATTTTTACTTTAATGGGCTTATGAAATTTGCTTGTACATGTTCGGCTAGCCGGTAATTCAAGATTAAATAAATGCTGCAAAAACTCATGCACACTTTCACACAATGCGAATGTAATAGAAACTCATGAAAATAATTAATTTTTTTATAGGTATTATTATTCATATAAAACTATTAAAAGGCGAATTCCCCAAAATTCCCCAAATCATAGCACTCCCCAAAAACTACCCAAATATTAAAAAATTCCCCAAATTTGGGGAATTACCCACAAAACGGCAACGCTGATACATATGTATGTAAGCCGCCCAATAAACATTTTTATACTCAGCTGTACTAGTACACAGAGTATTATAGTTTTGATTTCCTAACGGTGGATTGTAACAGAATGAAATAATCGAGATAGATATAGACTTATATATATCAAAATGATCAGGGTGAAAAGAGAAATCGATTGAGCCATGTCCGTCCGTCTGTCCGTCTGTCCGTCTGTCCGTCTGTCCGTCTGTCCGTCTGTCCGTCTGTCCGTCTGTCCGTCTGTCCGTCTGTCCGTCTGTGAGCACGATAACTCGCGCAAAAATTGAGATATTTTGATGAAATTTGAAATGTAAGTTGGTATCAAGGCAGGAACGGATGGTATTGAAAATGGGCGAAATCGGACCATGACCACGCCCACCTCCCCTATATAGTAAAAATCGGAAATTTTGTATCTCAGTCACTAATAGAGCTGGAGTGATAAAATTTTACCCACGTATTGAGCTCAGGCCCTTATGAAGAAATATGGTGAAATTTTGGAAAATGGGCGGTGCCACGCCCACTTATTAAGGGGCAAACATTTCAAGTTTTATGAGTCATAACTCAGAAACCGTTGAAGATATATCGATGAAATTTGGTACGCGTGATATAATTACTTAGGTAAATGTTTGGATTAAAAATTGCCAAGATCGGTTGACGACCACGCCCACTTTTATATATGGGTATTATAAAGTGGCATAATAAAAACATTTTAAGCCATATCTCTGTCAAATATAAAGATATATCATTGAAATTTTATGGCAGGAGTCCAACTGCGGACATAAAACGAAAAATACAAAAATTTTGGAAAATGGGCGTGGCACCGCCTACTTTTAGAAGCAGGAATATACGAGATTTCTGAGCCCATAACTCGACAAATAATTGAGATATAACGACGAAACTTGGTGTGTACACTTTTATTACCTGTGGTAATATATGTTAAAAATTTTATCGAAATCGGTTGCCGACCACGCCCACTTTTATATATGGGTATTATAAAGTGGCCTAATAAAAACATTGTAAGCGATATCTTTGTCAAATATAAAGATAATTCATTGAAATTTTGTGGCATGAGTTCCACAATAGACCGGAAACAAAAAATATAAAAATTTTGGAAAATGGGCGTGGCACCGCCTCTTTTTAGACAAAGGAATATACGAGATTTCGGAGCCCATAACTCGGCAAATAATTGAGATATTATGACGAAACTTGGTTTATACACTTTTATAACTTGTATTAATAGACACGCAAAAATTTATTAAAATCGGTTTATGACCACGCCTACTTTTTCACAAAGATATTTCTGGAACACCATCTGGGAATTTGTAACGTCACATCTTAGTAACTAGAAGTCATAAAGGAATGAAATTTTGCACAAAGAATAATATTCATATGCTTAGTTGGAGGACTGATAAAAATTTTGAAAATGGGCGTGGCTACGCCCACTTTATGCAGCACTCGCTTTATATAAAATCCATCAAACGCAAACAAACAATGAAAACATACAGCTGAGTATCTAATGTTCGATTCCACTCGAACTTAGGCTTCCTTACTTGTTCTTAATATTTAACTAGAAAATCATTTGAGAACTATTTAGATATAATCAAATGCATCTCAAATAACAGTTGATATCGTTCTCAACCTAAGACTCATTTCTAGTATGAACTTTTGGGCTAATTTTGAGCCAAATTGGTTTTTCTCTAATCTATCTCAAATATGGAACAAAATGAATTTAAATATTCAAGTCTCTCATAACGTATAATTAAATTGATATCGTTGGTGAATTGAGAATTTGAGAATGTACGCTGAAACCAAACCTGTTAAATAATGATTATTAATCGTAATGATTACCGGCTTGATTGATTATTTTTTCAACTGTCCATTTAATGATTGATTACCCATTGTTTTCAAATTTTAATGATTATTTTGCAATTACCATTAAAAAAAATCAAAAAAAAATCATAAAAAATCAAAAAAAAGAAAAATAATCATAAAAAATCAAAAATAATCAAAAATAATCAAAAAAAATTATTTTGATTGTTTTTGATTATTTTTGATTATTTATGATTTTTTTGATTTTTTTTGATTTTTTATGATTTTTTTTTGATTTTTTTTAATTTTTATCAATATGGTTTAAAGGAATATGCACATTTGTACGTATGCAGGTATGTATATAGCCTTTTAAGGCAGACTCCCGACGGTAGCTTGATGGTAGTACCGGGGGGTTCGATACGATGAGCGTAGGTGGTGTAGTGCGGTTAAAGTCCCACACTAACAGGATAAAGGCTCTATATGCTCCCTCCTCGTATATTTGTGCAGAGAGGCATACACATTTATACATATCTTACAAGCTTGGAATTATTGTTAATTTGTCATTGACCGTACATGGTGCGATGCACGTTTATATCTAATTATTTATCTTTATGAAAAATTGTTTAAAGTGGCCAAATCAAACATTTTAGTGTAACATTCGCTGTTGTACTAACTCATAAATTGGGCTTTAATACAGAATTTCTCGTAGTTAGGTATACAATGAAAAGCAACTAATATTGCGCTGTCTTCGACTGTAGCGAGACTTTATCATTCATGAATGAGGAAAAGAAGCGATACATAGTCTCATTTTCATTAATTTATACAGTGAATTATGTGTGTTATTTATGGAGATGTTATAGTCCAAAATGTCTATATCTGAACAATCCGTTGTATGGGAACTATATGTTATAGTGGTCAAATTTCTCTTAAGAAGTCACCCAAGTACCAAATTTCAAGTAGATATCTCAAAAAAATTAGGGATTAGTTTGCGTTTATACAAACGACTCAGCTCATGATCCTCATCATAGCGGTTATATTTTGGTGGATCTGTCATGCCTCCTTCTGCATTTTCCGTGAGTTTGTCTGTATATTTTATTGCCAAATTTGAAATAATTCTGGTCCAGGGTTATTTTCAGCGTATTTACGATCTCTGTTGCAATGTCTTTGTTCGTTTTCTCTGTCAGTATTTTAGTTAGAGCTTTTAGTATTTCTGTCTTTGGTATCGAGGGGTATAGATCCTTCACGTAAAGTGATACCTGTTTTGAGTCCTTGGGTACGTTCGAATTCTCAGTTTGTTGACTAGTTCCGTTGTGTTTTTGATTGCTAGTAGCATATTTAGATGGTTTGAAAGTCTATATCCTGGTGCCGATTTATGGTTTACTATTGGTCGCATAGGTGTTCCTCTTTTGTGGATTTTAGGTAGTGCGATCAGTGATGGGGCAGATGGATTCATTGCTGTGAGAGTGTAGGCTACTTTGCTGTCTCTTATATTTTTCGCTTGTTTTATTGCACGCTTTTTTGCCATTTGGTATTCTTCCGTTGGGTCTTTTCTCATCACTCCGCAGCCCATTTCTTTGATTAGTTGACCTGTTTTTGCGGTGTATTCCTCTTCCTCCATTAGCACAGTTGTATTTCCTGAAATTCTTAATTTCATATAAGTTGTATTTATTGTTCATCATACGCCATACCGTTTCAGCCCTAGTTATTGCCCTATTGTATTCTTTTAAAAGGCAGAAATATTACGTACTTACGTTCCGACATTGTTCCTCAAATAGGATTATTTGGGAATTTGTATTCGTCTTCGCATGCCTACTACATAATAAAGCAGTAGACGATTTGCTATGGTGCAAATAGATTTACGTAAAGATAATCTCTGTCATAATCAGAATTCTTTATTCGCTCTTCCCTGTCCTTATACTGAACCTAGAAATGAATCTTCCCCAGGTGTAGGAAGGGTTTGTATCCGTATCTAGTACGAAAAACTTCGAACGAGCCAAGGTCTATACAAATTTTGTACTTCTAAATTTGTCGACATTTTAATTAGTGCAGTTGTCGCTGTAGGATACACAATGACTTGGATACACCTGTCCCCATATTTACTGCAGGGTTACGTACTTTAATATGCGTTCACATACATTTGTACAAATAAACTTTATGCCTCTCTGACCAAACATACATGCCTACCTGAATACTTATGTGCATGCGTATCCAAATTTCTTTACAACAATATTGAAAAAAATCAAACAAAATAAAAAAAAATCAAAAAAAAAATCATAAAAAATCAAAAAAAATCAAAAATAATCATAAAAAATCAAAAATAATCAAAAACAATCAAAAAAAATTATTTTGATTATTTTTGATTATTTTTGATTTTTTATGATTATTTTTGATTTTTTTTGATTTTTTGATTTTTTTTTTGATTTTTTTTAATGGTAATCATTAAAATTACTTTTTTTCAGCAAAAGAATTAAAATAATGATTACCAATTAAAAAACAAAACAATTTAATTGATTACTAATCCTAATCGGAATTTAACAGGTCTGGCTGAAACTCAAATTGACACTTTTGAGATTTTTCGGCTGATGTTTACTGGGTTACATACATATACATATATACATATTTGTGTGCGACTCAAATATATTTGAATAAAACCCCATAGGAAAGTTAAAGCTTATCTAGGCGTGCCATTTACTGAAAGCCCTTACAATCCAGCGAATGAAAAATAATTATAAATTGCTTAAACAATTGTATAGATTAGGTTAGGTTGCGTAGGCCGAGATCCAATGATCCGTCACATAGACCACGTATGGTCCTTAGTGTTGCCAACAGCGTATTGCCGGCGTTGTATTAAACTTGGAATGCAGGACTTCGCAAGTTTTAGTATTTTGTATATTTCCTACTCCACAGTGCCTGCTAGGGACAAGAAGTATGCAGATCCAAGGCAGTTAAAGCGGAATCTGAAAAAAAGCTGTACATTTGCAGATAATATGTTCAAGAGTGCCAACAGCATCGGGTTAGTTGCATGCCGTGCACTTCTGACTCTGCATCAATTACATTTTAAAGGCTTGAGTTGGTGTGAGACAATGCGATATTAGTATGCCGACCGCCAGTCGGCAGTCTGCTCTAGGAAGTGTAAGTTGATAGTTTGCAGTTTTTACATTTTATGACCGAAGTACGATTTTGGCGATCTTGCAAAATGACAGTGTCTCGCACTGGGAATCGCCTGTACGTATTAGTACCTGTTCTATTTGAGCTTTTTGGTAATTTAGAGAGGGGCAAAATGTTTTCCACATTCACTTGCGCTAGTGATGCCCAGTTTTTGCTAACACGTCCGCCCTCTCCTCTTCCTCGATTCCTGGGTGCCCAGTATATAGTAACGCGTCTATTCGCAAAGCGTTCATGAAACTTCACTCTGCCACTGCTTAACACGCTTAGAGGTAGTCCTAGCTGCCGTGGTCGCTTTGATTGCTGCCTGACTGTCTATGAAAATGTTTATTCGAGATTTTTGAGGACATTAGTTCAACTGCAAGTTCCGCCGCTTTTGGCGCAGCGTAAAAATCAGCCTCGCCTGAAGGATACTATATTAGTCAGGAAGTCTGGGGGATTTCTGTATTCCAAGCTCCGGACAAAATACTGCAGCTCCTACCTTTGCGTCCATCTTTGATCTGTCTGTAAATAAGTTGGATGTATTGTTTCGTTGTCCTTTCTTCCATCTGTCTTGTTCTATTATTACACGTGGTCTCCTATTGAGTTCGATTTGGGGAGTCACATAGTCTGTGCTGCCGTTTAGCCCTCCGTATGGTGCAGTGGGTAGAGTGCTCGCCTGCTATGCCAGAGGTCTCGGGTTCAAACCACGGTCCGAGCAAAACAACAAAAAAAATTTTTCTAATTAGTAAAAATCCAATTATTGGGATTTTTAAGAGCAGCGGTCACCTCTCGGCAGCGGACGGCATACCCTCCGAGAGTATTTCTGCCATGAAAAAGCTTCTCACAAAAAATGCATTCGCCGTTCGGAGCCGGCATAAAACTGTAGGTCCACCCAATTAGTAGGAAAAACAAAAAGGAGCACACCTCGAATTGGGAGAGAAGCTCGGCCATAAAACTCGTCAGAGTTATAATAGCGCCATTGTATTATTATTATTATGTTGCTGTATCCAAATGATCTTTGGTTTAATTGTTCTGTTACTATAAATCTTAGCTCCGTCTTTAACCACAAGGTGCGCTGAGTAGGTACAGGTTGAGTATCTTATTAAGCGCATCTTACGGGGATGTGCGTAGCGCTGCTCTTGTACATAGACTGGAAAGCATCTGTACCTAGAGGGTGTACTTGTGTGTGTTCTTTGCATACGTATTTTTTATCACTAGACCATAATTAGTCCGTAGTGCATTATTGGGCGCATAACAGACGTGAAAAGCTAGAGTGTATACCTAGTTGAGTTGATAGGCTCCAAGCTTTGCCGAGTCCCTGCTGCTGCCAAAAGGCATATTGGTGACTTTCTTGGCACTTTCCTCCACGTCAAGCATCCACGTCAACTTTCTGTTCAACAGGACTCACAGATATTTCGTGAATGGTTTCATGGTTAGCGCATAATTGCCTGGTCTAGGAGAAGTCCATTGCGGTACCTTATATTTTTTCATAAAAAGCACAAAGTCCGTTTTGTCTGGACTTATCTCCAACCCTATTCTTCTGGCCGAATTATGTATACTCTTGAGTGTTCGCTCAAGTATATCTTTCCTTGTATTTAGGAGTTTACCTTATATGATGACGGCCAGATCGTCTGCATAGGCAGTAACGTTAGCTCCGCCCCATCCGTTTGTAAGAATAGATCTTTTGTCAATCACTAGATTCCACCTCTAGTGAGAGTACACCTCCTTGCGGGGTGCCCCTATGTGCCATGTGACATCGTCGAAAGGCCCCAGTCAGCCGTCACCGTTCGACCTCTCAAAAGGTTTTCTACGAATATTTTAATTTCGAATTTCCTGTTGGGATTATTAAGTGAGTATGTGCTTGAGAGTTCGAACCGTATTCGTATAGTTATGCGTACCTATGTATTCTTATTATGATGCGTAAGCTATAAGCATTTCCATCAAGCTGTTACGAATACGTTCATACGTTTTTTATGCCATTTTCTCCCTTAAAAAAAAAAAGGAAAAGCACACATAAATACAAAAGCTTAGGAAGCTATAAAACAGACAGACTCCTCACCAACCCACACCTTCTTCTTCTTCTTCTTATTGCTACGCACTCTCTATAATTTATATTACAATCGCATACAAAACTCGATTTTTTTTTTCACCCAAAAATGTGAGTAAATGCAGATTTCTAAATGAATGATTGTACGAGCACGAGTATGGTGAATGGATGGACGCGTAAGTAATTTTTTAGATTTTTCGATTTTTTCTCGAATTTTTTTGTGTAAATGGAAATGCCATCAAACTCCGCCTACACCTCCTCCTCTTTTTCATCGCTATCTTCCTCCCGCTCCTTCCCCGTCCTTCCCCTCCTCTTCATCCTTCTTCTGTTTCTATACGCATTGTGTCCTCGCATTGACTTTTATTTTCATTTTATTCCGCATACACACGGCATACGGTTAATTTTTGTTTATTAAACTCCACGCATTTGTGTTTGTGTGCATGTGTGCGTATATTGATTATGTAAGTACTATGGTTCCTTGCGATAATTTAAGCTTTTTTGGTGTTTTTTTTGTGTTTCTTTTGTTTTTTTTTTTTTGCTTTTTTGTCCTTTTTTGTCCTTTTCAGTATTTTATTCTTTTTTGTATTTTTTTTAAATTACGGCATTAATATACATATATATATTTTGTGCTTGTTCTTGCGCTTTCTTCACCCAAAAAGTTTGTTAGGATACTTATGACCTGAGGGCGCTATTGGTTGCAGTGAAATTCAGTGGCGGCGCTAGCATAAATGGGCTGGACAAGCCTATGTCTGAAGCACAGCCATTCGCCATTTATGTAATTTTTCTTTGCTGTATTATCTGAAAGTCTGATTGCGATTCCGTCATGGACTTTGATTAAATCGTTTTGCCTATCTGTTTTGTTGTTTATATTCATACCGTATGGAACTGAATGTATAGGATAAATCGAGAAAATGTATATGATGAAGAATTATTAAGTTTTCATATACAATGGATAATATGAAGATATAATATGACTTTTTTGTTTTATATGTACTTTTGGTCAGCACATCAACAAGCCTGGCTCAGTCGCAAGTAAATTCAAGTTGTTTACCATCAGAACGTGAATTATCTACAAAAGCAGAGAAGAAGTTATGATTAGAATCTTTGGGGAAAAATTCAACAGAATCGATTGCTGACGCCAAACTTATATAGAAATCTCTGAATTTCACACGAAAGCGCGAAGGAATTTTATTTTCCTTATACCGACAGGAATTTCAGCAGTAGCAAGTTGATTTCCTTATTATAGCATCATAAGAGAATATCTAAAAAACGGGTGCTTTAGCTTAACTTTTAGGCAGTGTTTGAAAAACTGAAGCCGAATTAGCAAAAGCCGTGAAATGTTTGATTTTATTTGATTTTACTTTCGTCACTTTCTAAAATGACGCTTTTGCTTGATTTTGAAATTGTGCTGATTTCATGTTACTCAAAATCAACAGTCGCCATATATCAAAATCAATGCTTTCAACGTCTGATATTTGCAAGAAATTATGTACATGCGAATGTAAACATCAAATAATAGAATGTAAATAGCACTGTTGAATATCAAATCACGTATGCCAAAGGCAGCTTCTCATACAAATTTGATGTGAAAAATTAATAGAAAATTGGTTTGCAATTGACTACTCCTTGGAAGAAACAAGCTATGTTATTCTGTTTTGAAAGCTTCATAAAAGCCCATGTGTGGTACTGTTAAAGCATGCCCACTACACCAAGAAAACTTAAGAGTGGCCGCTGTGGTGCAGTGGGTAGAGTGCTTACCTGCTATGCCAGAGGTCTCGGGTTCAAACCCCAGTCCGAGCAAACACCAAAAAAAAAATTCTAATTAGTGTATTTCTGCTTGTCACAAAAAATGCATTCGCCGTTCGGAGCCGGCATAAAACTGTAGGTCCACCCAATTACATAGTAGGAAAAAACAAAAGTTAAGGAGCGCACCTCGAATTGGGAGAGAAGCTCGGACATAAAACTCGTCAGAGTTATAATTGCGCCACATTGCATTATATTGTTATTAAACTTAAGTAGTAAACAAATTGGAGAACTTAAAAGAAAAAACAAATTTCAAGCGTAAGTTAACCAGATTTAAAAAAAAAATTCGTAGAATGAAATGAGCGAAAATATTGAGGCAAGTCGGGCTTTTCGGCTTCTATGAAGCGTCCGCCAAACAACCATACATACATATGTATGTACGTGCGTGTATTAATTTTACATGTTGATGATATTTGCTCATTAGTCAGCGACTAAAATTTTACGTATTTTTAGGTTAGAATTTTCTTATATTTTTCCTTTTTTGTTTTATTTTTTCGCTTTCTTTTTTTTTGGTTTACATTCATATCTTTTGACATGTTAGATAAAAATCACATATTATATGAAAAAAATAGCTCGTAAAAATTTCTTTACAGGGTTCTCGTTTATCACAACAGCGAAATGTTCAGCAATCGAGGTCTGAATTTTCACTTTTGAAAATTTCTCAAAATTTTTCTATGAAAGAGTTATAAAACAAATGAATTTAGAACAACTACCAGCCTTAAGCTTTCTTATGAGCCGCTAATCATTTCGCTACTTGCAAATTTGGTGGAGTTATGGTTGATAGCTAGAGCTCGGAAAACTAGGTGAAATCAAACGCCTAAAAAATGCTACATTTTGTAAATTTTGTTTGTTTTCAGTGGCGGGATTACAATTAAATACAAAGGGGTAGCATATTGGTATGGTGGGTGAAGATATTATTAGTAGACTGCGGATCTTTATGCAATTGCATATTTTTAAGGAGAAGAGATAGCGATATGGCTCAAAAGAGAAAAATGAATGTTATTAATTAAATATTCTAAATTTACATATTTATTTCTGCATATTTTGCATATTGCATATAACTTGCATATTTGCATATAACTTGCATATTTGCATTTAACTTGCATATTTACATAAAAATTGAAAATTTGCATATACATTTTATCGTGAGACAGGCGTTTTCATACTCCTATAATTTTTTCAAATTGAAGAATTCTATGGAGGTTTAACAGATTTAATCCGCAAATTAGAGTCGCGCGGAGTTCCCCTAACGGCTTCAATGGCCATTATAACAGAAGCTTTTGAAAGACTTCGCGCTACGCCAGGACCATGTGGGGAAATAGTTTTGGCCAAAATGGATGCTATTACAAAAAGGAACCCTGCTTTTAAAGACATACCAAGAGTAGCCAAAATACTTCTAGGTGACAACAAAATACTAGAATCTCAAATTCAGATTCCCAGTCGATTTTGGAGCAAATTTAAGTATGCTCCGGTTACATCTTGTGATGTTGAGCGTTCATTTTCAGCATATTAACTGATATTAACCGATAAGCGTCACAATTTCGGCATTCAGAATCTGGAGAAAACAATTGGTCTTAACTACAACTAAAATTATCTCTTTACATTAAAAATTATTATAATAAAAATTAGTTACCATTTGCAGTTTTGTTTTGGGTGTTAATGGGTTATTTATTTACATGGAACAAATCTTCCAGCATACAACAAATGATTTTTGCATTCAACTGTATTTACTTATTGTGTATATCACTTAAAATTCCATATTTTATATGAAAAAGGTGTATTTTTAATTTGCATATAACTTGCATATAACTTGCATATAAGTTGCATATATTTTGCATATTCAAAACAGAGCAAGAAAATTCGTTTTGGAATGCGAATATATAGTTTTGAATCAATATAACACTTAATAATGCATTTTAAATTTTTTGCATAAAGATCCGCAGTCTAATTATTAGATAATTTCTTAATCATGTTACACAAATTTTCAGTTTGAATAAACATACCGCACGTTTTATGCAATAGGGATGTAACTCGAAATTTTCGATATCTGGGATTTTTCCATATATTGCAATAACTGGGTCATGCCTTTGAGTCTAGTCTTATAAAATACTCAAAACGATAAAAATGGCGGAAATAAAAGTGATTTTGTAGTTAGCCTTAGAAGGAAACTCTTTGAAATTATAAAAGTTTGCGTTTTTCCAAAAAAAATGTTTTTTGAGTTAAATCCCTATTGAATAAAACGTGCGATACAGTGGTGTGTGATGAAATAAAGCCAAAGAGGAATTTAGTTTCTTTGACATTTTTACTGAAAAAAAAAGTATGAAGAACACTCGTACGTCTTGCGTTTAGAAAAAAAAAAAAAAATTTATTTCAATTTTGTATTTTATATTTTTGTACATCATCAAGCTTTTTGAAAGCAAAACAAAACTAGCTGTAATGCCTATATGACACTACATTTTTTTCTTGGTTTTTTTGGTTTGGAAAACCCACCGAAAGTCAAAATACAAAAACAATTCTTCAGTAGGTTGAAAAGAGACAAATACTCCCTCAAAAACAATTTGATTGACATGAAACTTCAAACTAAATGAAAATAATATTTATCTCAAAAATTAATTTTATTAGAAATTTGAATTTAAATTACAGAAATAAAAAAGTTATGAAACTCAAAGGGCAGAATAGCTGTGTATTCCATGTTATAAAGGGAAGCCAGTACGCAATATAATTTTTCTTCCGGACTTCTTCTTTACCCTTACGGCCATAGCAGAAGCTTACAAGTGGCAAATTTATAATTTGTATTTCCATATATTTTTTATTTTAAATATAATTTATTTTCTAGTTGTCAAATTGAAACAATTGTCAGAAAAAATGACCGAATGCCAAAAAACCTACCGAAATACAAGCTGGCTCGTTGGTTTTTAGCCGCCTAGATGGTATTTTGTTTGGTTTTTTTTTTTCAATATAGCTTGCTCGCTTGCACCAACGCAAAACTGTATTTGACCATCTCCTTCACACAAAAAACCTGGTAGAATACCAGAAAAAAAATGTAGTGTCATATGGGCTTAATGAAAATAAAATTTGGGAAAAGTAAGTAAATTATGGCATAAATAATAGGTTCGTTTCTTGTTAGCTAGTTATGAATAGTTAGCCAAGTTTCGGCTGGCAAATCATTTCTTGAGTCAAAAAAATAGCAGAAGAGAGCCATAGACAGCTCCAAATTTCAGCTAGTAAAATTTTCACTAGCCGAAATTATTTGCTGCCAATGTTCCAATAACTCATAAACAAAAATGGAACCGTTTTTACCACGAGAGAAATTTGCATTTTTACAGATATGGAATTATGCCGAGTATCCAATTGGAAAAATGTAAACACTGAAATGGTCATAAGAAAAAATAGGAAAGTTCAAATCAAGCTTTTTTACCTAAAATATGAAAATGTTTAAAGTCAGACCACTACACATTAAAAAGCTGTATTATATATTCCATTTGCTAATATGCATTTGCCTCATTTTCATTCAAAATAAATTTGGTTTGAAACTGTAATTGCTTTTCCTTCACGTGCGAAGATTTTGTCTCAAATTTAAGCGAGTCACTATAAATTTTTAATTTTTTTCTTTATTCTTTATCTATATATATAAAAATGGTGTAAAAAATGTTACTAACCTCATCAGATGAGAACGGCTGGACCGATTTCTGTAAAATTTTTTGTCAGTTGTTAGTATTCTCGAGGAGATGGTTCGTGGGGAAGAAAATTTTGGAAAATCCCTCCGGAAAAGTCCGAAAATTGGAAAAATCGATGTGTATGTGTGTATGTGTGCATCTGTGGATGTGTGTCCTTTATAAACTCCCAAAGTAACCGACCGTTCTTTATGAAATTTTCACAGTAGATTCATGTGGTGTTAGTGCACATAGTAGGGTATATAGAATTTCGAAAAAGTGGGAGCTTCCCGGAATACAGGCCTAAATGAGGACCCAGATCGATCCAGCAAGTCTTCGAGCAATATTGGTATCAAATGAAAGGTGTTGAACAGGCCTTCAACATAAAGGTATTTTCATTGCGATACCTAGGCTGGGTTCCCAGATATGGGTTAAAACGTGGGACCGAGCGACCCTGGAAAGTTTCTGAGCGATATTGGTATCAAATGAAAGCTGTTGAGGAGGACTTCAACAAAGAGCTTTTTAAATAGTGATGCCTAGGCCGGGTTCCAAGATTTGGGTCAAAGCGTGGACCCGGATAACCCCTGAATGTTTTCGAGCGATATTGGTAGCAAATGAAAAGCGTTGAGCAGGCTTCCACATACAGCTTTTTTCATTGTGATTTCTAAGGCTCTTTCCCATAGATGGCTACAGTAGTGGGCCCGGATGGTGATGGACGGTCCCAGTAAGGTAAAGGTAGGTAGCTATAGGAATAGGGGTAGGGATAGGGATAGGGATAGGGATAGGGATAGGGATAGGGATAGGGATAGGGATAGGGATAGGGATAGAGATAGAGATAGAGATAGAGATAGATATAGAGATAGAGATAGAGATAGAGATAGAGATAGAGATAGAGATAGAGATAGAGATAGAGATAGAGATAGAGATAGAGATAGAGATAGAGATAGAGATAGAGATAGAGATAGAGATAGATATAGATATAGAGATAGAGATAGAGATAGAGATAGAGATAGAGATAGAGATAGAGATAGAGATAGAGATAGAGATAGAGATAGAGATAGAGATAGAGATAGAGATAGAGATAGAGATAGAGATAGAGATAGAGATAGAGATAGAGATAGAGATAGAGATAGAGATAGAGATAGAGATAGAGATAGAGATAGAGATAGAGATAGAGATAGAGATAGAGATAGAGATAGAGATAGAGATAGAGATAGAGATAGAGATAGAGATAGAGATAGAGATAGAGATAGAGATAGAGATAGAGATAGAGATAGAGATAGAGATAGAGATAGAGATAGAGATAGAGATAAAGATAGAGATAGAGATAGAGATAGAGATAGAGATAGAGATAGAGATAGAGATAGAGATAGAGATAGAGATAGAGATAGAGATAGAGATAGAGATAGAGATAGAGATAGAGATATAGATATAGATAGAGATAGAGATAGAGATATAGATAGAGATGGAGATGGAGATGGAGATGGAGATGGAGATGGAGATGGAGATGGAGATAGAGATAGAGATAGAGATAGAGATAGAGATGGAGATGGAGATGGAGACGGAGATGGAGATAGAGATAGAGATAGAGATAGAGATAGAGATAGAGATAGAGATAGAGATAGAGATAGAGATAGAGATAGAGATAGAGATAGAGATAGAGATAGAGATAGAGATAGAGATAGAGATAGAGATAGAGATAGAGATAGAGATAGAGATAGAGATAGAGATAGAGATAGAGATAGAGATAGAGATAGATATAGAGATAGAGATAGAGATAGAGATAGAGATAGAGATGGAGATGGAGATGGAGATGGAGATGGAGATGGAGATGGAGATGGAGATGGAGATAGGTATCGGGGGAAGTAGGTTTGTCGCGGCGAATATAACTATAACTTTTATTCAGAGAATAGACATTTTTTATTATTCGCAGTCATTAAGATGGACTCTAAGATAATGGTTATCAATACGGTAATCAAAGACTTCTTTAGGCTTCATAGGAATAAATTTTAGCAGAACAACGTCTGCCGGGTCAGCTAGTAATTATATATTTATTTATTATTTATTATACTTATTTATTTATTATACTTTATTTATTATTATTCTTTATTATTATATATATTTATTGTAGCTTTCTTTGCAATTTTTCACGTGCAACCCATAAAAAGTCTTAATAATTTATTTTTCTGGCATCCTAGTAAGCATTCACGGGGGGCTTAAACCCGAATGTACCCCAACCTTAAGCTTGCCACTGGATGTGCTCACAAACATTAACGTAGCATAATTTTAGGCGTTTGATTTTCACTTAATATCCGAGCTCTATTGATAGCATAGGCTGAACGCCTAAAAGTAGACCTTTGTTATTTTTTTTTTTTTTAATTTTGAAATCTTAACACGATCCCTGTGTTCTAAATCCTGCATATCACCCTGTTTATAACTTCTAAAGCTATCCATAAGCTCACCTACAAGTGCGTATAGCATTTACATACATATGTACACAATCACATACCCACAACGTCTGTGCTTCAGTACGCCACGCGATTCCTTCATTAAAAAAAAAAAACAATGGCCAGGACTAAATTTAACTGCAAGCCCAATCACACTAAATACTCACATACATACATATTATGTATATATCCAACATGCCCATACACAAATCCATACATACAAACATACATACATATCTACATATCTCATTAACTTTCGCCCCTTAAGATGCTGCCGATGCTGGAGAGCTGACTGGCTTCTTAAGAATAATATGCAAACAAAATAAAAGTAAAGAAAAAAAGCGTTGTTTTCTCTTTGTTTCTACGCATTTTCTACCATTTTCTTCCATTTTACTTGGTGTGTGCTCGCTTCGCGCAACCATTTACATATGAATTAACGATTTTTCCATTTAAGTGCATGTGTACGTAAAGTGGAAGGATATCTGGGTGGTATGTACTCGTACATATATGCTAACGATGGCATTTATATTCATTTTGCATATACTACGTGTATTGTATTAACGTGAATATATGTAAAGAAACGCTTCAAGAGAACTGCAACAAGCTACTCTCATTTGCACGTTACTTGATTTCATTCGTTTTCACTAGGCTTGAAACGGAACAAGCAAATCAATTGGCATCCTCTAGAAAATTTAACTTAAATGTTGCAGCTTCTTTTGGGCTTATTCACAGGGACAGGGGCGTTATTCACAGGGACAGAAGCGTCCGTTTGAGTTAACATGTGAAGAGGTGCCGTGTGTCATGCGGCCTCTCCCTACGTGCCGAACATACGTTAGGTACGTTGGCAACGATTCTGGCACTGCTGAAAGTGAGCCTACTACAGAAGCCTGACCTTAATTGTGATAAGGTGACGCGGGTTTCGTTAGGCAGCTCCAATTTTTCTACAGCATTTGTTGGTGGTTGGTCTCTAAGCATTACCTAAGAGGAGTAGGACGAAACGAAGGTGAATACTATTACATTGTGATCTCCTTTAAAGCCTGCCTATATGCCGCGTTATTTAGGGGTGGTTTTATTAACTCTTCAACCTCAGGTGTAAAGTCGATTACTTTGTAAGTTGCAATAAGGGGTTCTTTGTCTTTTCCCGAAGTGCTGCTACCTACCCAAGATTTTTGAGTTGTTTACGGTACGGATGGTTATATTCCATATCCGTATGCCTAACTCCAGCTAACATACTTCGTCCATATCGTGATGGTTATGTCCCTATTCGTATGCCTAACTCCAGCTAACATACTTCGTCCATATCGTGATGGTTATGTCCCTATTCGTATGCCTAACTCCAGCTTAACATACTTCGTCCATATCGTAAACAGGGTCGCGGAGGACTTAGAGGGTTGTAGTTCAAGGCAACGAGACGTAAAGAAATTGGAAAGGTCGAAGAGATAACCGTTGATTATGGAGCATAAGTCGGTTATGTCGGCGCCTGACGCCATAATCGAATAGTCAACTGCATAGGAAATAACTCCTTCAAGGGGAAGTGGTAGTCTGGAGATGTAAAGATTGAACAATAACAAGGACAGCAGGACAGGACACACAATCTGCGGAACTCACTATTTTATTCTCTTTGGTTTTGTATACCATTCCTGAAGTCCGCTGATGCATGTCGGCGACTTAGATAGTTCGCACTACAACTTTTCAGCTTCGGCGAGAGGCTCGAGTTGTAAAGGTGCTCCATTAAGGTGGCATGATTGGACTGTGTTGAAGGCCTTCGACAGGTCAAGTGCCACGTATTTACTCGCGAATTGAGGAATTGCAGAAGGTTACCAGATGGTAGATGTGGGCGTTGCAGCGGAGGTTATTGCGATCCGGGTGTAACGGGCTGTCTTGAAAGGCAGCAGGGTGCTGTATATGCTGCAGTCCAGACGCTCGTTTTATGCAGCCCAGAGCACCTGCGAAAATAACACCAGCCAAGGCATGAGTTGCACTTAACGGATGTCACGTTTCTTGGTATTCTGGACTTGCACACGAAGCACGAGTTGGAAGGGCTGCTGGCTGGAAATTTGGGAGCTGCTGGCTGGGTGTTATTGTCAGCCTGTTTTTTGGGTGTAGATATTGGGTTTTTTGTTGTTTTTGATCACTGCTACTACTTGTCTACTACTCAAGGCGTTGTTGTGAGTTGTCATCGTTGGTTGGGTTCGGTACTAGCGGTGATGTTGCCAGTGCTGTGGAGCGTAAGCAGCAAAGAGCAACAAAGTTCTTGGACAAGTTCCAGCTATTCTTTCTCTGGAAAATTATCAGACATTGAAGTGATATGACCAGCACTATAATTTGAAATATTATCTGTCACCACGTGATTTCTGTTTTATTTCACAGCAATTCTTTTGAAGCGTGTAAATGTTTCAGCTTGTGCAGTGCACTGACATACACGAGTATGGATCCAAGACCTTAGTATACACGTATGTTTATATGTATTATGCACGCACACGCACTCTCTCATTAATTTTCACTACTAGCAAATGGAAATTTCTGATTACAAATTTTCAGCTAAGTAAAAACTCAACTGTACTTCTTAAGAGCTTTTTTGTTTTTGGCAGATTTTTAACTTGTGCGTTTCCTTCGCCGACTCTTAGACGCGTAATTGTACTTACACACTTACATATGTATGTACATATTTGAGTCTCGCGACTATGATTTCCGTTTCATATGTTTCTTCATATACGCTGGAAGGTTAGCTTGAAGTTATTAGAGAATTGCTTGTAATTGCAAATATGTATGGTGGACAAGTTGTAAAATTTTTTCTTGAGACTATTTGCATGGCTGCCGTTTTGTTTAATTTTAGAGAGACGTCGATACATATGTACATACATATACTTATGTAGATATGTATGAATACATTTGTGTTAATATTCTGTAAAGCTTCTTGTGAGCATATACCTAGTAATGGATTGATTTGGATTTCATTGGGAAAGAAATGCATAAGAAGACATACTTTTGCTTTGAGACACAATGACTGCTAACCGAAGCTCCGCCATTAAACTCATCACCCAAAAGCTTTGCCACCATGGCATGTCTTGGTTTTTAATGTATGTATGTATGTATGTAACTCTTCTCTTCCCAAAAAAAAATCGCTGCCTACCCACAGCTGCAATAACTAAAGAATAAGAGAATTTCATAAAACAGGATTCAGACATTATTTCCGCTTGCTTAAGCGTCTATAATGTAGAAGTTTGCGTAATATAAGTAATTAAATTAATGTAGTGCAGCCATTTTGAATATACATATGTACATACTTGCAAAAGTTATATGTATAACAGTGGCGGCACTAGCATAAATTGGCCGGGCAAGCCTATGTATGAAGCATAGCCATTAGCCAATTATGTAATTTTTTTTGCTGTAGTCTGATTGCGTTCCGTCATTGCCTTTACTAAATTCGTTTTGCATATTTGTTTTTTTGCTTATATTCATACCGTATGAAACGAAATACATATATTGGAATAAGTGGAGAAAATGAGGATGAGTAAAAATAATTTAATTCTTAAATTTCATTATCCCTACACTCAGAAAAAAAAAATTATATGGAGGGGTCAAAAACATTTATTGCCAATATTGAATTCTATTTTCTTTGTTTTGAGTAAATTTTCCCTAAAACATGTTAAAAGTCTTATAAAATAAAGTTGTTATATGCGTTACTATGGTTTCATATACATTCCATTCTCCTTTTTTTGAAGATTTGATTTCTTTAATTTTGATAAATTAAATTCCCATATAAAACACCACGGCAACGAATTTGTTTGAATGTTTTTTGATGTTTTTTTTTTTTCACATTTTTGAGTAAATTTACCCAAAAAAAAGAAAATTTTGTATTGGAACACGTATTCAAAATAAGGAAAATATGTCTTTAATCGAGAAGTTTTTTTTTTTTTGAGTGTACATTTATTGTTGCAGTCGATTGCACCAATAGCTGTTGGAAACATACATATATCTAGTTTGCAATGACGCTTTTGATTCTGTTATTTCACTATTGTTAATTGGAAACTTCACTGTAATAAATATTGGAATATTTTTTAAACTTTGATTTTATTTGAAAGAAATTTAAAACTTTTTTGGGTTAAATTTTGAATCTTCGAAAGTTTAAAAGTTTCTTATTCCTTTTTGGTTTAAAATTCAAACTTACAAAAGTTCAAATATTTCAAAGTATTTTTTTTTTGTCAAATTTCATACTTTTTTGGTTTAAATCTTACACTAATTTCTCATTTAAACTTTTAAAGTTTAAATTTTAAACTTACATTGGTCGTAAAATTTGGTTTCAACAAAAAAAATTTTAATTTTTGATTTGAATTTCCAACTTGCTTTTTCGAGAAATGAACAATATAAAAAGCTCATTTATAGTTATTAGAGAATTTGAATGAATGAATGGAGAAACAAACAAACACAAAATAATTATGGAAACAGATAAAATGAAGAAGGAAGAAAAGGAGAAGAAGAGGATAGGAAAAAGACACAATATGGAAAAGGATTAAGGGGATGTTGGGGGTAGAAAAATATGGGAGAAAAGGAGAAAAAAGGATAGGAAAGAAGATACAATAGAGAAAGCATGGAGAGGATTTGGGAGCAGACATTTTTTTTAATTTAAACCAAAAAAGGGTTATCATCATTTGCATACGCCACTATGCTAGCCACTACTGCATTCATGGTCCGAGATATCGCTGTTTGACTAAATACAAGCTCTTCAACGATGCCTTTCTGATATCCGGGATTACTACAATATCGCAAACGTATTTTCATCCTATAGAAAACTGTGAACTGCATTGTTCAATATCAAATCACATACAAATTTGATGTGAAAAATTAGTAAAAAGTGGTTTGCTACGTTTTTCATTTTAACTCCATAAATAAGCAATTGACTTCTCATTAAAGAAAGCGAGAAGACAAGCTATGTTAATCTCTTTTGAAAGCCTCATAAAAGCCCATGTGTGGCACTGTTAAAGCATGTTCACTAACGCAGGTTGTGCTGTGATTGGCTCTACAAATAAAATACACGTGAATGTTGTTGGTGAACTAACGCGCTATGAAAACTTACGTAGTAAGCACATTGATGAAATTAAATAGTAAATACATTTCTATAGTAAAATAACCAGATTTTAAAGAAATTCCTAAAATGAAATGAACGAAAATATTTAGACAAGCCGGGCTTTTTGGGTTGTATGAAGCATCCGCCACTGACGTATACACACATACACGTATCTACTACATGTACATGAATTTTCTGCACGCTACGTATATATGTATACATGTATAGGTATTTAATAACCAAAATGTATCTAATAATACATACGCATGGAAAATCTTAGCGCATTTTGATATCTACAGAAGAGTTAAGAGCCTTAAAACGCGCAGTCAAGCGTAACGAGAAGTAGCCAAAATATGTATTAAATCAAAACCAAAACCAAATCATGGCAACCAACGAAACCGCGAAATGCATTAAAGTAGCCAAAAAAAATAATGCACAAGTCTTTGGAAAAATTTTATAATCCTAACTTTAATGCGATAGCCACAGCAACCACAAAAACCTATAGCCAATGGATGATGGGTGATGGAAAAGAAAGAAGCCAGTGCAGCCAAAGCTGAAAATTCGCAGCCAAAAAACAAAAACACCAACCACAATTCGCGAGCAACATTTTAATTTCGTCGATGAATAGAGAATTTTCAACTAAAATCCCTTTAAAGATATCAGCATTCATATGTACATAGTTGGTAATAATAATAATGATGATGCTCATGGTTTTGGCGCTGGCGCTGCGGATGTTGCTGAGTATGATGACGTTGGCGGCTTTCCACAAAATCCAAACATAAAAATAAAGCACTAGGGGTATTCGCTATGCCTAGCAAGATAGCAAGATAGTACGGATTGCAAATATCCTAGACCAAAATATGCTACACATCGAGAGCACCCCATTGCACAGTCGTAGGATATTTTAAGAAGCAGCTTTTCATCTCTCACTTTTTAATAAAGAAATCATTTTATTTTAGCGAATTTAATAAATACACATAAAAAATAACATTTTAAGCAAAATTCGAATGCTCAAATTGAAATTGAAATTAGCAATTGGCAAATGTCAGCTGACGCAGGGTCGCAATTACTTCATAGCAAATAAATATACATAGGTTTTGGTGTAGCATATTTTTGAGGTCTAGCATATTTCTTTGCGCCTGTATTTTGTTGTTGTGCGTTGTAAAACTTTGCAATCCGTGCAATCCGTGCTACGTGCTAGGGTTATGCTATGGATAGCGAATACCCCTACTGAAAATAAAGAGAAACAAGTGAAAAAGTACAAATTTGGTGGGGGAGATAAAAGGCATTCAATACCCAACGGCGTGTTTGCCAATAAGGATACAAGAGCCACGGTACATGGTGCCATCTTAGATGATAATGGCGATAATGTAGATGATGATCATTAGGGCACGGAATTTCATGTACTAAAAAATAAAAAATATGCGCATAAAAAATGCAACAAAAACTGAGAAATATGCATGAAAAATCAAAAAAAAATGCATTAATTCAAATTTTTTCAACTTCAGATAATTCATGTTTATTGAAGTTACAATAGTTAAATAAATTAGGTACAAACATTTTTTAATTCAATTTTGCTCTTACCTTGTACGTTTATACATATCGTGCAAACTGTGTAAGTCCACTTTTTATGAAAAATTGTATTTTTATGTAGAACGCTAGAAAAATCAAATACGCACCACGCTAAACAAGTCTGTGATACTTGTTATATTTCTAATCGTTGTTATTCAGCGATACACAAATTGTGTAAGTCCAAAAAGCGAAGAAAATTGTGTAAGTCCAAAATATTTACAGTGCCGAACTAAAGTATTGGCACAGCAAGATGCTTCAACTTTAACACTGTTTTTTGGCCGCATGTGAAGAGATTTCTTAAAAATATAAAACATCCCTGGATAGAATGATAAATTGTTAACCATTTCCATTTTATTTTATTTAATTATCTCTTTTATTGAATTAACGGCAGCGATTCTAAGAAAAAAAGTACTGTTTTGGGCTGAACAAAAGTATTGGAACAGCTAAATATTACTGGCTATTTTGCGCTGATTTATCGGTCTAGCAACTTTTTTTAATTTGTCATGCTACGAGAACGTGTGACTTACGTACGTTGCTCTTAAAATACGAGCTGCGGACGTCGCAGTGTCTTAAATAAGTAAATTTTCCATTAAAGTGAGTAGCAAAAAAGTGAAACCGCCGAATCTCGGCGAAAAATTATGTCACATTTGCATAATTATGGAAAATCATTCTCTGGGATGGGTGAAATGATGGACAGAAACCGCCACGCTATTCGGAGCATTGTTCAACGTTTCAAGAAGGCTTATCTTTGCAAAGTGTACAAAGAACGGATAGACCTACGGCTTTACATGACCGTAAACGCAGTCAGATAGTAAGAAGAGTGAAAAAAAATCGTAGAATATATTCTACCGACATTGCAGATTAGGTTAAGGCAGAATTCGGAATAGATATGCTCGCCATAACGATCCGGAGAGCCTTACAGGAAAATAACTATGATTCCCGTATAACTAGATGCAAGCTGTTATGGTTTCCCCATACAGTTTGCCGGTCATCAAGTTGGAAAATGCTAAATTTTTTTTCATCCGAGTAAAGAACATTGTTTCAGCAGTTGCTTGGCTCACTTAATATCTTTTACATGAGCTAAGCGTTTATTTAGGCTTATTTTTGGAATAAGGGGCTTTCGGTTGGCTATACGAGAATGGTAGTTATTTTCATATACGGCTCCCCGGATCGTTATGGCGTGCATATCTCTTCCTAATTCTGTCTTAACGTCATCTGTAATGTTGGTGGAATATATTCTACGATTTTTTTTACTCTTCCTACTATCTGACTGCGTTTACGGTCGTTTAAAGCCGTAGGTCTATCCGTTCTTTGTACACTTTGCAAAGATAAGCCTTCTTGAAACGTTGAGCAATACCCCGAATAGTGTGGCGGTTTCTGTCCATCATTTCACCCATCCCAGAGAATGATTTTCCATAATTATGCAAATGTGACATAATTTTTCGCCGAGATTCGACGGTTTAACTTTTTTACTACTCACTTTAATGGAAAATTTACTTATTTAAGACACTGCGACGTCCGCAGCTCGTATTTTAAAAGCAACGTACGTAAGTCACACGTTCTCGTAGCATGACAAATTAAAAAAAGTTGCTAGACCGATAAATCAGCGCAAAATAACCAGTAATATTTAGCTGTGCCAATACTTTTGTTCAGCCCAAAACCGTACTTTTTGTCATAGAATCGCTGCCGTTAATTCAATAAAAGAGATAATTAAATAAAATAAAATGGAAATGGTTAACAATTTATCATTCTATCCAGGGATGTTTTATATTTTTAAGAAATCTCTTCACATACGGCCAAAAAACAGTGTTAAAGTTGAAGCATCTTGCTGTGCCAATACTTTAGTTCGGCACTGTACATGAACAGAAATTTTTTTTTTCATTTCGAAATTTGTTAATTTTTTGTTTTTTGTCTCTCCTACAATGTTTGAAAAAAGGACTTACAAAATTTGCACTCTAAGATAGCAATATGTATGTATGTTTTTATAGATATGTACATAAATTCAGTCCTGAACATTTCATAATTTGTAAAGGTTAATCCTTATTTAACGATTCATTAGCATACACAATGAAATATTTTTTCATATTCTCAAAAAGAAAACTTTGCCGATTCGGTCGAAAAAGCTCTTATAAATAGAAAACGAACGTTCTACATCCACAGAGGTAATAGGAGCATGTTTGAAAACGGCCCTTTGTCGACAGGTATGCACCGTATCGAAAATACTAATAATAGCCGTGTTCACACGAAACTCTATTCGTCGTCAGATGACTGTTATGCATGAATTTCGTTTGTATAAAACTGTCAACTAGCAAATTACAAAAATAATAGCTTAAAAAACTAAAAAACACGCTTTAATCTTAAAAATCGTACTAAAAATTGAGAAATAATTTAATTAGAAACAAAATGATGAACGAAAATATAAGTATTTAAGGAAAAGCGTGGGGTGCTCAGTATGCCAAAAAATATTTAAAATCGGTGTTTTTTTACTAATAATTTTATTTTGACTTTTTTGAGATTTCATACTTATATCGTACTCTTTAATTTCGCAACTAGGTATATTTTTGTACTAGTTGTACGAATCGAATATTTTCATGTTCAAATATTATTGAGCACCCCCACGCTTTTCCTTAAATACTTATATTTTCGTTCATCATTTTGTTTCTAATTAAATTATTTCTCAATTTTTAGTACGATTTTTAAGATTAAAGCTTGTTTTTTAGTTTTTTAAGCTTTTATTTATTTTTGACTTTTTAGTGAAATTTTTCATTAAAGGATGTTTTATGCGGACGCAAGAATAAAAGTAAAAAGAAGTCTGATGGGATGTGGTGTTCTCCGAAATAGATCTACATACATATGTATTTATAACTTCTACCAAAAATCCCAATATGCAGTGAAGTAAACTAGCTTATTATGCAATATTTTCCAAACCCTTTTATTCAAGGTTTTCCAAACTAGTTTGGAAATACAAAATTTCCCAAACGTTTTGTTATATTTTACAATCAGAAAGTGAAGAGAAGTTGAGGTGAAGCATTTGAAAAGAACAAAAAAAAAGAAACCTGATTGAATAAATTCGAATTTAGACAATAAAGCTCAGAATACGTTTGTAGCGTAATGGTGAGGTATGCTGCCTACGGACCAAACAGCTCAGGTTCGAGTCCCGAGTGGTGCATTTTTTTTTTTTTTTTATTTTTTTATTTTTAGAGAAATTTTTTTCACGTCACGTTTACAAAACATTGTATAAAAATGTAATTAGGGTTCCTTTTCGTTGATTCAGCACTTACTATTAAATGAATTACAAACAAAACCAGTTCTTGCTTTGCATACATATGTATGTACATGCGATTGTTTTTATTGCAAACACAGCAACGACAAAACAGAAAGCTTGTTACACAAAACACAAAACCAGTTCTTGCTCTGCATACATATGTATGTACATTGTACATGCGTTTGATTTCATTGCAAATACAACAAACCCAAAAACAGAAAGCTTCAAGCTTTATTTTTGAGTGAATTTATGCATTGAGTTTATCGCCATCGCTATGAGCGATCGCTGGCTGTTGTGCGTTAGTTCGCTCGCTATTTGAGTGGTTATACGTTTTTCTTTGAACATTTGTTTGTGATTTGAGAAGAATGTATTTTTGAGCGTTCGTGAGTGAGTTTTTCCGTACCCTGCAAGCTTGTTACTTATTGGCTTGTATACGGGAGTGAATTGAAATTCATAGAGGCTATTTTGAAGAAAGGTAACATAAAAGCCGCAGTGAAGCATAAAATATAATGTTAAATGTCCTACTATATGATGCCGTTGGGCTGTTGATGTCATGTTTCGAATCCCGAGGAGAATAGAAATAATAGAGAGAACACAAAAAAGTGAATGTTTGAAAGATATAATATTTAGTTTTTAGGATGGGATGAAGTTACATACATACATACATACATACATACATACATACATACATACATACATACAGGTGAAGCTAATAAAAGCGTGTTAAAAATAGCCAATATAATGCGAAATATGTAATAAAAAAATGCAAACAACGCAAAATATGTAAAAATATGCATATATGACCAAAATATGCAAAATATGCAAAAATATTTGAATGCCATTTTTAAGACAATTTCACGATTCGCAAAGATGGTTTATTTATTTTGCTCTACCTAAATCTAGGAAAAACATGTATTTGCATAGATTTCCATGCCCTAATGATCATAATATTGATGTTGATGGCTATGATGATAATGCTGATGATAATGATGAAGATATTTATGAATAATGAGGATGATAATAATGATCATGATAATGATAATAAAGATTGTGATAAATAAGATGATAATTATGCTTATAATTCGTTGCCTGTCTCTTCTTTTTCTTTCAGAATGCTATAGCTAACTTCAACTTATGCGGCTACCCGGACTCTACGGCATTCGAAGTAACATACTGACCGATGAATTGGCAAACTGCAGGTTGGCGGAACACCCAACTGGACCACAGACAATAATAGGACAAAGTATAGCGGGTAATGTGAATTACATCAGAGACTCCATGAGGGAAATTCAGGGGAGACCCTGAAACTCTACAAATTTCTGTAAAATTACAAAGCGCTTTCTGACGTTTATCTAACATTGAGGTAACAAACTTCCTCAAGCAAAAAAGAAGTGAGCTTCCGGCCCTTGTGGGGTTGATTTCAGGACACAATCCTTGGGAATAGCACATGCCCACAAAAGGCAACATCGAGAGCTCATTATGCCTATCTTGTTTGGAGGAGGAAAGCGACGGCACAGCGCGTTTTCTCTGCAACTGTCCGGCCTTCGCTAGACTCAGATTGCGCATTCTCGGGTCAGATATATTGACAATTACGGATGCGCATTCTCTATCACTCGACAAACTCTTTAGACTTATAAGAAAATATGGAAAGTTTGCAGAGCAACTCTGTCTCCATTCTCCACAAGATATCCCGGCCTACCACAACTCCATTCCAATTCATTCCATTCCATGCTATAGCTAGCAGACGTAGGGTATACAGTCAATAAAACTATGTATGCGTAAAAGCTTAAATAGAACATCTCGCCAGATAAGAAAACGCCACTGTGACTGGTGGGCGGACAGCAGGTGGTCGTGGACGTTGTCAAGGTCTGTGGAGTGGGCTACTACCGCTACCGCTGCCATTAAAAACAAAATCACAAACAGGAAAACAACACCGATGCCATTAAGCGCGTTTGTACGAGTATGTAACTCTTTTTATTCCTCCATCATTACTATCTCCCAGCCCAACACGATTCACACTCCCACTACGATGCCAGCGCTCCAACTTGCTACGCATAAATTTATATGCTTTCTTGAAATTCCCAACTGAGACTTTTTACCAAAAGTAAATTCTTCTTTGTTGTTTCTTTTTTTTTTTGTTTTTTTGTTGTTTTTGTTTTCTTTTTGGTTTTTTGTTTGTTGTTGTTTTCTTTTTGTTTTTTGCCGTTGTTGTTTTTTGTTTAACTCTTTTCCGCGCCGTAAATGTCGAAATTCACATCTCATTTATAGTTTGCGGCCGCATTTTATGACGCTAATAATAACGAAAGCTGCCGCCAAACGATCTGGCAACGCTACAATGTGTAACAAGCAACCGCACAAATGCTCGTGTTTGCCTTGGTCCAGCCATGAATTTTCGCATTTATAACTTTATCTCGCATAGCTCTTGCTGTTGTTTTATTGCTGTTTGTTTTTGTTGTTGTTGTTGTTTTATTGCTGTTTGTAGTAGTTGTTGTTTGTTTTATTGCTGTTTGTTTTTGCTGTTGTTGTTGTTTTATTGCTGTTTGTTGTTGTTGTTGCATGTTTTCGTTGTTTTTTTTACATCTTACGCACTTTTCATTTGCGGCAGCTTTTCAACCCTTTCGCTCTGCCAGCTTTAGCCATACGCTTACCTTAACCCACGTCCTGCCACACACACGAAAATTTATCTAAAACACAAAAATATCTCGCAGCCAGCGTTGTGTCGTCGAAAAAGCGGGGAAAATTGTGCGTGTATGTAGAAATATCCTATACTACATACATACATATCTATGTCCTGTGGATTTATATACAAGCTTCCTTTGCTGCCTTTCATATATACAAACGTGGTTATTGTCTGCATATGTAGTGGTGTTTTACACACGCAAAAGCCGTAAAATTTATCTACGTTCCTGCAGAGGACTTTATACATTCTCGTACATATGTACATCATACATACATATGTATATGTGTATGTTTTTATATGCGCATATACCCTCTGCAGCTTCTTCCAACCCCCTCCACATAAAAACTGCCACATTTGTTGCCAGTCACGCATCTCGCGAAAGGGTTGCTTGCTTATTCCAAAGACGACGCTGCTTGGCGGTTATCCTTTTTTGATTTGATTAAACAAAATGAATTCCATTTATTTCGTAGAAAACGAGCGAGCGTGGATATGGGAATGTGCGCTTAAAGAAAATTAGAATCTTCTTTGTTGGATGCTTGATCCCCTTCTAACCCCTTCCACTACTGCTGTAGCAATTTAATTACTTATTTACCCAATAAACATTGCGGCGATTGTTCGAAAATGTCTTGATATCCAATATCAGCGTTGAAATAAAAACAACGTTCAAAGTTTAGTGGAAATGCTTAGATTGAAAAAGCCATATAAACGCAAAAGCGAAGATGATATCGTTCGAGATAAATTCGCGTAGGTGAATGTCATTTTTCGGACCAGTATCGAGTTCGATATGGACTCGAGAAAAATCATTATCGCAATAGCAATTAATAATTTTGTTAAATCTTGCTGTACACGAAGGAATTCCCAATTGGGTTTTAATTTAACATTTAAAACATTACTCAAGAAACTCAAGAGACTTGGATGATATCGTGACAAATTCGAGTTGGATTTGCGAAAGAAGATTTTCTAGAATATATTCACCAATGAGCCTAAATCTCGAATCACCAACGATCCGAGAATACAAAAGTGTTGTCGTCGCTAATGAGAGATGACTGGACTGGGAATTCGGATTCGCCAATCTATCGTCGCGAAAGATCGCCGCTATAATATAATCAGAGGAGCGAACTGGTCTCGAATTCGAGGCGAATCCATTGTGTTTATTGGGAGGGTTTGAAACCCAAATGGGGAACTACATACATATGTATGTATATGTTACTACTGTAACGTATCATTCCAATAATGCAGCCCCCGTAATATTCGTCAACTTGTGCCTAAAATCCTTCTAGGAAAATAGCCCAATACACAACCAACAACCAATAGCCTTAGATTGCCTAACAATAGCAAATTTTGTAATTCACAACCATTTAATAACTGCTCGTAGGTAACTCGGCGGGAGCGTTTACCTCCAAAGCATATTAATCCTCCCTAGCTAGCTCTAGTGACCCAAAACTAGTCGAGAACAAGTGGACGAAACATTTTAGGCATAAATTCCTCCGTCACTTCGGCTAAGTGATGGCGGCCACGGAACTTTTTTAAAAGCCCGATCCTACTCTAATTGGGTCTGGTTCTGGCTGTGAACCGGTTGAGATGACGAAAAGGAAATCATTGTGCTGGTCGGGCCCTCCATTAAGCACCTGCAGTAGTGTGCAGCCATGGGAACGGGAGAGTCCAGAACCGAGTCAGCATATTAACCAGAGCCTTCGTAAATTATACGAAGGAGAAATACCCCACAACACCATATTTATGTGTTGAAGAGAGAGCGATCGGATGAATCGGGAGGTAGAGAGCAGCTCTCAGCAGTCGGATGAATTGGGAGATAGAGAGCAGCTTTCAGCGATCATGCGGCGGAGGGGTGCCAGGAGTGTAGACGTTCGGAATTGTGGTCGGCGTCGTGAATCCTATTACCTCTCTTGGGCAGTAATTGGGTGGCCTCGGACACCTACGGGGTGGAAACTACAGAGACTCCGATCAGTACTGACTCTCGTGCTGAGCATCCCCGCCCGCCATGGTCGCACACTAATAAAAGGTGCTGAGTGATTGGCAGCGCTGCATCAGCCGGCGGGTATGCGAGCTGAGAGGAGGTGCGCCCTAAAAGGCACAACAGCCGTCTCCCCTGCGCATGCCGTCAGCCCTTCCACTTGGCCAGTCGGCGGATGGAATAGCCAATGGCTCCAGACTCGCTGACTTACCTACGGAGAGTGATTTGAATTTGCCAATTGCGACTCTTTTATACGTCTGCTTCGGTGAACTGCTTGAGAATTGCCATGCTTGGGGGGCAACATTACAAAGGAAAAGGCCCGATTCATCACCGCCCCTAGTCCGACTGCTTCCTTGTCTTTAGCACGCTCTCTATCACACTACTGTCTCACATTGTCATACGCCTGTTGCTGCTCCCCTCTATCCACGCTAGCCTCCGCTGCTCACTATGACCTCTGGCCACTCTGAGATCCCTGTGTCCATTGCTGATCAACCTCTTCCAAGAATCTCGAATACAAGCCGCTGTCTGCCATCCCGTCCACGTCTATAAATCTCTCCTTCTTTTTCCCATCATCTTACTCTAGGGTTGCCAGATACCTTTCCCGAAAAAATGAGTACATTGCCTTCAAAAAAAAACAAAAAAAAAAAAAATATGCGGAGAAAATCGTCTTTATTACTGGCATTTTGTTTTTGTTTCTAAGTATGACTTTTAACGTTCGCGATATACTTCCTCCTTGCTAAGTGTTTCATGGTTATGCCGTAGTTATGCTTACGAGGTGCTTGTTTCACCCAGCAAATTTGATCGATGTGAAAGTCCGAAAATTCGCTCACTCGTCGGAGTGCACAACAACGATTACACGTTGCTCGTCGAGTATTGTCGTAAGCATGACCACTTCACAAACGTCAAATGAAAACAGCTGGAAAATTAAAAACAGAGCAGGGTGATAAAAATGACCTTTTTAGTGTCGGCTAAAAATCAGTGCAAATCAGTACAAAGTACAAAAAAGCAGTATTTCTTAAGGTTTTTAAAACCATCAGTACGGAGCACGAAAAATCAGTATTGTACTGATCAAATCAGTACGTCTGGCAACCCTATCTTACTCCCTCGTTGCGGAGAGCTGCTGCGCTATCAACACCTCAGACTGTGTGTTTTTAGTCCGTGGGTATTTTTGGGTCCTCTATTCGACCTTGAACAGATTAAGCGCTGTCTCAGCCTTCGACAATACCCATCTCATAATATGGCAACAAGAGAAAAAGTGAAGTACTCAAAGGCAACTATTCCATCTGACTAAATTTTTTCTTCAAGCAAGGGCAGGATTTCAAATTCGTAACGTTGGGAAGATATATTGGATGACGAATGTGCCGTTTTGCTGGAGAATGAGCAAGTTCTCGGATCGTGTACCACATAATGGAGAATTTGAATGTTGACATTAAGCGAAGCTTCCTTCTTAGTTCATTCTATTAGAGGGAATACTCGAAGTCTTTAACAATGTTCTGTCGCTGTTCCAGAACGCCCAAATAATGCTGTTGTTTCCAGAGTCTTCAGCAACAGCCGTACCCACTTAAAAACCTTACCACAGCACCGGAACGCATGGGATGCTAATTAATCATTCTAAAAAAAATTTGCATATATAAATGAAAATAGAAAATGGTTTGCTTCAAAATATACAAATCATAAATGAATGCAGCAAATAAATGCAGAGAATGACGAGCACTTCATATATGACACTCACACGGAGCCAACGGGGGTCGCAACAAAAGCGGCCGTCAAACGAACAAACGAACGAATTGTTGAAAAATAGTAAAATATGCATATTAAAAAGTATAAAGATTGAAATAGGTGTAACTGTAAATAAACGCGCTTTTCATATGCAAATTAAAAAAAACGACAAATGGCACATATGAACTGAACACACATGGAAAATTAAAATGGAAAAGGATAATGTGTGCATTGAAAATTGATTAGGGTTGTTCGACTGAATAGATGTTGCACTGCGTCGTTTAATTTGGGATGCTGGAAATTAGAAAATTTTTAATGAGAAGCCGCGGATTTGCATATTTGAAAACAAAAAAATAAATGTAGGTAAGCCTTTCCACGAGGGCCTTGGAATAAGTTCGTGATTCGCTTATAAAAATTAATAATAACATTTCGCGAAAAATTATAAATATTTATGGGATTCTTGGATTAGCTTATGTAAAAGTGGCTGTCCCCGCTCATCCAGTGCAGAGGCACACATAGGCCTCACATCCGTTTATTATACCACGTGGAGCTCTTGATTCTTCTCTTAAAAAATAAATATTAGATGCCTATAAAACGGAACCACCTGGTTCGTTTTATATTGCGTAAGATGTCCGATACCTTTACATTTTCACGCTCCTCCAGACATCCAAAGACTGTCTGTGGTGGCAAGGGTATCCGGAGTTAGACAGCACATGACAAAAGCATAGGTAGGGTTCTATGCTTTCTTTTCTCATCCCTGCAGCTGCGACATAATTCGTTAGGAAGGATACCCATAAGGCAGCGGCCCGTTATTATGCCCACTAGAGGACACATGTAGGGACGACTGCGGAATCTGATCCAGTTTGGGCCAGATTTGTCTGGAAATTAAGTAAGTGGATTCTCCAGCCCATCTGGCATTTGCTTGTTTTATAAAATAAGATGGTAGCCAGTTTTTACATGTGCTAAGAGTAGAAGCCATCCAGCTGCTGGTCATGGGTGCTTCCAGATTGGTTCCTTCCCTTTCCAACCCGTATGCGGCTTAGTTACCTGGGATGCCGTTGTGCCCTAGAACCCATACGAAATTCAAGCTGCACCTTTCGGCAAGTTGATTTAAAGCTTCCCTGCATTTAATCGTGACCCGCGATACTAAGTTATCATTTTGCGAAGATTTTATAGATGCCTGGCTGTCGGAAGAAATCGTAACGGCTTTGCCCAAGTGAAATTTTCCTAGAAGGCGAGCTGCCTCCCATATAGCAATTAGTTCCGCCTGAAAAACACTGTAGTGATCCGACAGCCGTTGGCTAGTGTTAAAGTGTTAGAAGTCCTTTGAGAAGATTCCGCTGCTTACCTTGCCGTTTAGTTTAGAGCGGTCTCTGAAAATTTATGGAGTTTGAGGAAAGGATCCAATCAAGTCCTCCCCTTCGCTCCTCCCAGGGAGTCTTATAGAGTACTTATTGTTCCAACATATAACAGGGGATGTGTAGTTTAAATCAGAAAAGTTTTCTGCGACTGGTTTTAGTATTCGGAAGTGCACAAATCGCTAGTCCCCCTATGGGTTGATGGCGTTCAGCCTAGCTGCATTGCAACGATGCCTGTATTTGCAATATAGATAGATCGGTTGGGAGAAGAAAAGGAATAATTTCGAAAGCTCTAGTAGGTGTCTTGTTTTAAACTGATTCAACCAAGAGCGCGTGCCGCCATACGTGACTGCGTATAAATTAATTGGACGCGCCACTGCTGTCTACATCCAATGTACAATATTAGGCCTGAACCCTGTCTTTTGTCGATCGCGGACATGCAGGCATATAGTTTTATAGTTGCTTTCCTGGATATCTCCTCCACGTTACTCTTCCAGTTTAGCCTCCTGGAAACACTCCGAGATACTTTCGCTTGGTAGAGGGTTTAATATTTATTCCAGAATTAAGTTCGAGTATAAAGTATTTTCATGTGAAGAGCAACATTTCGATATTCTCAACCAAGAGCGCGTGCCGCCATACGTGACTGCGTATAAATTAATTGGACGCGCCACTGCTGTCTACATCCAATGTACAATATTAGGCCTGAACCCTGTATTTTGTCGATCGTGGACATGAAGGCATATAGTGTTATAGTTGCTTTCCTGGATATCTCCTCCACGTTACTCTTCCAGTTTAGCCTCCTGGAAACACTCCGAGATACTTTCGCTCGGTAGAGAGTTTAATATTTATTCCAGAATTAAGTTCGAGTATAAAGTATTTTCATGTGAAGAGCAACATTTCGATATTCTCGGCACTGACGTTTAGTTCGCTTTCCTTAGACAAGGTGTTTATTACATCGATCGCATTTGCAACAGATCACTAAACACCGGGAGATATTTGCCAATCGCGGTCAACGCAATGTCATGAGCATACGCAATGACTTGGCATCCCGTTTGTTGCAGTCGCAGAAGCAAGGTATTCACTGTTAGGTTTATGGGGTTCTAACTTCTACAAATTAGTGTCGAAACGAGGCTTCTTCTCGTCTGGGCTAAGAAGAAGACTTTACTTCATAATTAAGGAAAATAGTAACATAAATTACGCAATTTTCGTTGCTTATAAAGAACGCAACTGATTCGTGACGTCAAATTTGCGAAACAAAAAATTTAAGGGGGGAATTGACTTAAATTTTAAGTCTTAAATACATGCACTAAATATGCAAAAATTTAAAGATGCCAATGAAAAGAGGGGAGTACAGGACATATGTAATTGCATCATGTGCACCAAAATCTTCCAAGATCCCTAAAAAATTTAGAAAAATACTTATCCTTACAAAGTCCTTAAAAAATCAATATTCAATGCCGAAAATACTTCAAATTTCTACCACTTTCCATAGAAACAAATAAGTTGTCTTATCCTCTCCGCCTTCTTTCTAAATATATATGTATGTACTTTCACATGCGCAAAATGGCGTCAACTTGAACTAATCCAATTTATTACAGCTCCATAATTTTTTTCACCCACAACCCACGCCATACACCATATACAACGCACACACCACACCGCCCCTCACATACGCATCAATCGCACGCACGCAACCCCGTTTGTTCGCGTATCTAATAACAAGCCATACCATTAGAAGATATTTGTTTAAAATATGCTATATGAAGATGTGTGTCTATGCATATACTCGTACATGTGTATGTACACTAAGCCGTATCACGAAAATAAAGTTTGCGTGTGTCAGTTTTATTTGAACACTTACGTCGAAAAAATATTTATGGTGTAAAATTTTTTTTTTTAGGCCCGCGTTAAAAACAGCTAAATCGCGTTTTTTGTAATAACTTCCTTATTTGATGTCCGATCTCTATGATCTTAATGTCGCAGAAAAGGTCTCGCTCAGCACTATATTTGGCCCATATAAAGTTTCGACCTCAAAGGTTGTTCTGAGTTTTTCCTTTAAAAATTTTGGAGTTACTATTCCTAGATTTTTTTATTTTTATCACTAATACAAAGCTCTCAAAAAACCATGAGGACTCCGCTAAAAAAGTTGTAGCCTTTACTCACAAACAAAAAAGTTATACCGTTTTAAAATCAGAGAACCTGTTTTTTGAAAAATTATCCCAAGTTCTTATTTATATGAGGCAGTAACGCCATATAGTATGAGTTTTTGATTAAAAAGTATTCTAAGTCCTCGCTTGACTTGAGAATGTTGTACCGCGATGGAACAGCTACCAATACTGGATACATGATATGCCAAAAATTATTGATGATTGGACTATTCGTGCTGATCAACGTTATTTATATTGAATGATAATGGCTGTAGTGAAGATTTGGTAAGTATTCAAGTGGGATCTCTAAGCACAACGCGCTGGCTTACAACGGCTTCACGATTTCTGCATCCGTGCGTATCGTAAAATCATCCAAGTTATTTAGAAAAACTGCTATAGTTCGTTGTAAAATTATACGCGCCTAAGAAGAGACAACGGAAGTCTAAATGTATTATCAATACTTGCGCTGGATGCGTCGTCTGCCCCTAGAAATGCAGTTAATTATTCAGCCTACAATTGAAAACAACGCACTTTACTTTAATCCCCAAAACATCTTATTATCTATGATAACCGAGACCAAAAATGACGATGTCCTCCAAATTTAGAGATATTTATGAAAGCAGTTTCAGAGCTCTGAAAGTGAATTCTTCGTCGCTTATATTACTTTGCTCACACTCAAAAAAAAATTACTCAGATTATGGAAAAATGAGAATGATTCGCCGCTAATGACATATTTTCATTGTTTTGAATAAAATTTTCTTTCAAAACGTTGTTTTTATTCCTTGATTTAAAGAAAATTGTACATCAAAACAATGAAAATGTGTCTTTAGCGCCGAAACATTCCCATTTTTCCATAATCTGGCTAAGTTGTTTTTTCAGTGCAGGTTTCGAACGTTTAAAACAAATTGGAATTTATGTGCAGGGAATTCTCTTCCTTCTCATATGCATTTTATATACATATATGTACGTATAGTTTTTTCCCCTTTTCTTTATTTTTATTACCTCAACAATAGTTACTCATACGCCCCCACATCGGATCGCTTTGTATGTGAAAACTGAAAATGTTTTCTTAAATATCTCGAAAATGGGAGTGCATACACTGCACTTCTAAAAACGCCATCGTAATCTGGAGCCAAAAATTAAGTTGACGTGTTTCGCCGTTTCTCTGTGGTAATTTTTTATAAAAAAAACAAGTGTTTCTTTTTACAACGTTATAACTTTTTTGTTTGTGAATAAAGGCGAGAATTTCTTTGGGGGATTCCTCATGGTTTTTTGAGAGCTTCGTATTAGTGATAAAAATAAAAAAATCTAGGGATAGTAACTCCAAAATTTTTAAAGGTAAAACTCAGGACAACCTTTGAGGTCGAAACTTTATATGGGCCAAATATAGTGCTGAGCGAGACCTTTTCTGCGACATTAAGATCATAGAGATCCGACATCAAATAAGGAAGTTATTACAAAAAACGCGATTTAGCTGTTTTTAACGCGGGCCTAAAAAAAAAATTTTTACACCAAAAATATTTTTTCGACATAAGTGTTCAAATAAAACTGACACACACTAAACTTTTTTTTGTCCATATAACGTGATACGACTTAATGTACACATGCTTGTGCTTACGTATATCCTTCTTCGCGTTCATCCTTGCTTGCGCCCACCCAACCGTTGACGAACGCCGCTCGCACGCCAAATTAAGCTAAAGCAAGCAGTTATACGCGCCACTTGAGTAGCGCGTATGTTGCATATATTTACCCATTTTGGAAAGATTTTAGAAAAACTTATTTATTTTATATATGTGAAATTGAGTTACGCTGAATAATCTGCGTGTGTGTGTCAAGAACATACATCCCTTTTAAGTAAAAGAAAATATAAAGATAAATAAGCGCTTCAAATGCATATTTTATATGATAAATGGTGCGTTTGGAAGACGCGACCATAACCGCCACCGCCACCACCACCATCACTACCGACTGCCACCGCCATGTTCAACACACTCTTCGCCACCCACCATAAACATCATTAGCCCTTCAAACAACGCCATTAACTTTTAGTATCCGTAGCGTTTTTCTGTTTGACTTGGAGTAGTGACTGTGCCTGGCCATCATTTTCGTCAATGTTATCATGGAACACTATCAAAAATTCCATCAGAATGTTCATGTATCGACTAATTTTGGTTTGATGATTTATGGAAGTCGGTAAAATCTGAATCGGTTCAGAAATTTAGGGGTTTTAGTTATTTTTGTAAACTACCGATATCTTTTTGATTGTTCTTCAGAGCCTATGTGGAGCTAGACCATAGTTTTCTTCCTTGTAAAGAACCTAACCAAAGGTTTTGTAGTCCATTTCCGCCATCATTTAGAGTACAATTATAAAGCTCTAATGTTTTTATTGTCAAAAAGAAAGAACCGAAATCCATGCTTATCATTTTAGAAGAGCTTCATCGATAACTGTGGCCGCTGTGGTGCAGTGGGTAGAGTGCTCGCCTACTATGCCAGAGGTCTCGGGTTCAAACCACGGTCCGAGCAAAACACCACAACAATTTTTGTAATTAGTAAAAATCCAATTATTGGGTTTTTTAAGAGCAGCGGCCACCTCTCGGCAGTGGGCGGCATACCCTCCGAGAGTATTTCTGCCATGAAAAAGCTTCTCACAAAAAATGCATTCGCCGTTCGGAGCCGGCATAAAACTGTAGGTCCACCCAATTAGTAGGAAAAACAAAAAAGGAGCACACCTCGAATTGGGAAAGAAGCTCGGCCATAAAACTCGTCAGAGTTATAATAGCGCCATTGTATTATTATTATATTATATCATCGATAACTGATGAGTCGCATTTGCTAAAATGACAAATACGTTATATGAAATTAATTTGGTTCAACTTAGATTATCTACATACATACTTACCAACCTCCTGACCAAGGTTTATCTATAGTGTTGTCTTATTTGAAACAACTGACTTTTTTATACCTTTCATGAGAATGAAATGGTATTATAACTTAGTGCCAACAAATTTTTGTCGAAAGTACCAGAAGGAAGCGTGGGGGACCCACCAAAATATATACTGATATGGTCAGAATCACGAGCTGAGTCGATTAAGCCATGTCCGTCTGTCCGTCTGTCTGTCTGTCCGTCTGTATGAACGCAAACTAGTCCCTCAGTTTTTGAGATATCTAAATGAAATTCGGAATACAGGTATGTTGTTATATGCAGCTGATCATTTGTCGGAACCGGCCGAATCGGACCACTATAACATATAGAAAACAACCGATTATTCAGATATACATGAAATTTTTGGAAGTAAATTGTGCATAACTTCCTAATTTAAACAGCTAAGGACGTGAAACTTTGAAGTAGACGTACCCATTTTGGCCCAAACAAGGTTACCGAAAATTGTCAAGATCGGACCACTATAACATATAGCTCGCCTACAACCGATTATTCAGATATACACATTTTGGTGTATAACTCCTCCATTTTAACAGCTAACGGTGTGAAAGTTTGAAGTATTTCTACCCATATGGGCCCAAACGGGATTACAGAAAATTGTTAAGATCGGACCACTATAACATATAGCTCCCCTACAACCGATTGTTCAGATATGCACATTTTGGTGTATAACTACTCCATTTTAACAGCTAACGGCGTAAAATTTTGAAGTATTTGTACCAATATGGGCCCAAACGTAATTACCGAAAATTGTCAAGATCGGACCACTATAACATATAGCTCCCCTACAACCGATTGTTCAGATATGGATATTTTGGTGTATAACTCCTCCATTTTAACAGCTAACGGTGTGAAAGTTTGAAGTATTTGTACCCATATGGGCCCAAACGGGATTACAGAAATTTGTCAAGATCGGACCACTATAACATATAGCTCCCATACAACCGATTGTTCAGATATGGACATTTTGGTGTGTAGCTCCTCCATTTAAATAGCCAAGACATCATTTTTTCTAATAAATCTTTCCATAAATAACCCCCAGAATTAAAATTATAAATTAAACTTAATCAGGCTATGTACATACATAGGTAACTTTTCATTTCCCCACTCATGAAAGGTATGAAGTCTTCGGTACGGCCGAAGACAGCCGCGCTTTTACTTGTTTTATTATCTAAATTGTCAAAGCTTTATGTATGTTTTGCGTGGCCTATCGAGAATTATCGTTTGACAATTCAGATAGAAAAATGGTTAACAATAAAGTACATTGTAGGGTCGCTTTTCGGAACTACGACAACCTTATTGATCAATCTTGCTCCTGCCCTTCCATAGTAATATGTAACGGATTTCGAGACTTAATTAAACGATACTGCGGAAGTGCTAGTCAACAAAACAATTCTGATAAAAAAATACTGTTAAGTTTAAAATATTCTAGAAAATTTTTCGTCAAAAAATTTCATTAGCGGTCTCCTCAAAAACAGTCTTTGTAAAACGATCCTAAAAGACCACAGGAAGCAAAAAAATTTATTTTATTTCGGTTGCACTAAAACTACCGAAATACTTGTTTCGCTAAAGATTAATGAGTTTTTACGACGTTTAACATGCTGGTATAAAAAAGTGCATTAAGGCCGTAGAGACTAAGTACTCGGTGGTGAATACCGCAATGGCGCACATAGGGTTAATACAATTATATAGTATAAAGCGTCAAATATATTGGTGTATTTAACCTTACGGTCCGACTATAAATATCGAAGATGTGAAGAAAAGTGTACTTGGGCGACATCTAGCGGGGTCCAAAAAATAACGTTCGGAAAATGTTTTTCAAAAAGACATTACATAAGGGGGTGTACGGCGGACTTTTTTGTTTGTGCCTATAAGGCGAGACATCTTAATATTTATGTGAGCATATCTATGACAAAACCCTGCAGGGAACTCAGTAACTAATGAGCAAAATTTCTAGTTCCGAACTAGCGAAAACTTGTAAATTTTAGTTATACCCTCAAAAGTTCAGATGGAGTGAATTGAGTGACCATTATAAGTAAGATACTAAAATATGTTGGTCGTTATTAAATATATTTCAGCTTATTTTAGGATAAGCTCCAAAGAAATAAAACGTACATACGTCACGTCAGATTTCCGGTCAAGAACGAATAATCTCCATTCTGCATCTACTCAATCTAACAAAATGGTTTCATACAGTGTTGTAAAGTGGTTCTTAAAATCTACTCTACATCGATTATGGCAACACCATTTAATTTACTTAACCCTTAGTTTATGCAAATATGTACAATGTGTACTAAGCCTGAGTTCACACTACTACAATACACTTTGTTTTGTATGCAATTTCGAAGTGACAAAAATTCTATGAAAATTTTTCATTCATTGAATTGCCGTCGGCTTTGCATACTTCTGAAATTCTTAGATGTTTAGTGAAGCATTTGGTATAAAGAGTATACTATTAGCATATGCACTTATATATATCAAATTAAATGTTGCCCTGTGATTGAGCAAGTCCTAGGAAAATACAAGTTGACTAGTTTTTCCGATCCCCAGGAATATTTTTCTAATTTATTTAATTTCTCTAATTTGTTTAATATTTTTTAAATGAAATATTTTTTAAATTTTTATTCAATAAAAAAAAAAAACAATTAAAAAAAATGATTAGTCAGCTTTACAGCGATAGAAATCGAATCGCGGTCGCCCGATTCCAAGTCAGACGCATTAGGCACTGTGCTCTTAGCCACTTGCTTGAAGAAATACCTTCTTATATACCCACTGCATTTAAATGTCAAATGTAAACTATAAAATTTGTGGGAACTTGTAACTCGTTCAGAACTATGTAGAATTTAGTACTAATTCGGAACTCTCAAAAACGTAATGCAGAGAGTAATAATTGACACAGCCTTCGACATCGTCGGGTTAAATTCGCCAGTTAGTTGTATGGAAAAGAGTATAAATGCACACTAGTAGTGTCGAAATATGCACCAGAAGGAAACTATTTCTGAACTAGAGGTTTTCCCCACAAGGAAGCAAGACAAACTACAACACTGCCAGCTAACCACACATACCTATATCTGCCCCTCAAGGCGCCTTAAAGTATGCTTCATATGCAGCTACCATCGTTCCATCTACATACATACATATGTATGTACATACATATATCCTTAAATAGATTTTTTCTCTTATCCTCTCCCGGTTTTAGTGGCTGCCTATATTTAAGGACATTTAAAGAACATTGTGTACTTTGTATATCGAATGCTATTAGCTTCATGTACTATCATTTGAGAATATGTATGTACAATGGTGTATGCTCGATTATAAATGAAGTAGTTGGTACATTGAAATGCCATTACTTATTATTTCCCTTCGGTATACAAATGTGCTGTGTCAAGCTCTATTTAAATATGTATGTACATACATATAACATTCAACATTTTCCACAATTTTCACATTTTCCATAGATTTTCTTATCGCTGTATTTTGCATATTTTATTTACTAGCTCTTGTGTGCATTTGTAGAATTTTCCTATACAACATTTGTTTTTTTTTGTGCTTAATTTTGTTTTTGTGTTGTCATCCATGAATGTTTAGAGCTTTTTTTTTGTTTTTGGCCATTAACTACTCGTATTCCTTAGGCGTCTTTGGTTGCACATGAAAGCAAAAGCAAAAGAAAGCAAAGCAAAAAATAGTACTAGTTGTTGTTGCTGTACGCAGTCCATTTAATGCTGTGGTCATTTAATTTTATTTTCTAGTGAATTTTGAATTTCCGAAAAGTAAAAAAAAAAAAACAACAAGTAAGGAAGCCTAAGTTCGAGTGGAATCGAACATTAGATACTTAGCTGTATGCTTTCATTGTTTGTTTGCGTTTGATGGAAACACGGTGTAGGTACTTTATATAAATCGAGTGCTGCATAAAGTGGGCGTAGCCACGCCCATTTTCTAAATTTTTATCAGTCATCCAACTAAGCTTATGAATATTATTCTTTGTGCAAAATTTCATCCCTTTATGAGTTACAAAGATGTCACGTTACAAATTCCCAAAGGGTGTTCCAGAAGTATCTTTGTTAAAAAGTAGGCGTGGTCATAAACCGATTTCAATAAATTTTTGCGTGTCCATTAACACAAGTTATAAAAGTGTATAAACCAAGTTTCGTCATAATATCTCAATTATTTGTCGAGTTATGAGCTCCGAAATCTCGTTGATTCCTTTGTCTGAAAAGAGGCGGTGCCACGCCCATTTTCCGAAATTTTTCTATTTTTTGTTTCCCATCTATTGTAGAACTCATGTCACAAAATTTCAATGAATTATCTTTATATTTGACAAAGATATCGCTTAAAATGTTTTTATTAGGCCACTTTATGATACCCATATATAAAAGTGGGCGTGGTCGTCAACCCATTTCGCTAAATTTTGAACATGTATTACTACAAGTAGTGAAAGTGTATACACCAAGTTTCGTCATAATATATCGATTATTTGTCGAGTTATGGGCTCAGAAATCTCGTATATTCCTGCTTCTAAGAGGAGGCGGTGCCACGCCCATTTTCCAAAATTTTTGTATTTTTTGTTATATGTCCATAGTTGGACACCTTCCATAAAATTTCAATGATATATCTTTATATTTGACAGAGATATCGCTTAAAATGTTTTTATTAGGTCACTTTATAAGCCCCATATATAAAAGTGGGCGTGGTCGTCAACCGATTTTGGCAATTTTTCGTCAAAACATTTGCCTAAGTAAGTATATCACGCCTACCAAAATTCATCGATATATCTTCAACGGTTTCTGAGTTATGACTCATAAAACTTTCAATGTTTGCCCCTTAATAAGTGGGCGTGGCACCGCCCATTTTCCAAAATTTCATCATATTTCTTCATAAGGACCTGAGCTCAATACGTGTGTGAAATTTTATCACTCTAGCTCTATTAGTGACTGAGATACAAAATTTCCGATTTTTACTATATAGGGGAGGTGGGCGTGGTCATGGTCCGATTTCGCCCATTTTCAATACCATCCGTTCCTGTCTTGATACCAACTTACATTTCAAATTTCATCAAAATATCTCAATTTTTGCGCGAGTTATCGTGCGTACAGACGGACAGACGGACAGACGGACAGACAGACGGACGGACGGACGGACATGGCTCAATCGATTTCTCTTTTCACCCTGATCATTTTGATATATATAAGTCTATATCTATCTCGATTATTTCATTCTGTTACAATCCACCGTTAGGAAATCAAAACTATAATACTCTGTGTACTAGTACAGCTGAGTATAAAAAGTGGGTGACGTCCATGCTTTAAAAAGCTATTAAGTGTGCCAGCCTCTTTGGCATTGTCTTCGTTGGGGGATTTTTATTTAGTTTTCTTTTCTACTTTTTTTTTTTTGAATTGTCCGTTGCTTAACTGCGAATTGAATTTAAAATAGCATTATTTTCACGAAATTGATAAGCAAGTTAATGAAGCTATTTTATTGCGATTAGAAAAGTCTGATAAAATTTTTATGTACGTATGAGTAGTCCACTTTCAAAAGTAGCTATGTGAATTTTTCATATTAAGCCACAAATTAGAAAAAACAAGTAAGGAAGCCTAAGTTCGAGTGGAATCGAACATTAGATACTCAGCTGTATGCTTTCATTGTTTGTTTGCGTTTGATGAAAACACGGTGTATTTTATATAAAGCGAGTGCTGCATAAAGTGGGCGTAGCCACGCCCATTTTCAACATTTTTATCAGTCATCCAACTAAGCATATGAATATTATTCTTTGTGTATAATTTCATTCCTTTATGACTTCCAGTTACAAAGATGTCACGTTACAAATTCCCAAAGGGTGTTACAGAAATATCTTTGTTAAAAAGTAGGCGTGGTCATAAACCGATTTCAATAAATTTTTGCGTGTCTATTAGCACAAGTTATAAAAGTGTATAAACCAAGTTTCGTCTTAATGTCTCAATTATTTGTCGAGTTATGGGCTCCGAAATTTCGTATATTCCTTTGTCTAAAAAGAGGCGGTGCCACGCCCATTTTCTAAATTTTTCTATTTTTTGTTTCCGGTCTATTGTGGAACTCATGCCACAAAATTTGAATGAATTATCTTTATATTTGACAAAGATATCGCTTAAAATATTTTTATTAGGCCCCTTTATAGTTCCCATATATAAAAGTGGGCGTGGTCGCCAACCGATTTCGCTAAAATTTTGAACATGTATTACCACAACTAATAAAAGTGTACACACCAAATTTCGTCATTATATTTAAATTATTTGTCGAGTTATGGGCTCAGAAATCTCGTATATTCCTACTTCTAAAAAGATGCGGTGCCACGCCCATTTTCCAAAATTGTTGTGCTTTTCGTTTTATATCCGCAGTTGGACTCCTGCCATAAAATTTCAATGATATACCTTTATATTTGACAGAGATATCGCTTAAAATGTTTTTATTAGGCCACTTTATAGTACCCATATATAAAAGTGGGCGTGGTCGTTAACCGATTTTGGCAATTTTTCGTCCAAACATTTGTCTAAGTAAGTATATCACGCCTACCAAATTCCATCGATATATCTTCAACGGTTTCTGAGTTATGACATAAAAAACTTTCAATGTTTGGCCTTTAATAAGTGGGCGTGGCACCGCCCATTTTTCAAAATCTCACCAAATTTCTTCATAAGGGCCTGCGATCCACACGTGGGTGAAATTTTATCACTCTAGCTCTATTAGTGACTGAGATACAAAATTTCCGATTTTTACTATATAGGGGAAGTGGGCGTGGTCATGGTCCGATTTCGCCCATTTTCAATACCATCCGTTCCAGTCTTGATACCAACTTGCATTCCAAATTTCATCAAAATATTTCAATTTTTGCGCGAGTTATCGTGCGTACAGACAGACAGACAGACAGACGGACAGACGGACAGACGGACGGACATGGCTCAATCGCTCAAACTCAAAATGGCTCAAACTCAATATCGAAAAAATTTCACATAACCACTTTTGAAAGTGGACTGACTACTCCTATGTATCTTTTTAGCAGAAATTTAGTAGATAATTTGGAGTAGATCGTCTTTGCACCCTTTAGCAATTTTTTTAATTAATTTTCCATTTCCTTTTCTTTTGTAGTTTGCAGAATTATTTAGAAATTGAATAATTCTTGTATTATGTTCAGAGTTCAGTCCATGTAATAACAAATAGAATCTTTTGGCATTTATGGCTGGACCGCTGAGTAAATATTTTCGGACAAAAGGCTCCGTTTTTTCCGACGGTTTTTACCTTCACTAATTATTATTAACTTTCATCAACATTCTCTGCATTTCTTCCCGAATCCATCGCCAACTATGAATCCCATTCTTAACTCCAGTTTATCGAACTTCCGCTCGAACCAGATGGCCTCATTTTAATGCCCCACACTCTTTCATTCTTTCTCCAACACGCCCTTTTGTTTTCTATTAGTCTTCCAAATGTATTGCGCTCTCCAAATGTAACAGCATTCCTAATGTGGCCTCTATCAGTGTACCAAGCCTCTGGTAACGCGGAATTGTCTATTGTTATTCGATTACTTAGTACATGCAACTTAGTTTTTCCCCCTTTCTAAGACGCACAAAATATTCCGCTGACTATTTTCTTCCGTGAAAAAAAATCTTCTTCTAGCAAAAGTGATATTGTTATAATAGTGATCTTCGTTTAGTTTAATTTTTCCAACAACACGATTTTTGTTTAATACCGGTCTTTTTCTAGCAAAAATATTTCGTTTTTAACGATGTTACTCAAATAACGATCCATCCTTGGCGAATATGCCTTTGCTTCTCCGATTGGGACTCTAGTTCGAGCCTAATCATAATTATAATGCAAAAATTTTTCCCAGGCATCTAGAAATGCTAAGTTTAAGATTTTTAGATTATTTGAGATAAGAGACTTCGTTTTTTTTTTCTTCTTTTCCAGATCACACAAAATGCTTCTTCCAATAATAGTAATTTCTCAAGAACGATCTTCTTTCAACGAAATAATCTTTTTCTAAACGCGATTTTCATGGATCTTCTGTAAAAAATACAATTGATTAGTCCACTCTCAAAAGCTCTATGTGAAGTTTTTTCCGATATTGAGTTTTTGATGGATTGTGTACCAGTATTTAAAGGTGTGCATTAAAAATTTATTGCAAAATCCTTTCCGCTTTATTGAAAAAAAGCATTAAATAAAAAATACTCCTTCAAAAGTCTCTATGTTTTATTTATGCTTTGAAAAAAATACAGTCTCAAATCTTTCTATGCGAAAAAATACTGTTTCAGAACTAGCTATGTGAAATATTAAACGTTGAATTCGCAAACATCTGTAATATTGCGGTTTAATTTTTTTATATCTCTAAAATCCTTATGGGCTAAGCTTTCAGGTAATAACAAAAAAAATATTCAAATAAAATAGAGCTTGAGGCGCTAGTGTTTTTTTCTAATTTGTGGCTTAACATGAAAAATTCACATAGGGACTCTTGAGAGTGGACTACTCAATTTCAATAATTTTTTAACATTGAGTTTCTTCTATAAAATAATCTCATCTAAAAATCTTTGATTTTTAAAAACCATGATCGTCGAATATTGATCTTCCCTAAGAGGTTTCATCGATATTTACTTGCGCAAGATTGAAACACGTTTTGGAAAGAAAAGTGTTGCGCATTCGTCTATAATTTCATCACGTGTTTTGAACTCGATTCTTAATTTATATTCCTTAACCTTCAACTCGAGGAAGTCCTACACATCTTCTCTACAGCTTAAACAACACTGAACCACTATTACGTTGCCAAAATGTATTCAAGGTTAAGGCTATTTGTTTGAAGCGCGGCAGACAGTAGTACAAACTCGTGCTTGTATGTACTTGTATTTAATGATCGCCCCGTGCTGTGGGGAGAGCGAATTCGTAAAAGGATAACCCGGCATAAAAACAAACTAATAAGAGTTCAGAGTTCAATGTACTGATCAGCATGACTGACGAACAGCTGCTGCAACAGCTGTGACTGTGCGCTAAGCGGCAGAAAAAAATGGAAAAAACAAAATCAATTTTGAATAGACACAAACTAATTTGCATAAAAAATCGAAAAAAAGAAAAAATTCATAAAGGATATGCGTGCATAACTTCCGCGGTAGCTGATCTGAGATTGCGAGGCGCATATGTAAGTAGATATGTAAATAGCAGGAAGTTGGCAGATAAATATTTGAAATTAATGCGAAGCGAAAGGGATGAAAGTGTTTCAGGTAAAAAAAGGTACACACATGCATGAATGGCTATGCAAATGCTAAGGATCATGCAACAGGAACCCCTAATGAAGATCGAAAAGGAAGTTTAAATGTGCATAAATGGGTATGTATGCATGTGTGTGTGTGTCTGCATGAAAGGAGAAAGCGAATAAGGCGAGTTGAATAGCTGAAAAGGAATAAGCGAAAAAAATTTATATGTATTTGGATTTGATACACCAAAAATAAAAACACAGGCAATATAAATTTTACAGCAAAAAATTTAAAAAAAAATATTAAATTCAAGAAGATCAACAGTGAACGAGGGAAAAATCAGCAGAAGGAAGTTCGGAGTAAAACAGCGAGATGAGCTCAAACAAACTTTGCATAATTTATTTCAATTTTCAACCACAAAAACTGGCGGGGCGGCGCATTACCGAAAAATGCGCCAACGAGCCGAGATAGCCGTTAAGCAGACTGAAAATATAGCAAATAAAATGGAGTAAAAAAGGAGGAAAAAAGCATGGAAAACAAACGCGAAAATCGACACAAAAATCAACAAAAAAATCAAAAAAAAAATCAACAAAAAAGTCGACAATGAAAAATAATCAAAAAGTATAAAGGATATTCAGGATATTCTATGTTGCATTCGCTTCGTTAAGAAGTTCGCCAACGACAGCTGAAAACATACAAATTCAACTCGAGCGTTGCTGTGCATTGTGCGGTGCATTTACTTCTCATTTGCATTTGTATTCACTATTGTTTCGCAGCGTGGCGAAAAGTGTAGTGAGTTAGAGGAAGCTATAGCCAAAATTGCGGCTGATGCAACTTTGCAGTGTGGGAGCTTGCCGTTGGAGCTTATCTGGGTACTCTTTAGCTGCTCGTTCTACTCTACTGTACCCTGCATTGCCTCGATAAGCAACGCTATTCGTCTATCATGGGATATGCATGCCGTCGTTTAAACTTCATAACCGCTTAAGTGAAATTTTCATAACCGCCTAACCGACACTACGACTTCCGTGCTCAACATGGCATTAAAAGAAAATATAAAGCTTCCCACGTTCAAAGTTGTGCTATGTATCTATAGTGCTGGGTGTCAGGAATTTAAATCTCATTTTTGGCACAAGTGTCGTTTAGGTCGTTATGAAAATTTCACTCAGGTGTTTATGGAGTTTTAGCGACGATATGGCAGCACACGGTATAGTTACAGTGGGGAAAAGTTTGTAAAAAAGTCAGAAAATTGAAAAATGGAACGCGTCATGCAATCAATATTCTCAAATATGAATGCTATATAGTTTTCATATGCAGCTATGAAGTATGTGATACCTTACACTCCACACTATTACATAGGAAAAATTTAAAAATTAAAAGCCAAAGCTCTTCCATAAGCGGCTACGGTTTCAAGATAACAAATTTTCCCGTGGCCAATTTTTAACAAAAGAAGTAACTGGAGCATCATGCACCAGCGGCCCATTCACCGCCACCTGTCGCGACGCCATCAACATCCCACGACCCGGTCTCTAATCCATCTGGCTCATCTCAAACCTCGGCCGTTCGTCGATCCAGAAACCCAATCGGAGCTACGCTGGCCGATCGGCTAAAATCAACCTTAGACCCGTCACAGCTGCAGGACGCCGCAGCAGCATGCCCTTTTTAGGCGAATTTTGTAGCAATAATGCGCATGAAAATACGCCTTCCAGCCATCGCAAAGCAAACCGCAACCCTTCCTAGGACATTTAATAGAATCGGCGAAGCGGCCAACATCCAACAAAATCTATATAGAGAAAAAAGGAAGCGCCGCACAGTGGTTCGGAAAAAAATAGAAGGAGCGGCCCTAGGCCATTGAAATTTTGCACAGAGGTTATATGTGAGCTAATTAAGAAATTTTCAAAAAATGGTTGAAATCGGTAAACCCCTAGGGGTACCTCCCTTGGACCTATAAAAAAATGATTTAAATAAAAATTTTAGTTTCAGCTAAAAAAAATTAAGATATCTTCACGAAACTTGGTACATGAGTTACCCTCATTAAAGGCATTGACAGCACCAAAAATTGTTGAAATCGGCCCGTTCCTAGGGGTAGCTCCCCTGGACCTATTGTAAAAATTTTTAAAGAAAAATTTTAATTTCAGCTCAAAAAATTAAGATATCTTCACGAAACTTGGCGCATGAGTTACTATCATGAAAGATATCGACAATACCAAATATAGGCGTGATTGGCAAACAACCACGCCCACTTTTCCTACACCTTTTATTCAAAAACAAATGAAGATATACATTTTAAGTAACTGAAAGGGCCCTTGTAAAAATTTGATGTACTAAACGTTTACATTTATAATACATATAATCGAAAATATAACTATGTATGTATATATGGAAAAAAAAAAAACAAATATAAGAAAGATGTTTAATGATTTAGCATATCCTTGACAACAGGATCCAATTCCACACACTTCTTGTTGGGTTGTCGTCTTATGGACTTTATATAAGAACTTGCCAGTAATCGATTAATAACATCTGTATTGGTAGAAATTCTATCACTTTTCCTAGAAAACATAAGCCTTGAAATCATAAGCCCCATTTACTTGTATGGGTTAACTCAGAACATGATAAGGAGTTCAACTTTTCTGCTGAGAAAGTATCAATAAGTCTTCTTGTTGTGTGATCAAGTAAACTTTGCAAATTAACAGCAGCATATGTTTCTGTTACTACAATTTCGTCGGGATAACATTTTTATTTTCATCTAATACCTTAAAATAAGCTGGTAAAATGTTTAAACAAATGTGTTTGTTGCTATTGATGTTTGCAAACCGCAATGTTATGACGAATGTGTTTATCGTTATTTTTGTTTGCATTACCATTGATTCTAACAAATTAGGTGTATAATTTACCAATCTGCATTTTTACCTAATCCTCTCTGTGCCTTCATATTCGTAAATAAAAAAATGTCACATAAGATGTGATGCTACATTTTGTCAATTTTATCAAAATTTGATGGGACTTTCGACATTTAAATCAAGTTTACATCGATTGGGGAAAATATGGGAAAAAATTTTTAACAGAAATCGATAGAAGACAATCCAAACTTTCAGTTTATTACAGTTAGCGAGTGTAGCACGCTGTAGCAAACAAACTTTTTGTCCATCGAAGTTACAAAAGGTAGCATTTATGAAGTACCATTTTTGCTGGCCTATATTTTTTTTAATATTTGGTCGATTGCACTGATTTTTTCTTTAATTAGTCAATGAAGTGCTATATTTTCTTTTAAACTCACAACAGGGACAATAGAGATATAAGTTATAAGGAAAATTTATAGCTAAAGTTAGCAAAAATTTAAAGCAGTTTTTGTTGAATAAAATTTTTCCAACTTCTGATACCATTATTTCGTAAAAAAATATCATTTTTTTGCAAACTAGTCATGAATTGTTCATATTTGGACATATTTTTATAAGACTACATCATTAGAATATGAAAATTAGGTATTGAAAAAAATGAATTTTTTCCGCGGCTGAACCACTGTGCGGCGGTCCAAAAAGTCGTAGCGGGCCCTAATAAAATATGCCAAATACAAATTACCTCTATAGAAAAACATTTCTCTCGATTGGCCGAGGCAAGAGATAGCGGTGAGTCATGGAACGTTGCCCTCCGATCTAAAGCACCATCATCGACTTCGAACGACGCCCTTTGCCGCGCATTCACGAGCGAAGAGGTCCTTGCCAAATTATAATCACGTAAAAATTCGTCACCAGGCCTCGACTGTATTTCCTACTCAGACCTAAGGAAAGCCAGCCCGGGTGCCCACTTGATGACAGCATTATTTAACGCTGTGTTTGCATAGAACAACACCGGGGCCTTGAAGGGAGAGCACCACTATTATTTTATAGAAAACGGTAACGAATTAAACATCTCGAACTGGAGACCCATCTCGCTCAGTGACACGATCCCAAAACCTTTCGCTGCTGTCTTCGCCGACCGCCTCAAGACATAAACCACTTCTAACGAACGTTTTAGCGCCTCAAAAAAAAAGGTTCCTAGAGTTCGAGTTGTGCTTCGAGCACAACTTCGACCTGCAGGAGCTCACCCAGGATGCGAAGCAATGGAAAAAAATAGCTGATTGTGGCCTGGCTCGACTTCTCTAGCGTCTTCTTGTCGCTACCACACTCCACCATATTTAGGGCACTATCCAATCTGAAGGTGCCAACTATAGCGCTAAACACCAGAAAAGTGCTGCAGCTGGCATCTTCAGTTGGTCGGAGGAACATATTTTTTTTCAAATAGACAAACAAATGAACATGGCTTAATGGACTCAGCTGATGACTGAGATCACATCGGTAAATATGTATTTTGATGCATCTATTACAACCAGGGACGGAAAATAACCGTTATTTTTAGCGTATGGGAAGAGGTCAGCGAAAATACTAGATATTTTTTTTGAGATTTTTTTAACCATTATACGAACCAAAAAAAAATTTGGTTAAGAATAACCATTATATCGACCAAAAATTTATTTTCTAATTTTTAATTTTTTTGGTTGTCCATAACTCAGAAAGCTCAAACAAGAACGCGTACAGACCTACATATGTACGTATGTACCTCCAATGACCAACCAAAAAAAAAATAAAAATTAGAAAAAAATTGATGGACACCATAATTAGGGTTGCCAGATACCTTTCCCGAAAAAATGAGTACATTGCCTTCAAAAAAAAAAACAAAAAACAATATATGGGGAGAAAATCGTCTTGGTCATTTTTGTTTTTGTTTCCGTATCGTTAACTGTCAATCATGTTTCTATGACATTTAACGTTCGCGTTGCTGCCTCCCTCCTAATTATTTCATGGTTACAAACGTCAAATAAAAACAGTTGGAAAATTAAAAACAGTGCAGGGTGATAAAAATGATTTTTTTTAGTGTCGGCTAAAAATCAGTACAAATCAGTACAAAATCCAAAAACTCAGTATTTTTTAAGGTTTTTAAAACCATCAGTACGGGGCACGAAAAATCAGTATTGTACTGATCAAATCAGTACGTCTGGCAACCCTAACCATAATAGTTATTCTTAACCAAAATTTTTTTTTTGTTTTTATAATGATTATTTGTAACCAATATTTGGATTTAGCAATTTTAATAGTTAAATGCGACCACTACTTCATTTCTCTTATGATCGTTACGTCCCTGATTACAACTTCTTCTGATACTTACCTCAGAAATTATATTTTACACGGAAATGAGACAAACATTATTGTCCTATACTGAATTGGAAACCTCTCATGGAACTTTATAAAGCCATAAAACAGTTTACCCAAAAGTTTTAAGGAACCAAAAATTTTTAGTAAAAATTTTCAAAATGGTCTGACAGACCACAACGCTAGCCTAAGGGTTAAGAAAAAATGTGAGCGACAACTGAAACAACTTTTTCTCTATTCTGAACAAACAATCTTTTTTATTTACGATTTTTATCACGCATTCAATTTTTGTCCACATCTAACCCACTGTGTCATGTGCTCAGAAACTTGCCAGTGCACCAGCAGCCAAAAATTCAACCGTGCGCGCTAATAAGGTGCCAAACAGTCAGTCAGTCGTTACTCATTCCACCAAGCAACCATAACAACAACAACATTTATTAAAATAACAACAACCACAGTCAAAAAGGCAACAAACCGCTAAATCGACGACAATCCACGTCCCATCGCGCCGGTCAGCACCTCCTCGCTGCAACAACCGCTCGCATTGAATTTGCTGGTCGCAACGACGGCTTTGCTTCTCTGCTCTACTATGAGCGAGAAGTGTGGCAGTCACATTTTATGCATTTTGCAACATCAACATGCATTTTGATTTTGTGCTGCTAAAATTTTATAAACGACTTTTCTGCATTTTTCACTCCCCTTTCTTCACACTACTTTTTTCATTCCATTATCCACTTGCTCACACTCTCTATCCTTGTCAATATCCTTTTGTCTTCTCTCCTCCTTTTCCCAAATGCATTATTTTCATCTCGTGTCTGACCGTTTTGTATCATTCCCAGTTATCTACCAGCTCATTCATATTTATTTAATATCCTTGTCATATCCTTTAAAGCGTAAGCAATGTGTAAATATTTAGTAGTGAAATTGTGTATGCTTCCAATTCATAGCACAAAATGGTATTAAATAAATTTACACAGCAAGTATTTTGCATATTTTCACTTAACTAAAACTAAAACCGAAATCAAAAGCAAAAGGAAAACAAAACCAAAAAAAAGCAAAGGTGTTAATATTTACTCTCTGTATGTGACAAAGTATCATTGGAAATGGTAAACAAATTTGAGTCCAGTTTGAACAAACTCACGCACATTCAAACCAGTTCAACTGGAATGAAACCCAAGTCAAAACTATCGCAATTCATCATTTCGAAACCCACATATGTATGCTTCCTTACAGCCTACTAAGTCCTCACTACACAAATCTTCCGCTCACCCAACCCTCATTTACACATTCTCATTTTCGCATCCTCCACCACTTCCACACATCATCCTCTTTGGGCATTTTGGTCAAAAGCGAACAGTTTACAAATTATGCAAATAAATCTTATGTGGTTAAGTTTTTGTGCACGCATAGAGTCCTTTGGCATATCCTTTCTTTAAGATTATTAATTACAAAACATATTGCCACATTCATACACATTTTCATATTCGGTCATGCATACATATGTATGTATGTGTGTTTTTATGGGTTATCTTTTACGACTTGGACTTTCAATTGACCTTTTCTTGTACAGAAATTTGTTGTTGTTTACAGTTTTTCATATTTAAATATGTACGTTTACACTACTTCGTCGGGCAATCGTAAGGCATTTGTAAGTATTTAATACCACGCGATTATTGCAAGGACATTCATAAATTCTGCTTTGGTTCTTTTGAGTAAATTATCGATTTCAGAAAAATGAGCTTAAAATATAAAAGCAGATAAAAGGCGTTAGCTTCGATTTTCTTTTTGTATGTACATGATGTAGATCTTGACAGATTCCGGTGGGCATGTGGATCCAATAGAATCAGTACATTAAGATGATAATACACTCAGAGAAAAGTGCTGTTCCAAAATTAAGTCCGACTGGTAATAAATTTATCCCTTTTCGTTCTTAAAACTTTAAGAATAAATAGTTCTTAAATATTCTAAGAACAAGAATTTTCCGTTCTTGTTTTTAAAAATTAAGATACAAAATATCTAAGATAAAAATTATGTACTTAAATTAAGAAAAATTTTCTTAAAATAAACCCGATTTGTGCTCAAATCAAGAATATTCTACATATTCTTATTGCTAGTTTGAAAATTCTTTAAACAAGAATAAAAATTCTTAAAATTCAAATTCTTCAGTTTTGCTTTTTTACAATGATGACGAAAACGAAACGTTGGATTGAATTTGAGCTTGATGCCATGGTTCGAATCCGGAGAAGAATATAAAATAGGCAACAGAGCGAGCAGTGAAGGCGAAGAAGATGCCACAATGGGAGAGGAAGAACAGACCAAGCGGAGATGGAGCTTCATATTTATAGTAGGAAAAAATATATTTTTAGGCCATATTAGGAGGCATAAAATATATCTGAGAGTGAGAGCAATTGCAGTGAGAAAATACACCGAAATGATTCATTCTAAATTAGGAATAAATATTCTTGTTTTGAGAAATTTCAGTATTAATCTAAGAATAACACTGGATCACAAAATGAAATTTGTTGTCTGTACTTTGGACGAGACTACCCTATACATATGTAAAATCGGTCGCTGAATCCGAAAATCGGGTTCATTTTTAATTCTATGAGAAGGTTTTTGAGATATCGGCAATTTACCGTTATTTGGCCAATGGCTCCACTTAATCCTGACTGTCTCTTTAACGGAGTGAGCTATCTTCCGTGAGGTAACACCAAACGAAAGAAAATTAAATTTCCTTTTCATGGCTCCTATAACATTTTTCTCTAACTCTTATAGTTTCTGAAATATTGACGATTAAATTTGAATTTTTTCGATTTTTTACGATTTTTTGAAGAAAAAATTGACTTTGTCAGGCAATATCTTTAAAACCAATGTCTTCACCTTCGGTTTTACTCCTTTACGTGAAGCTGCATTCTATTGGGAAAAAGATAAGCTATCAACGAAGAAAATCCATGCTAAAATGGAAAAGTTATAGGCGATCAAGTAGATACAGGCACGTCGCGCAATGCCTCTGCACGGGTATATTCTATGCATGTTATACCCGTAAATGGGCTTGTATCTACTGCGCTACCAACGTGCTGCTACTGCAGATGTGTAGGTATTGGTACAACATGCATAGAATATACCCGTCCAGAGGCATTGCGCGACTTGGCTGTATTTACTTGATCGCCTATAACTTTTCCATTTTACCATGGATTTTCTTCATTGATAGCTTATTTTTTTGGTAATGGAACGGAGCTTCACACAGAGGAGTAAAACCGAAGATGAAAACATTGGTTTTAAAGATATTGCCTGACAAAGTCAATTTTTTCTTCAAAAAATCGTAAAAAATCGAAAAAATTCAAATTTAATCGTCAATATTTCAGAAACTATAAGAGCTAGAGAAAAATATTATAGGAGCCACGAAGAGGAAATTTAATTTTCTTTGGTTTGGTGTTACTTCAAGGAAGATAGCTCACTGCGTTAAAGAGACATTCAGGATAAAGTGGAGCCATCGGCCAATTAACGGTAAATTGCCGATATCTCAAAAACCTTCCCATAGAATTAAAAATGAACCCGATTTTCGGAATCAGCGACCGATTTTACATATAGATAGGATGGTCGCGTTCAGAGTATTTTTTGGCTGTAGAGCAGTGTAATTATTCTCGAAAACCTACCAAGCATTCTTAAATACGAGGCCTTAAAAGTAGAATTTTCGATCTTAAAGAAAAATAAATAAATAAGAATTTTGTACTCAGCATAAGAATATTCGGTATTACCGTATTTTCATGACCAAAATTTTTGAGTGTAGCTATTATTGAATTTTCGCTGAGCTCCATGTACAAAAGAGTATGAAAATTAGAAACAAAACAAAGTAATTTTGTTACTCGTTTGTTGCTGTTGTTTTTACAAGCTTTTATTTAACTTCACTTTTTGTATGTCGTGGAATTTTGCAACGAATATTTAAGATACTTCTAGTTGAGCTAGGTACTTGAAATTTGGAACATAGTTCAGGACCCGAAGACAATGCAATTTGAAATTAAAAAAATCCGGTAGATGGCGCTGCTGTCGAGATATTTGTAAAATTCGTATTTACCGACCGAATTTGTTCATATTCGGTATATGTATTGCCTATGAGAAAGTAAGTACATCCGTGGAAAAAAATCGCCGCTAGGTGGCGCTGGTGTCAAGATATTTGTAAAATTCGTATTTACCGACCGAATTTGTTCATATTCGGTATATATATTGCCTATAAGAAAGTAAATACATCTGTGGAAAAAAATCGCCGCTAGGTGGCGCTGGTGTCAAGTTATTTGTAAAATTCGTATTTACCGACCGAATTTGTTCATATTCGGTATATATATTGCTTATGAGAAAGTAAATATATCCGTGGAAATAAACCGCCGCTAGGTGGCGCTAGTGTCAAGATATTTAGAAAATTCGTATTTATGAATCAATTTTGTTCCTATTTTGAACACGTATTACGAAGTAGTCTATTCATAAAAGAGTATAGTAAAACCACTTAAAAGGCTCCACAGGAATTGGATAATAAAAAAACTGGCTGAGCAGAAACCATCAAAATGTTAAACATAGTGCACTTCATATTAAAAACTGTTGGACTATATTGATAGTGGGAGTGTTGACAAATATTAGATGTAATATGCATTGTAAAACTAAAAAGGCAAAAATAAAACAAAGTAAAAAAAATTTTTTAAAAAGCTTTTATTTAATATTAATATAAAAATTTACTAAAAAGGAAAAAAATAATTTTTTTATATTTTTGAACAAGATTTATATTAGTCCTTAGTTCATTTGGATCTTAATTTCAATCTAAGCATACATTTAACGTATTTCTTCAAAGCATTTCTGTATATGTATCAACATAAATAAAAGCGCGGGTACTCATTAGATATTCATGTTATAAAACAGTATTGGTGAAATGGAAGGAAGCGATAAAAACTTTAAATTCCAATTACGTAAGATATGCATTACGTAAAGAGGACCCGCGCTTTTATTTATGTTGATACATATACAGAAATGCTTTGAAGAAATACGTTAAATGTATGCTTAGATTGAAATTAAGATCCAAATGAAGTAAGGACTAATATAAATCTTGTTCAAAAATATAAAAAAATTATTTTTTTCCTTTTTAGTAAATTTTTATATTAATATTAAATAAAAGCTTTTTAAAAAAAATTTTTTACTTTGTTTTATTTATTTTCATATTATTAAATCCATACTCATAAATATTCATATGTTGACATGCAATGCACTTGAAAACATTTTGGAAATTTTTTAACATGAGAACGCCGCCAACTTTCTTTAGTTATGTATGTATACTTGACTATGTTAGACTGAATAACTGCTTAACTTAAATCAAACGATTAACTAAAAAAGCAGAGAATATCTGTACATTAAGGTGGAGTGAAACTTTTTTTTGGAAATTCAATTTGTTCCAAAGCCAGAACGGTACCTTTCTAGCCCAGAAATAAGCCTGTAAAATTTTATTGACCTACTCGCATGTTTAGAGGTGCCCCCAGCCCCGCAAAGTTGAAATCAACAACCACGATCTGGTACAAATGTGAAATTTCTAAAATTATAAAATAAAAAAAACGAAGAATGAGGATTGATAAAGATGGCTAAGCTGAGTTTTAAAGTGAATTTTTATTTTTTGGAAAAACAACAACAAAAGTTATTAAAGGTCAGATTTTATATTATGCATTTTTTAAATTGCAATTACTTAAAAACTACAGAACCGATTTCGAATATTTTTATACCATTCGATAGGTATTTTGATTCCCTTTAATGGTATACATCTTATATGGGTTCCATAACACCCCCCCTGCGGGGTCAACCCCCTTTTACCACCCTTACTTTTCATATATAAAATGTATATCAAATTAAAGGTATTCGAAATATCTATCGAACTATATAAAAATATTCGAAATCGGTTCAATAGTTTTTAAGTAATTGCAATTTAAAAAATGCATAATATAAACTTTGACCTTTAATAACTTTTGTTGTTGTTGTTTCCAAAAAATAAAAATTTACTTTAATACTCAGCTTAGCCATCTTTATCAATCCTCATTCTTCGTTTTTTGATTCTATAATTTTCAAAATTTCATATTTGTTCCAGATCGTGCTTATTGCTTTCAACTTTGCGCGGCTGGGGGCAGTTCAAAACGTCATCCTATCGCCATAAAATTTTGTGGGGTTCATTAACTCGTATAAAGGCAACTTCTCATTGGTGGTACGTTCAGAAAAAGAACAAAAAAAATATCTCCATATGTTTTCACTCCACCTTACTGTACATACATATGTATGTATTAACAAAGAAAGCAACTGAAAGTTGAGTGTGAGAGATGGGTGCATATAGAAAAGGATATACCTGCTTACATACTAGGGAAGAGTAGAGCGAGAAGGTGTCAGAACATTAAAGAAAAGACGCTCATAGACGTCATATTTAAATTTAATTGTAATAAAAACAAAAAATGGAAAAGAAACGAAACGTTGAATGCCGTAAATATGCATAAATTAGTGATTGTTTTTTTATTTTTAAATGCTTGTAAACTTTTATTTTTTCGCTATAAAGAGAAAGATTAATAGATGTCATATTCATAAAATCGAGTGATTAAATAAGAATGACTTTATTTTTATATTTGTAGATATGTAGTAGTAGTAGTGTATGTTGCACCCAGTGATGCCGTTTTGATCCAATCGTATCAAATGTGATACTTTTTTAAGCCCAAGATACGTAGATACTTTTTATTTTGGCTTAGAACTAATTTGATACCTTTTTAATCGGCATCAAATAATTTTGATACAATTTAATTAATATCTAATAATATTAATCTGTTCTTTTTCATTTTTGAAATGTTTTGTGAAAGTCTTTGAAAATACCAAAAGTGGGTAGATATGTATGAATGTATATTTGGAAATATTTTATCAAACTTTAGAGGAGGGCAGCGCGACAAATATTTAAGTACTGATTCAATGACTCCAATTCAAAAATAAGCTCTGGCAACTACACCTTTTCCAGATGGACTTTAGAAAGCGTTAACTGGATTTTAGAAATGTCAATTGGATTTTAGAAAGAGGAAATTGGATTTTAGAAAGGGGAAATTAGATTTTAGAAATGTCAATTTTAGAAAAGGGAAATTGGACTTTAGAAACTGTAAATTGGATTTTCGAAAATTTATATAATTACGTATATGCACAGTAAAAATTTTAGTTTAATTTTAATACCATTTTGGTATTTATATATAACAATGCCAAAAAGTATAAAATTAAAACCATTCTGGTTTAAAAAAAGAAGAGAATATTGAGAGACAGAAATTATTCTTGGTGTCAAATTAATACTTTCTTGGAATTAAATCAAAACCAAATTTTGATTAATTTTAGAATATTTTTGGTAATAAAAATAGTTGAAATGGTATAAAATCTATTCCAAAATTGGAATAAATTTTATACTTTTCTGGATTTAAAAATAAACCCTTATATGATTTCCACTGGATACACTGCTGAAATAATCCTATATCCAAAAGATTAATGAGAAATATGTAGCAATGTTCATTTTATTTTAGATAATATAATATTACAATGGAGGTTAATTATAGTCTATTCTACTGCTAATGCAATAGTTTATTTTATTAGTTCACAGGACATTAACAAACACGAGTAGAATTAATAAAATGGGCTTCAAATCTTCTAACATTTCTTAAGCTATAAAAGTTATGCACGCGGAAGCAAACACAAATTAAAGTTTCACTTAAATAAACTAGAATTACCGCGTTAGTCTACCAAAAAAGAAAATTTTCAATTTCATGCAAGAAAGCACGATTAAAAAATTAAAACTTACAATTACTTTAACTTTAAAAACTGGAAAAATTTGTATTAGTGATTATGCTAATGCAATTTTTTCTGCATTTGAATGGATGAAGGTGCTCCGGCCAAGAAAGTATTTCTGTCGAAACCCGCTGAACGCAGAAGAAAGGGAGACCTCCACTGCGTTGGGAAGATCAGGTGGACAGTGATGCTGATTCCCTAGATGTTTCCAAATGGCGCCACGCTGCACGAAACAGAAATAGCTGGCGTGCTATGTTGGACTCGAGCAAAATCGTCTAGACGGTTACGTGCCAATTAAGTAAGTTATCACAATCCTGACGTAAAAAATTCATTGATGCAGTGATATTTAGGTACATATCTGGAGATACTATCAATTGCCTTATGACTGAAACAAATAAAACAAATTTTAACATCATAATATTTAATTAATCACCCGTTTTGCTTACTTGACACAATTGCTTAATCAGGCACGAAAAGTTCGCCTTTCGGGTGGGTGATTTATTGAAATAAATTTTTTCTCCATCGTATTTCATTTTAAGAAATTTTTTGTATTAATTTACTTTGACAACTTTTTTCTGATATTTTTCTTTAATATTTTTTTTGGTTTTGATTTCAAACCAAAAGAGAGAAAGAGAAAGTTTCTTATACTTTTCAGGATTTGTTCTGAAACTTTAAATAATTAAACTTCTCTCGAGGGAATTTTAAAACTTTTTAAGATTTTATTTCAAAACCATTTTGGATTAAAAAAAATTGTAAAACTTCTCATAGTTTGAATATAAGACTTTTTGGCATTAAAATTCAAATTTAATTCCAAGAATGATTAAATGAAGTACCAAATGATATTAGAAATAAACTATAATTTTTTACTGTGTGTACATTATAATTTCATACGCCTTTCTAAAATCCATCTGGAAATGGTGTAGATCACTAGACACAACCTTAATTGAAAATTAAGAGCCTTCATTCAATTTTCAAGCCTAATGATTCTCAATTTACCATACAAAAATTGACTAAGTTAATGCTTCATTAGAAATTAATCAGTTCCTTATGAAGAACAATTCTGCATGCAACCCTGTTAAAAAGCTTGTTTCATAAGCAAAATGAAATATCATGATCAGAGAAATGTCATTAGCTTCAGGGTCCACTAAACAGGTTGGTTCGTCGGATCAGCTGAATTCTTGTTCTTCTTCATCACCTATCAAATTTGTTTTTATTTCTGCTTATTCTATACATGCATTCGTGTTTACGATTGGTAAAAGTTGTGAGCTGAATGTTAAATTATTCCGTCCTCCTTGCAGTTTTGACATTTAGGTCACGAGAGTTTGATATTCAGCTCACGGCGTGTATGTGTGTATGTATCTTGAGCCGACCTCTTAAATGGGCCAAGTAAATTAAATATGTCTGAACACCAAATCTAGAGATGTTCAATCAAGCCCAATTGACTTAATTAATTTTTATGTCTGAACATGATTTAAAGTAGGAGTTAAGACGAGTAAACCGAAACAGAAACATTTGTACGAATGAAGTACATAACAAAGTTACATGGTAGGCAGCTGTATATTCAGCACTACAATACTGCTACCTTTCATGCTGAATACCTAACAAGGGTATAATAACGATCATATGAAAAACGCATGCGGTTTCGAGTGAAAGCTCGAAGCTTTCGCTTCATTATTTTTTTTACTGTACAAAGTCATTCATGCGAATGTGGCCATCGCCGTGCGATGTCATGGGGCATAGTCATGGAAGTTATTATCTTCCCTAAAGGAAATGTAAGGAAGAAAGTATTGATGATTGTAGTACCTTTGGACCTACTGGGTATATTTATATTTATATACACATTCACAAAGCTCTATAATTTCCATTTTTACTGGCGCCATTAATGAATATATCAAATTATTCTAGTTTAACGTTGTGGCTCATTGATTAATACGAGTATCGATGATATTACTCATGCTTGACGATACACAAAACAGAAAAATTACAATTAAAAGTAAAAGTAGTAAAGAATGTCCTATTAAGTACATATGTACCAACATTTATATGAATGTTTAAGGGTTGGAAACACCTCCCTCATACCACAATGGTTGAATAAGCATGTATGTAAATAAAACAAACGGTTGTTGACTACCAACAAAATGGCTCATTACTTGTGGTGAAAGTAAATAAAAAAGTCAGTAAATAGGTTCTCAATGGGAACATAATTTGAAAGTATTTGCAAATAAATACGGTAATGAAATGAAACTATCGTAAAGAGAATTCAATTTCTGCGAAACTGAGTATGAATATTTATGTTTATATCCCAGCCAACATACTCATAAAAGGGTCAGAAATGAGTCCTAAATCGGAGCGTTCACACTCATTATGAGCTCACTTTGTAGTCCGAAATGTATGTATGTATTTCTGTTCCTAAGGTGGACGCCCGATATGAGCATAATTTCATACATCATACAAGCCTTAATAAGAGTCATAAAAGACTCCTATGGTACTCATATTTATGACTCCTTTTCCTTCGTCTATGACTAGTAAAACTAAAAAATAATTTTTTTTTTTGCATTTTCCTTCCCAGTTCTCTTCAAGTGCAGATTCACCCCCGCTTGTTCTCCTCTTTTCCAGTTCTTCTTCGCATTCACTGCTTGCTTTATAATCTTGTCTATTTGCAGATTCGAACCTGACATCAACTTGAAATTCAATCCATCGCTATCATATAGTAGGACATTAAGCATTTTATTGATGTTTTCTAATGCTTTTATTTTTCCTCTTTTTCGAAACAGAATCTATGAATTAAAATTATCAGTTTAAAAAACAAACAAAAATCATAAAAAAAATTCTTCACCACATATTATACACATATTTGAGACTCATATCGGACTCCAAAATTATGTGGGCTCCGAGAACGTTTGTTGAGGAGTTATATATATTTATGAAAACCATGGGGAAGTAACAGTCCTATGTCGGATAAATCCGGTACGCTCGGGTACTAGTCCCTTCTGACACTAGCCCGACTATCATGCGAATGATTTTTTTGGCCATCAACCTTTTATTTTGGTGGATTTTAGTCACCTCTTACGGCTGGCATTCCTTACCACGGATATATTCGAAGCCCTCTAATCTGCTGAGGTATATCTAGCATGTCCTTTTCTGCTCCAAAGAATATCAAATAATTTTCCAGCTGATTATCTAATATGATGATAGCATCTTACTTCCAGGAGCTGTCAGCTATGAGCGTTAAAATTTTCCAATTTTTCTGCAGAATAACCTAGTTCTCGAAACGATTAACAATTTTTTCATTAACAAAAATTATATTTCAAAAAAGGATTCGTTTTCTAATCGTTAGCGAATTAATAGTCAAGCCTAATGTTTATTGGGTAACTTCATATCACCATCATGACAGCTCAATGCATAACGTGTGTTCGCTTAATTGAGTTCACTAACCATGGATATCCTTTATTTTTTAGATTCGTATCCACACATCATGCATTCAAATCTACATTACTTTCGATATTCATTGTTTCCACGCGATGTTTTGTCATTAGTTTGGAGAAAGTACAAATATGTAAGTAAATGCTGGAAAAAAGTTAAAAACAAAAAAAAAAACAAAACAAAAAGCATTTCAAAGAATTTTACAATCATTTAGAGGGTACTTTCACCCGCCAATCACTCATCTACCCATCCATTTATGTAAGCACATATTTTATACCCCTTCCTCTAATGCCAAACAAAAAGAAAAAACGCCGGAATTTCAACAAATGCCAAATGATTTTAATTTTAGATTAGCATTAACTATGTATGCAGATATATGAAGGACATGCAAAGACACATAAAATAAATTCTTGTTAGCTTGAATACACATATGCACATACATACACACAAGCTTAAAATGTTTATTATCCTATCAACCAAATTATTTATTTCATAGCCACTAAATTCGTTAGATAAAATTTATTTTTATACCGTATTGGATAATGCGAGAGGCGTTTCCGTTCATGTCATTTAGATATTGACATATGGATTTGTAGGTAAGTAAATACATATCTGCTACTCGTACATGTACGAAAATATCGTTCATGTGCTTCCTTATGTTATGTTCAGACACAACCTTAATTGAACATTAAGAGCCTTCATTCAATTTTCAAGCCCAATGATTCTCAATTTACCATACAAAAATTGACCAAGTTAATGCTTCATTAGAAATTAATGAGTTGTTAATGAGGAACAATTCTGCATGCAACCCTGTTAAAAGGCTTGTTTCATAAGTAAAATGAAATGTCATGAAAAGAGAAATGTGATTAGCGTCAGTGTCCACTAAACAGGTTGGTTCGTCAGATCAGCTGCATTCTTGTTCTTCTTCATCACCTATCAAATTTGTTTTTATTTCTGCTTATTTTATACATGCATTCGTGTTTACGATTGGTAAAAATTGTGAGATGAATGTCAAATTATTTCGTCCTTCTTGCAATTTTGACATTTAGGTCACGAGAGTTTGATATTCAGCTCACGGCGTGTATGTGTGTGTGTATCTTGAGCCGATCTGTTAAATGGGCCAAGTAAATTAAATATGTCTGAACACCAAATCTAAAGATGTTCAATCAACCCCAATTGACTTAATTAATTTTTATGTCTGAACATGATATTACTTTTAGTACAATGTAATAACACAGAACACCCTGCAAAATTGTTTGCCAAAAAATTGCTCAAGGCACGCAAATTATCTTTTTTTCTTTCGAGCAGACAAATACTTATCAAATCAACATTTAATGGTAACAGAAACACTTTATTATAATGAAGTCGAAAGTGGAATCAGATAAAAAAAAAAGTACAAAGTGGGAGTTCGGATATTCGAAGTGAATATCTGAAAGTTTCTTCGTATGCTAAAGAAATTAGGATTGATAGAAACATAAGCAGCTTAGATGAGCAAAAATTTTAGAAGTTCGTCACGTGGGGATTATATAGCTTTAATTGAATTCCTCTTCCAAAAAAAAAAAATTGTTTTAAAAAAAGAACTTCTGGTTAAAGATAGAAAATTGGCTATAAATTCGAAACCGTTAAGGACTTCGTCCATTTGTAGAGTTGGCAGATAACTTTCTCAAAAAAATCAGTACATTGTCTTCCACAAAAAAAAACAATATATGCGGAGAAAATCATCTTTATTACTGGCATTTTGTTTTTGTTTCCGTATCGTTAACTGCCAATCATGTTTCTATGACTTTTAACGTTCGAGTTGCTTCCTCCTTCCTAATTGTTTCATGGTTATGCCGTGGTTATGCTTACGAGCAAAACACCGATGAAATTCGGACACATTTTCGTCATCGGTGAGAGGTGGTTGCGCTGAAATCGATGATTAGAGCGCACATATACAACATAACACATTATTACCCCGAAACCTGGGCGTGCTTGTTTCACCCAGCAAATTTGATCGATGTGAGAGTCCGAAAATTCTCTCACTCGTCGGAGTGCACAACGGCAATTACACGTTGCTCGTCGAGTATTGTCCTAAGCATAACCACGGCATTACAAACGTCAAATGAAAACAGTTGGAAAATTAAAAACAGTGTCGGCTAAAATCAGTACAAATCAGTACAAAATCCAAAAAATCAGTATTTCTTAAAGTTTTTAAAACCATCAGTACGGAGCACGAAAAATCAGTATTGTACTGATCAAATCAGTACGTCTGGCAACCCTATCCATTTGGGAACCAGCGTTAACACCAAAAATAATGTCAGCACAGAAATCCGACGAAGAATCACTCTTGTGCTCTAAGTGCTACGTTGGACTAAGTAAGCAATTGAAAAGTAAAGTCCACTCTCGATGAACAAAAATCACGCTCTACAGGACGCTCAACATTCCAGTCCTCATGTACGGCGCAGAAGCATGGACAATGTCAAAATCAGATGGGTTGGCACTTGGAGTATTCGAGAGAAAAGTTCTTCGGCATATTTATGGACCTTTGTGCGTTGTCGATGGCGAGTATCGACGGAGATTTAATGATGGGCTGTACGAGCTTTACGCAGATATCCACATTGTTCAGCAGTGGCTGCGATGGGCAGGTCATGTCGTCAGAATAGATGAAGGTGCTCCGGCCCAGAAAGTATTTCTATCGAAATCCGCTAAAGGCAAAAGAAATGGCATACCTTCATTGCGTTGGAAAGATCAGGTGAAAACTGACCAGTCCTCCCTTATAATATATAATACAATGGCGCTTTTTTATAACTCTGACGAGTTTTATGGCCGAGCTTCTCTCCCAATTCGAGGTGTGCTCCTTTTTGTTTTTCCTATCAATTGGGTGGACCTACAGTTTTATGCCGGCTACGAACGGCGAATGAATTTTTTTGCGAGAAGCTTTTTCATGGCAGAAATACACTCGGAGGGTATGCCGCCCACTGCCGTTAGGTGACCGCTGCTCTTAAAAACCCCAATAATTGGATTTTTACTAATTAGAAAAATTGTTTTGGTGTTTTGCTCGGACCGTGGTTTGAACCCGAGACCTCTAGCATAGCAGGCGAGCACTCTACCCACTGCACCACAGCGGCCCTTGGTATTTCCAATTAACGACAGGTACCTAGCACGCAGCAGAAACGACTGGCGCACTTTATTGGAATCGGCCAAAATTGTGTTGACGGTTACGCACCAATTAAGATTAAGAAGAAGATTTCCTATTATCAACCATATCCAAAAGTATGACCTTGGCCTTAATGGTTATATCGTTGATACTTAGCCTTAATTTATCTGAAATCACTCTTCATGATTATTGGAAGTGGTTGATTAAAAGAAGAAAATGAACAGATGTAAAAGAACTCAAAAAGTGTTAACAAATCTCGAATACGTGACTATTTTAATCGGATTTTTTAAATAACAAGAAAGCTGTAAGGCCTTTGAAGTGAGTTTGAGTGGTAATCTCATAATATAAATCTCATAATATAAATATAATGAGCACATCTTGGTCTACGCATTATCTTGGGGTTTAGTCTGTTCCGAGAGCTTCTTTTTCGTGATCGTCGAGAAGTATTTTTTCTGTCGAGAACAAGGATATGGGAAACGGTATTGCTTCATCGCTATATGTGAAGGCAGCTCCTGAGCTCTTGATTCAATTCCCCGAGCTCAAAAGGGACTGAATTACTTATACATACTTATATGAAACCTTTGCCATATTGTTAACGAATACTTTTGTTTTGCAATTCAATATAAGCAGGTTCATAGCAACTGCGCTGCCACCACCAAGTGTGAACATTTTCATAATCTACGAGTTTGCGTAGCGCAACACGAACTACATAAGTCAAATGATGATGCCCCCAAAGCTTAAATGCAGTTATGGGTGTAACAATTTTCAATTTTTCATCCACCACATCAGAAATGACGATCTATGTGTTGTAGCGGGATAGCGAGCGATAAATGCAGTAACAAGAACAAAAGTACATACATAGGTACAGAAGTTCAGCCACGATCAATATGAGAGAACGGCTTGATCGCACTTGATCAAAGCTGCTGCTGCTGATGATCAAAGTGATCGCATACGCGAGCTGCTGAATAAAATTTCGCTACAAAAAACAAATGATTATGTTTATGTTATTAAAGTAATTTAGCGAAAATGATGCAAAACATGTTAAATGGGGAAAAAGAAAAAGCATAAAAAAATTAAATGTTAGGTAAGTAAAACAAAAGTATGGCATGCGGCAAATGGAATGTAGGTTCGACTGAGATTATAGAAAGGCGCTTTTTTGGTGCCTGAAATACAAGTTAGAAGTGCATAGAAGGTACTGTTATGTGTATTGGATTACAACAATTTGGCGCGCTGCAGGTAAAGTAGCGCGTTCTCCTCTGTGCACTTTGTGATAATCGAAAATTTTATCAGGTCGCTTAGTTTGATGGATTTGCGCTAACAAGTGGCTAAAATGGGCACAAAAAAGGAAAAGGAGAAGTTTGGCTTGTAAGAAGTAGAAAAATGTAGAGATTTGCTGAAATTAAAGGCAAGTATATACCCAAATGTGGGTTTTGAAAATCTATTTCTGGATACAACAGGATGGTCTCATGTGTCAGTATAGTTAATAGTAACAATGTCTCAGAGAAACAGGTCAATATTATAATGGAACTAGCTGACCCGCCAGACGTTGTTCTGCCTAAAATTTATTCCTATAAAGCCTAAAGGAAAAGTCCTAGATTACCGTGTTGCCGTATTCCTATCCCTATCCCTATCCCTATCCCTATCCCTATCCCTATCCCTATCCCTATCCCTATCCCTATCCCTATCCCTATCCCTATCCTTATCCCTATCCCTATCCCTATCCCTATTCCTATCCCTATCCCTATCCCTATGCCTATCGCTATCCCTATCCCTATCCATATGCCTATTCTATCCCACCAGACTATCTAGGGTCACCCCTGGTCCACATTTTGGTCGATATCTCGGAAAACGGGTCGCATAGGGTCTTGGAAATCACCTCTTTTTTAAATACTCACCAACACCTTTTATTTGATACCCATTTTGTAGAAAACCCGTTTGGAGTCACACCTGGTTCATATTTCAGGAAATACCTCGAATACGGGGTCTTATATGGGACCAATAACTACACCTTGTTCAAGCACTCGTCAACACCTTTCATTTGATACCCATATCGTACGAACCCGTTATAGGGTTACCCTGGTCCACAAATTGTGGAATATCTCCAAAACCTTCCCGGATTCTTATACTTTTTTTGGCCATAAACCATGTGGGGCTCAATCGAAAACTACGTGCAAAATTTCATTTAATTCAGTCCAGCCGTTGTGGAGTTAAATGCGACTTATTTTTATATAATAGATAACAATATAACAGTTTTCTAATTCTTAAGCACAGTAAGGTATAAAAATCATAGAATATAAAATTCTAAAAAAAAAAATCCGCTTGAAGTGCCTAGCAAATAATAATGACAGTTGCACGCCAAAACTATTTCAAACCGCCAGCCGCTACTTGGAACGCCTAAACGCTCCAACGCCTCAACGCCACAGCAGCTCAGCGCCTTAACACCTTGATGATGGTTTGCTGCGTCAAGCGATCGTCACAGCGCACATGTGTTGCTTCTTCTGCTGGCGCTGATCCAAGTTAATTTTCTCTCATTTTCGTGTATGTATCGCATGGCGCGTGCAAGTGTATAATCTTCACCTTTCCGAAATTGCATTCAGCTGCCGAAACTGCAGTGTTGCCAACTATCTCCCTTTCTCTCACTTCGACCCTGTAAGTGTCTTCACGCGTAGTAGTACTACCGGTACAGCTCTATTAACCTCCGATTTAGTGATAACGATCGAACACTATCGCGCTCGTAACAACACCAACTACCAGTTACTTACTTAGTTATAGTTTTATGCTCGCTTCCTGCTTGGAAGATCGTTCATTTGGAGTTCATTGCTGATAGCTTCAGCTGATCTATGATGGAGTCTCTTTAGGTGAGCGTGCAATATGTGATTTACTCCTTGTTTACAATAATAGGGGTATTCACTATCCATAGCACGATAGCAAGATAGCACGGATTGCAAATATCCTAGACCAAAATATGCTACACATAGAGAGCACCCTATTGCACAGTCGTAGGAAATTTTAAGAAGCAGCCTTTCTTTTTTACCAAGCGGACGCATTCATCACTCACTTTTTAATAAATAAATCATTTTATTTTAGTAAATTTAATAAATACACACAAAACATAACATTAAAAGCAAAATTTGGATGCTTACATTGAAATTGAAATTATCAATTGGCAAATGCCAGCTGACGCAGGGTCGCAATTAATTTCCTACACTTCCCCAGCCAACATTTATTATCGTGGAAGTGAGGAAAAAGTAACTTCAAGAAGTTTAATTTAATCGCGGAAGATATCGCTTTCTCAACTTTTTCCTATCTTCGTTCGGGAAAAAGTGTTCCCCGCCAACGTTACGTCCATAAAGAGTCACAAACGACACTTCAGGAAGTATCTTCCAAGTGTCGTTTGGAAGAGACGAAAACGTTACGTACAAATAAACTAATAAGACGCTTCCGGAAGTAACTTCTTAGTGTCATCTGGGAGACACAAAAGCGTCAATTAATAATTTCTCCTTAAATTTTCTCACTTTATATAAAACCTTAATAAAAGTGAAAACATATATTTTGTTACTTTTTTATATTTATGGCCACAAATATGTCCATATATACATCCATATATGTATATACTATATGTGTATGCAACGTATAAGATAAAATACATATATCCCTTTTCTGAAGTTCACCTAAGCATTTTAGAAAATCCACAAAATATACATATATCTACATATCGTCGTTTAGAGAGCAGTACCGTGTATTGACCAATTATCATATCCCGTGACATTTTTTGCCAAAAACGAGCTTTCCCCAAAAACATTCCTGGAGTAAAGATCAAATATTTTCCTTCAGGAACATATACCTACTCGTAGTACCATATATTTTACTTCCTTTTCCTTTTGAAGAGAGCCTAAAAGGGAGATAGAAACCAAAACTTTTAAGCTACACGAAGTCCTAGAACATTTTAGAAAACTTACCAAAAATTTTAGAAAAAATTAAAAAAAAACAAGTTAACTTCTTATATTACGAGTATTGTTTTCAAGAACATTGCCTTTTTCAAGGTTTCTTTTATTTTTGAATTTCGCTTAATGCACAAATTTTATATTTGTTTAAAAAAAATAGTTTTGTTTGTCAATACTCCAGGTATCTTCTTCATACACACCGAGAAGTAAGTTACGCGATAGCAATGAAATTTATTTTTGTAAAATAACGTCTAGAAGTGCCCCAGACGTTACTTATTTGAGATAGGCGAGAAAACTATCTTCCAAATGCTAGCAGGGACTTACAGCTTCTAGTTAACCGTCTACAGGACGCTCATCTTTCCAGTCCTCATGTACGGCGCAGAAGCATGGACAATGTCAAAATCAGATGAGATGGCACTTGGAGTATTCTAGAGAAAAGTACTTAGGAAGTTTTGTGGACCTTTGCGCGTTAGCAAAGCTGACGAGCTATACGATTTTTACGCAGACATCGACATTGTTCAGCGAATAAAGTTATAGCGGCTGCGTTGGGCAGGTCATGTTGTGAGAATGGATAACAGTGCTCCGGCTCAGAAAGTATTTCTATCGAAACGCGGCAGCAGAAAGGGGAGACCTTCACTGCGTTGGCAAGATCAGATGAAGACTGACTCGTCCTGCCTTGGTATTTCTAATTGGCGCCAAGCATCGCGAAACAGAAACGATTGGCACGCTTTATTGAACTCGGCCAAAATTGGCGAGGCGGTTAGCGCCATTTAAAAATAAGCAGAAGAGGAAATTGTAAGGCAGACCGCAACCGTACAGGTTCTGCCCGGTAAAGAGCACTGTTCTATGCCCTTGTTTTTATGAGAGCTGCTGTTTGAGTTGAATGTTTGAAAATTATTAAAGAGGCGAGAGGAGTATTTCACATATTAGGAAAGACATGGCTCTTCAGGATCGGAAGCTGTGATACAGCACTTGGACCCAAAAATGTGTATCTTATTGATAGTCATATTTATAGGGTAAGCTGGAAATTGTGACCTCAGATCAGTGCTTCATTTCAGAGTAACAGTTCTTAGTTGAACAGACTCTCTCAATCACACATATAGTTATGTTAGTATGTTCCTATCCATAAAACAAATTATCTGCTACTTACCTTAAATTTTATAAATATGCAATTAAAAACTGTTTTATGAAGAAAATAACATACATACATGTATGTACGTAGGTATGTAAACTTTGTCAGTTAAATCCCACGCACTGCCAAACCATGATAAGCATGAAAAAATCAATCATAAAAATTAAATTAATTAGTCACCTGCGGCTGGAGCGCAACAAGAATAATAAGTAAATGAAAAGCACATGTGAATATTAATATGAACTGAGGAGAAAATAAAATTGCCAACGTTAAAGAAGGATTTCTATCTGAGCAAAAGAAGAGAAAAACTTGCCAACGCTTTAACCCCAACCAATTGTGTATACAATAAATAATCACAACGGAACGTGACATTTGCGTGAAAATAAACTTTAGCAACTTTCGCCGAAACAAAAAAAAAAAAAAACAAAAAAAAAAGAAATCAAAACAAATAAAACTGCTTTATTTGCATATGTACATAAATAAAAGGTGGATTAAAACAACACAAATAAATAAAAACAAATGTGTAGTAATTTGGAGAGGAAATGCAAGTAGAACCAGAAATGAAGATAAATATTGAAAGCAAATGATTGACTGTTGTATGATGTTGATGGTGCTAAGGTGAAAAAATAACCTCAGAGGGACAAAAGCAGATACCAAATGACAAAGAAAAGACACACACTGGGTGATACCGGCCAAAAATAAAATCGAAATTAAAGTATTAGCAAATCAAATTTTTTTGAAAGTGATTGACAGATATAACAATTTGTAAAAAAAAAAGCTTATATAAAATTTTTTGAGTCTCGTTTTGTTTAGCCGTACAGGGTGTTAAAAACTGAGCAAAAAATAAGTCCTTTTATTTCTCAACAATTACACCTTATACAAAATGCTGTAACTCATTCAATTATTAACGTATGTAATCGAGTGATACATCATTACATAGATATTGATTTGGCCTTTTAGAAACAATAAGCCTTTTGTAACCAGCTGTAACTCTTAGATTTATATGAACTTTCAAATATTGACAAAAAAAGTCGTAAAAAAAAATTTTGCTCAACTTTAAACAAAAAAATAAAAAAAATAAAAAATATGACCTCCCCAATTTTTTCATATGTTTTGAAATGATATATTTTTAATCAAACTGCATTTTAATTCTTGAAATCCACCTGCGCTTTTCGCTTAAATAATCTTTTTCCCATTTGACTAAAAGTGCCTTTTTCAAAACGCAATAATTAGGCTACTTTTGACATTATGAAAAATCTTATTCTTAGGCGACTAATCGAATAGTTTGTTCACCGTGTTGTAGGCAATGGTTCACACTTTCAAATTATGAAAGAATTTTTTTTATCAGCGTTATCATTATTTTTTTGCAGCCTTTTTCTTTTCGAACAGAAAAAAAAATTGTGTAAAAATTGGAAAATTTCAACATGAAATAAAAAAAAAATACAAAATATGACCTCTCCAAATTTTTAATATTTGGTGCTAGTGAACGTGCTTTATAAACAGGTGAAGAAATCTTAAAAATTCGTTTGCGCTTTTTTGTTTTATGAACTTTTTTATGGAGTGAGTTTTTCTAAGTTTTCATACATTTTTCCCATACAAAATCCCCAAAAGTATGCTTCAAAAAGTATTAATAATTTTGTATGGGGAAAATTTGCCAAGGTAATGAAACTTAAACAACAATTTCTCCAATTCTAATAAAGATATCTGAAAAATTTAAACGCCATATTCAGGGGGATGGTTTATGCTTTCTAACGGTGTATTTGATTTTGAATAAAAAAATATTACATACAAGATATTAAGCAGGGAATATAGTCAAAAACGTGTTTTTTTGCCTAATTGGACATGAATATCTCAAAAACTAGAACCAATTTGAAAATTCTGACTTCAGATTCAGATTCAGCACACTGAAATCCTTTAGAAAAGTATAGTTTGATTTGTGGTATAAAAATTTTTTTAAATGTGATTTTTTTGAAGGAAAATTTTATGATGAATGCTTATAAAATGCTCAAAAGTGCATATATTTTTAATTTGAAAACCATGGAATACTTTGCGCTTTTTCCAAAATGATTACTGTATATTATTTATATTTAAAAAATGTGTGCTCTTATTAAAATTGAGCATTTTAGCTATAATAGTTAACAAAATATTGAAATTTCAAAAATACCGTTATATGGGAGGGGGGTGTATTTGTGGGCCGATTTTGTTCAAATTTTCACAGTTTACTATCTTCAATCAAGAAAGCTTAAGTTCCGAGTTTAAAGTTTCTAGCTCAATTATTACTATTTTTGGCCGCGTTTGTATGGAGGTGCCCCCACTGTGAGACAGTTTGAGACAGAGGAAGAAAACTTTGTAAAAACATGTTAAATGTGCATTTATCGAAAAAGTTCAATGGCATAGTTTAGACAAATGAAGAAGCATTGATGTTTGCTGAGTGGAGAAGGCATACAGTATGGTAGGGAGGTATTACGAAACAGAAAGGATGCAATTCCAAAATGAATATGAAGGCCTTTGGAGCTTAAACTTCATTATCCGATTCCCAAGGATATGCAAATTAGTAGAAAACTTAGGTTGATTATTTAAGAAAGAAGAAGATTTAAAGAGTCAACAAAGTTATGCAGGGTACTTCAAAAGGACCTGACAGCTAGACTAGACTCTCTAGAAATGTCTGATGGATCATATAGTAGATACCACGTCACTGCCAGAAACCTACAAAACTCATTACTCATACTCAATACAAACCCATTTTCCAGCTAGCATCATAATTTCCGGCGCAGAGAGATATGGAAGTAGACGGCATGGCGAAGAGAGCTACCAGACTGGATTGTATCAAGGGTGGTGCCTGATGAGTAGGGGGGGAGATAGGAGGGGAATTCTCTATAACCCCTTTCGATGACTTGAAATCGCCAGGCCCGGACGTGTATCCGAAAACGTTAAGTGTGGGGGTGAAAGTCTTAGTAAAGCCCTGATTCGGATCCGCAGGACATGTCGGACATTGATCTGCATTCCTACACTTTGGAGAAAGGTAAGTGTAGTAGTTATTCCAAAACCAGGAAGTGAGGACTACTCGCTACCAAAAAGCTTCAGGCCAATCAGTCTGACACCTTTCATGTTGAAAGATCTGGAACGTACAGTCGAGAAGTAGGTACATCAAGGCAAAGTTGCTGGTGAACAGGCCACCTGCATGCGCCAATATGCATACCAGAATGGAAAGTTCTGTGAAACAGCTCTTCACGATCTTACGGTTAAGATCGAATACGTGCTGGAAGTAGGGAAATTCAAAATGGGAGTTTTTAGTGATGTCGAGAGAGCCTTTGAAAATATTAACTTTGGGTCTTTGTGCTTAGCTGCTAGTAGACATGGAGTGGATGAGACAATTATAAAGTGGATCTATGCTATTACTTAATTAATGGCACGTAACCATCTAGACGATTCTGGCCGAGTCTATTAAATCGCGCCAGCTATTTCTGTTTCGTGCAACATGGCGCCACTTGGGAATAACTAGGGAGTTAACATCACTGTCCACCCGATCTTCCCAATGCAGTGAAGGTCTCACTTTTCTTCTTCGTTCACCGGATTTCGATAGAAATACTTTCTTGGCCGGAGCACCTTCTTGATGAACTTCATGACATGACCTTCTTTATTCGCTGAGCAACGTCGATGTCTGCGTACAGCTCATAGTTAAATCTCCGTCGACACTCGCCCTAGCCAACGCTATGTTATCCGAAAGATTGTTGATCGTAGGGAAGAAAGACCACCTTTTTGCCACAGCAGAGGTAGAGAGCGGATGACCTCAGGGTGGTGTACTGTCTCCTCTGCTGTGGTGCTTGGTTGCGGACTCCCTTCTAACAAATTTTAATCATATTCGCGCTGGCGCTGACGATGTGTGTGACCTTCCGTCAGGAACATGTCTCAAGGAGATCTGCGCGCAAGCATTATTAAACAAAGTGTGCAGAGTAACTCTGATTCCCCTATCCGAACTTTTCCCTACATCCAAATGCTTTCTAAAGACCTTAAGTGCAATGGGAAAATATGCCTGAATGCTTGGAAAAGACATACATAGTTTTTCCTGGCCTACCACAATTCCATTCCATTCCATTTCATTCCAAGATTGATAATATTTAGATAATTTCGTTCTGAGATCAATATTAATATTGGTAATCGAAAGTCATTTTCGAAAGTACGCCACGATGTTTGCCTATTGGGTTTTTTAGTTTGACATTTTTTCTTAAGTTTCCTTCATAAAAGCTATGAGATCTGCAGCACCGACAGTCTTCGCGATACTCCACGAAGGTTTTGGACTGTGTAGGGGAATTAACAGTTATTACTTTTTGGCTGCTTTGCTTTCTAACGGAAAAAGGCACTGAAGAGGGCGCATATTAGTCGAAACCGGTTGGTCTCTAAACCTAATTTTACAAGCGATGACGGAAAATCCTTCCACAATACATCGAATTAACATTCCTTTGCCAGATAAATCCGATACGTTCAGGTACTAGTCTCTTCTGACACTAGCTCGACTGTCGTGCGAACAATTTTTTTGTCCATTATCAATCTTTTAGTCCGGTGGATCACAGTCGTCTCTTACGACAGGCATTCCCTACTAGGTGCATATTCTAAGCCCCTAACCCGCTGGGGGAACAGTCGTGGTCTTCTTTTTATACTCAGCTGTACTAGTACACAGAGTATAATAGTTTTGATTTCATAACGGTGGATTGTAACATAAAGAAATAATCGAGATATATATAGACTTATATATATCAAAATGATCAGGGTGAAAAGAGAAATCGATTGAGCCATGTCCGTCCGTCCGTCCGTCCGTACGCACGATAACTCGCGTAAAAATTGAGATATTTTGATGAAATTTGAAATGCAAGTTGGTATCGAGACTGGGACGGTTGGTATTGAAAATGGGCGATATCGGACCATGGCCACGCCCACTTTTCCTATATAGAAAAAATCGGAAATTTGGTATCTCTGTCACTAATATAGATGGAGCGATGAAATTTTACTCACGTGTTGAGCTCAGGCCCCTATGAAGAAATTTGATGAAATTTTGGAAAATGGGCGGTGCCACGCCCACTTATTAAGGGTCAAACATTGAAAGTTGTATATGTCATAACTCAGAAACCATTGAAGATATATCGATGAAATTTGGTATGCGTGATTTACTTACTTAGGCAGACATTTGGACGGAAAATAGTAAAAATCGGTTGACGGCCCCGCCCACTTTTATATATTTGTATTATAAAGTGACCTAATAAAAACATTTTAAGTCATATCTCTGTCAAATATAAAGATCTATCATTCAAATTTTGTCGCATGAGTCCAACTATGGACATAAAACAAAAAACACAAAAATTTTGGAAAATGGGCGGTGCCACGCCCACTTATTAAGGGGCAAACATTGAAAGTTTTATGAGTCATAACTCAGAAACCGTTGAAGGTATATCGATGAAATTTGGTATGCGTGATATACTTACTTAGGCGAATGTTTGGAATAAAAATTGCCAAAATCGGTAGACGACCACGCCCACTTTTATATATTTGTATTATAAAGTGACCCAATAAAAATATTTTAAGCTATATCTCTGTCAAATATAAAGATATATCATTGAAATTTTATGGCAGGAGACCAGCTGCGGATATAAAACGAAAAGCACAAAAATTTTGGAAAATGGGCGTGGCAACGCCTCTTTTTAGAAGCAGGGATATACGAGATTTCTGAGCCCATAACTGGATAAATAATTGATATATAATGATGAAACTTGGTGTATGCACTTTCATTACTTGTGGTAATACATGTTCAAAATTTTACCGAAATTGGTTGACGGCCACGCCCACTTTTATATATGGGAACTATTAAGGGGCCTAATAAGAACATTTTAAGCGATATCTTTGTCAAATATAAAGATAATTCATTGAAATTTTGTGGCATGAGTTCCATAATAGACCGGAAACAAAAAATATAAAAATTTTGGAAAATGGGCGTGGCACCGCCTCTTTTTAGATAAAGGGATATACGAGATTTCTTAGCCTATAACTCGACAAATAATTGAGATATTATGACGAAACTTGGTATATACACTTTTATAACTTGTGTTAATAGACACGCAAAAATTTATTGAAATCGGTTTATGACCACGCCTACTTTTTAACAAAGATATTTCTGGAACACCCTTTGGGAATTTGTAACGTGACATCTTTGTAACTAGAAGTCATAAAGGAATGAAATTTTGCACAAAGAATAATATTCATATGCTTAGTTGGATGACTAATAAAAATGTTGAAAATGGGAGTGGCTACGCCCACTTTATGCAGCATTCGCTTTATATAAAATACACCGTGTTTTCATCAAACGCAAACAAACAATGAAAGCATACAGCTGAGTATCTAATGTTCGATTCCACTCGAACTTAGGCTTCCTTACTTGTTTAGTGCTATTTTTTATTGTACTGCAAAATAAATAAACCTTGCCTACGTGGCTTAATGAGTTTCGTATGTATTTTTATTGCTTTTTTTATAGCTCTTTTCCGCTTATAGCAAAACTTTTGCTTGCGATTTTTTGCAAAAAAACACAGCCAAAACTCTCACTCTCCCTCAATGCATCTACGTCACCACAGCGCTCATGCTTCATCCTTTTGTTATCCTCCACATTCGTGCTTGTGTCACAGTAAGTTGTCGCTTATATTTCGCTTAAAATCACACACAGTCTCAACCGCAAAAACATGTCAACTGAAAACTCAAACCAAATCTTTGCTCTATCTTGCTGTTGCTATCATCAGCTCTGCCACAGCATCCTTACAAAGCTCAACACACTCGCCGGTTGGAGGATTCTGTGTTTGTTTGTTTGTTTGCGCTAAACGTTTTTTCTCATGCAAATTTTTTCCTTCAATTGTTCGTCGTTCTATAATTTGCGCGAACACGTACCAACAATTCATCATCACTTATTGTAAGCAGCACAACTCTTAACTGCCAACTTTTAACTCCACTGCCATTGAGCGAATTACCTACTACTCCTCGTGCGTCCTCGCTTCGCTTCCTCGCTTATCCTTCAAAGTTGCTGTGCAAAGTTTGTTTTGGCAAAGCGCTGCAATTCTTCACTTCAAAACAATCAGATGTGTATACATACATATATTTACATGTGTGTATGTATGTATGTAATCAAAAAATAAACAACATCACATTAATATACCCATTTTTTTCCCCAAGTTCATTCACAAACCAACATCATTCACTTCATTCCTTCTTTAAGAAATTGCTCGCTGCTACTTTTTTACAAAAGCATAAAATAATGTGCCCACATTTGGTGGCTTCACACTTTCTTCTTCTCCTTCATATCGTCGGCTTATCGCTTTTAATATCATATAACATACTTTATGCCTTATTAACTATACCATAACTATGCATTTAAGCTTAAACTTGATTTTTCCTGCGAATATCATATGTGATCGTGATGCCGTTTGCTTACCTTTGTATTCATTCTGCCTAGTGCTTCTCTGTGTCTTTGAACTTCCGCTTTATCTGATTTGACGTTTATGATAGAATTTGACAAATGATCTGTGCATTTGATTTTGTATATACATACACTGAGAGAAAAAAAATATATGGAGGGGTCAAAGAAATTGTTTACCTATTTTGAACACTACTTTCTTTGTTTTGAGTAAATTTTCCTTAAAACATGTTAAAAGGTTCATAAAATATTGTTGTTACATGCGTTACCATGGTTTCATATACTTGTTTTGAAAAAATTCATACATTAAAATAATGAAAAATTCTTTAAGCGCCATTCCATTCCCAACTTTCCTTGTTTTGAAGACTTGATTTCTTTAATTTTGAGAAATTAAATTCCCATACAAATCCCCATGGCAACGAATTTGTTTGAATGTTTTTTTATGTTTTTTCCACATTTTTGAGAAAATTTACACAAAACAAAGAAAATTTTGTATTGGGACGCGTGTTCAAAATAAGGAAAATTATGTCTTTGATCGAGAGAAATTTTTTTTTGAGTGTACGTACAGTGGTTGGGAAGTGGTATAATTGTTGAAAAAATTTGGGTTGCATTGAGAGATGCCAAACGCTTCTTCGTCTTTATAAAGAGATGATCCATTACGTGCAAAAAAATCTGGAAAAGAAAGAAATATTCAACAACTATTTACAGCTTGCACAGAGTCTCAATGGCCGAGTGTGTTTATGCGTTGGGTCATTGCGGCTGAAGATGGAATGGACTCGGGTTCAATCCCCAGTGCATCCACTTCCGAAAAGAGTGCTGATGATCGAAAATGGTTTTTCGTGAAATAGCTATACACTCAACCTTCGCTGTAAATAGTTGTTGAATTTTTTTCCACTTACCCCAACAATTAAAAATTGAATTAAAAATAAAACAAGTAAAAGCGTGGCTGTCTTCGGCCGTACCGAAGACTTCATACCTTTCATGAGTGGGGAAATGAAAAGTTACCTATGTATGTACATAGCCGGATTAAGTTTAATTTATAATTTTAATTCTGTGGGTTATTTATGGAAAGATTTATTAGAAAAAATGGTGTCTTGGCTATTTAAATGGAGGAGTTATACACCAAAATGTCCATATCTGAACAATGGGTTGTATGGGAGCTATATGTTGTAATGGTCCGATCTTGACAATTTTCGGTAACCCCGTTTGGGCCCATATGGGTACAAATACTTCAAAATTTCACGCCGTTAGCTGTCAAAATGGAGGAGTTATACACCAAAATGTCCATATCTGAACAATCGGTTGTAGGGGAGCTATAGGTTATAGTGGTCCGATCTTAACAATTTTCGGTAATCCCATTTGGGCCCATATGGGTACAAATACTTCAAAATTTCACGCCGTTAGATGTTAAAATGGAGGAGTTATACACCAAAATGTCCATATCTGAACAATCGGTTGTAGGGGAACTATATGTTATAGTGGCCCGATCTTGACAATTTTCGGTAACCCCGTTTGGGCCCATATGGGTACAAATACTTAAAAATTTCACGCCGTTAGCTGTTAAAATGGAGAAGTTATACACCAAAATGTGTTTATCTGAACAATCGGTTGTATGGGAGCTATATGTTATAATGGTCCGATCTTGACAATTTTCGGTAACCCCGTTTGGGCCCATATGGGTACAAATACTTAAAAATTTCACGCCGTTAGCTGTTAAAATGGAGGAGTTATACACCAAAATGTGTTTATCTGAACAATCGGTTGTAGGGGAGCTATAGGTTATAGTGGTCCGATCTTAACAATTTTCGGCAATCCCGTTTGGGTCCATATGGGTACAAATACTTCAAAATTTCAGGCCGTTAGCTGTTAAAATGGAGGAGTTATACACCAAAATTTGTATATCTGAATAATCGGATGTTGTGGAACTATATGTTATAGTGGTCCGATCTTGACAATTTTCGGTAACCTTGTTTGGGCCAAAATGGGCACGTCTACTTCAAAGTTTCATGTCCTTAGCTGTTTAAATGGGGAAGTTATGCACAAATTACATCAAAAAATTTCATGTATATCTGAATAATCGGTTGTTTTCTATATGTTATAGTGGTCCGATTCGGCCGATTCCGACAAATGATCAGCTGCATATAACAGCATACCTGTATTCCCAATTTCATTCAGATATCTCAAAAACTGATGGACTAGTTTGCGTTCACACAGACGGACGGACGGACAGACGGACAGACGGACATGGCTTAATCGACTCAGCTCGTGATTCTGATCATATCGGTATATATTTTGGTGGGTCCCCCACGCTTCCTTCTGGTACTTTCGACAAAATTTTTTTGGCACTAAGTTATAATACCATTTCATTCTCATGAAAGGTATAAAAATAAAAATTTCGTGCTAAGCACTAAAAACTCTTTCAAGAAAGAAATATTCCCCCAAGACTGTAAGGTGCAGGATTGTAGATATGATTGGATGGAAAACAGGGATCCTTATTGCCTTAATCACATTATTTTATTTGAATAGATAAACTCGCAAGACTCGACATGGAGGACCAAACAAAATTCTTCGTTTTTTATTATACTCAGCTGTACTAGTACACAGAGTATTATAGTTTTAATCACATAACGGTGGATTGTAACAGAATGAAATAATCGAGATAGATATAGACTTATATATATCAAAATGATCAGGGTGAAAAGAGAAATCGATTGAGCCATGTCCGTCCGTCCGTCTGTCCGTCCGTCTGTCCGTCTGTCCGTCCGTCTGTCCGTCTGTCTGTCTGTACGCACGATAACTCGCGCAAAAATTGAGATATTTTGATGAAATTTGAAATGCAAGTTGGTATCGAGACTGGGACGGTTGGTATTGAAAATGGGCGAAATCGGACCATGACCACGCCCACTTTTCCTATATAGAAAAAATCGGAAATTTGGTATCTCAGTCACTAATATAGCTGGAGCGATGAAATTTTACCCACGTGTTGAACTCAGGCCCCTAGGAAGAAATTTGATGAAATTTTGGAAAATGGGCGGTGCCACGCCCACTTATTAAGGGTCAAACATTGAAAGTTTTATATGTCATAACTCAGAAACCGTTGAAGATATAGCGATGAAATTTGGTATGCCTGATGTACTTATTTAGACAAATGTTTTGACGGAAAATTGTGAAAATCGGTTGACGGCCACGCCCACTTTTATATATGGGAACTATAAAGGGGCCTAATAAAAACATTTTAAGCGATATTTCTGTCAAATATAAAGATATATCATTAAAATTTTATGGCAGGAGTCTAACTACGGACATAAAACAAAAATCACAAAAATTTTGGGAAAATGGGCGTGGCACCGCCTCTTTTTAGAAGCTGGAATATACGAGATTTCTGAGCCCATAACTCGACAAATAATTGATATATAATGATGAAACTTGGTGTGTACACTTTTATTACTTGTGGTAATACATGTTGAAAATTTTAGCCAAATCGGTTGACGACCACGCCCACTTTTATATATGGGTATTATAAAGTGGCCTAATAAAAACATTTTAAGCGATATCTTTGTCAAATATAAAGATAATTCATTGAAATTTTGTTTCAAGAGTTCCAAAATAGACCGGAAACAAAAAATATAAAAATTTTGGAAAATGGGCGTGGCACCGCCTCTTTTTAGACAAAGGAATATACGAGATTTCTTAGCCTATAACTCGACAAATAATTGAGATATTATGACGAAACTTGGTTTATACAATTTTATAATTTGTGTTAATAGACACGCAAAATTTTATTGAAATCGGTTTATGACCACGCCTACTTTTTAACAAAGATATTTCTGGAACACCCTTTGGGAATTTGTAACGTGGCATCTTTGTAACTAGAAGTCATAAAGGAATGAAATTTTGTACAAAGAATAATATTCATATGCTTAGTTGGATGGCTGATAGAAATTTTGAAAATGGGCGTGGCTACGCCCACTTTATCTAGCACTCCCTTTATATAAAATACAGCGTGTTTCCATCAAACGCAAACAAACAATGAAAGCATACAGCTGAGTATCTAATGTTCGATTCCACTCGAACTTAGGCTTCCTTACTTGTTAATACTTCAAAAAGGGCACCGGCGACACCGTAAAAAGCATGTAGGCTCTTTTTATACTCAGCTGTACTAGTACACAGAGTATTATAATTTTGATTTCATAACGGTGGATTGTAACATAATTCAGCCGCTCTCATCAGTCGCCTTTCTCAAGGCGACGTTGATGTGGTCCTCATCCAAGAACCTTGGGTGAATAACTTGAGGATTTGCGGACTGGGGGCCACTGGTTACAGGCTCATCCGAGCTTGTGTTGAAGGTAATATAAGAACCTGTATATTGGTTAAGTACGAGCTAACAATGTTTCTCTTGCCTAACTTCAGCGACGGCGACATTACTGCGGCCAGCACAACGATCAAGGGCACACCGGTAACTCTGGCATCGGTGTATATGCCCTATGATTCACACACACCTCCACCACAAGGCTTGATGATGGACCTGGTGGCCAAATATTGCCCCGGCCATCTACTCATCGGAGCGGACTCAAATTCGCATCATGTACAATGGGGCAGCTCTGACACAAATGAAAGGGGTGAGTCACTTTTTGATTACCTTTTGACAATTAACATGGTAGTGTGTAACATAGGTAATGAACCAACATTTATTACAAAAAATCGAAGAGAGGTACTAGACCTCACTTTATGTAGTGAAAAAACTCATGAGGGTGTCAAAGGCTGGCGCGTTCTTGATGAACACTCTTTCTCTGACCACCGATATATTGAAATAATCTTAGATTTCTCCATTCAACAATCCGTTTTAAAAAGGAACCCACGTAACACGAACTGGGATCTTCACAATGAACTATTTGTTAAGGGGCTACCGGATCTTCCACCCTGTAATCCCTCATCGACAGGGGAGTTGGAGGATCTGGTCGGTACCTTCACTAATGCACTTTCAAACGCTTTTAACTTAGCTTGTCCGGAACCAAGACCGCGTGGCAAGCGGAAACCTCATTGGTGGTCCTGCGATCTGGACTCACTTCGAAAATCTTGCAGGAAGCAATTCAATAGAGCCAAACGACTCGACAATGAGCCCGAGTGGCTGCAATATAAAGAAAATCTAAGGGCTTATAAAAAAGCCCTGAGACAATCGAAGAGAACCTCTTGGAGGAACTTCTGTACCGGAGTCGAAAGCGTCGATGAGACGGCAAGACTTAGATGCGTGCTCTCAAGGACACAAACGTCATTGGGCTACCTTCGGAAGCCTGATGGATCCTGGACCAATTCGGAAAAGGAAACTCTAGAGCTGCTGCTGGACACACACTTTCCTGGTAGCTCGCGAAACGGACTGGCGATATCATCAACGGGTATCGCTGTTAATATACCTGTGACTGAGGAACGGGTTAGGTGGGCAATCAAAAGCTTCAAACCCTACAAAGCTGCGGGACCAGACGGGATCATTCCTGCACAACTCCTATATACCCTGGAGACATCAGCAAGCTGGCTTCAACGCATCTTCGTTGCTTGTCTTGCTTTCAATCATATCCCGAATGCGTGGAGACGCGTCTCGGTTATATTCATTCCTAAGGCTGGGAAAGCCTCGCACTATGAGCCGAAGGATTTTAGGCCAATAAGCCTTTCCTCCTTCTTGCTCAAGACGCTGGAGAGGATAATAAGTAATTTCCTCTCTATTACAATTGATAGTAAACTTCTCTCTGGATATCAACATGCATATCTTAAAGGGAAATCAACCGAAACGGCATTACATAGTCTGGTTTCTACCATTGAATCATCCTTGACCGATAAGGAGTTCTGCCTTGTGGCCTTTCTAGATATCGAAGGCGCTTTTAACAATGTCACCCCAGAGGCGATAAGCAACGCTTTAAGTCACTTAGGCGTTGACGTATCTCTGATTGGGTTGATTGATCAACTTTTGAGGGGAAGGATTGTACTCTCATCAATGGGCGAGGTCAAATCTACACGCTACGTCTTCAGAGGCACACCCCAGGGTGGTGTCCTCTCCCCGCTGCTATGGAACCTCACTGTCAACTCACTTCTAAAAAGAGACGCAGTTTGGGGCGGCGGGAGAGTCGTGGCATATGCGGACGACCTTGCTTTAGCATACAGAGGGAAGTTCCCACAGACCTTATGTGATCTGATGCAGGTAGCACTGCGAGAGATCTCAGCGTGGTCCTCTCGTTGTGGGCTCAGTGTCAATTCAAATAAGGTGGAACTTGTCCTCTATACTAGGCGGTATAAAATACCACCGTTAAATCTACCAGAACTAAATGGCGTTCGCCTGACCCTGGCCGACAAGGCTAAGTTCCTAGGGGTAGTTCTGGACAAAAAGCTGAACTGGAGGGATAACATCATTCAGCGCCAAAACAAAGCATATATTGCTTTATACACATGCAAAAGAGCCATAGGCAAAAAGTGGGGACTTAGTCCCAGCATTTGCAGGTGGATTTACACTGCGATCATTCGACCAATCCTGCTATATGGGGTCGTAGTATGGTGGCCTGCTTTGAGCAAGGCGTCAAACCTTAATGTTCTGAGCAGAGTCCACAGATCTAGCATGATCAACATAAGTGGCGCACTCAGGACGACGCCTAGTGAAGCTCTGCAGGCCATCCTAGATATCTTGCCATTAGATTTAGCAGGTTTTCAAGTAGCGGCTACGTCAGCTCTACGTTTAAGAGAGTCATCCGGATGGCATACAAAAGCCACAGGACACTCTAGCATTCTAAGCAAATTAGGTTTTCTACCCGGTAGTACGGACCGCTGTATTACTACAATAGTTGCAGACAGCAACTACGAAACAAGGATTCCAGAAAGGGACGAGTGGGAAGAGCCAAATCGGTGCTACCCAACCCCAGGTAGCGTTTCCATCTATACCGATGGCTCGAAACTAGACAACAAAGTTGGAGGTGGAGTCTTTTCACAGGACTTGAATCTACAGCTAGCTTTTAGGTTACCCGACTACTGCAGCGTTTACCAGGCTGAAGTGTCAGCCATAATGGAGGCTGTCAACCGTATAGGACATGAACCTATCCACAGGGATCTATTCATCTTCAGCGACAGCCAAGCAGCAATTAAGTCTCTCGGCTCCAACTCGTTCAATTCTGAACTAACACTGGACTGTCGCCGATCTCTGCAGGAGATGGCCAAACAGACCCGTCTGCAGCTCGTGTGGGTCCCGGGACATAGGGATATCGAGGGAAATTGTAGGGCAGATGAGCTTGCAAGGCAAGGCACTACCGAGCAGGTTCTTCCTGACAAAGAACGCATAGGTATGCCGTTTGCCACATGCAAGCTAATGCTTAAACAGCATATCTATAAACTAGCAAGCGATAGATGGCAACAGAACCCAGTATGTCGAACATCAAGACAAACCTGGCCGAATTGGGACCACAAGCGATCTCGTCAAATATGTACTCTAAGGAGAGAGGAAATCTCGAACCTTGTGGGGGTGCTCACAGGACACTGCCTTATCGGGAAACACGCAGAGAGACTGGGTGCACCCTACCGTAGATGCTGCAGAAGCTGCAAAGATGATGAGGAAGAGGAGACAATCGAACACCTCATTTGCCATTGCCCGGCTCTTAACAGCGCCAGACGACGCTTTCTTGGGACACCTTTCCTGGATGGCCTATCTAAGGTCGCGGTTGTCGACATAAAGGACCTGGTGAATTTCATTAGGGTATCAAACTGGTTTAAAAAGGAGGAGTAATCTGTTTTCTTCTTGTGGTATCACAATGGGCCTCTGCACTGGCCTAAGTGTGCCCCCATGGCAGCCACTCTAACCTAACCTAACATAATGAAATAATCGAGATAGATATGGACTTATATATGTATATCAAAATGATCAGGGTGAAAAGAGAAATCGATTGAGCCATGTCCGTCCGTCCGTCCGTCCGTCCCTACGCACGATAACTCGCGTAAAAATTGAGATATTTTTATGAAATTTGAAATGCAAGTTGGTATCGAGACTGGGACGGTTGGTATTGAAAATGGGCGAAATCGGACCATGACCACGCCCACTTTTCCTATATAGACAAAATCGGAAAATTGGTATCTCAGCCACTAATATAGCTAGAGTGATAAAATTTTACCCACGTATTGAGCTCAGGCCCTTATGAAGAAATTTGATGAAGTTTTGGAAAATGGGCGGTGCCACGCCCACTTATTAAGGGGCAAACATTGAAAGTTTTATATGTCATAACTCAGAAACCGTTCAAGATATATCGATGAAATTTGGTATGCGTAATTTGCTTACTTAGAAAAATGTTTCGACGGAAAATTATCAAAATCGGTTAACGGCCACGCCCACTTTTATATATGGGTATTATAAAGTGACCTAATAAAACCATTTTAAGCGATATCTCTGTCAAATATAAAGATCTATCACTGAACTTTTGTGGCAGGAGTCCAACTACGGATATAAAACAAAAAGTACAAAAATTTCGGCAAATGGGCGGTGCCACGCCCACTTATTAAGGGGCAAACATTGAAAGTTTTATATGTCATAACTCAGAAATCGTTGAAGATATATCGATGAAATTTGGTATGCGTGCTACATTTACTTAGCCATATGTGTGAACGAAAAATTACCAAAATCGGTTGACGACCACGCCCACTTTTATATATGGGTATTATAAAGTGACCTAATAAAATCATTTTTAGCGATATCTCTGTGAAATATAAAGATAATTCATTGAAATTTTGTGAAATGAGTTCTACAATAGACCGGAAACAAAAAATAAAAAAAGTTTATAAAATGGGCGTGGCACCGCCTCTTTTTAGACAAAGGAATATACGAGCCTATTACTCGACAAATAACTGAGATATTATGACGAAACTTGGTTTATGCACTTTTATAACATGTGTTAATAGACACGCAAAAATGTATTGAAATCGGTTTATGACCACGCCTACTTTTTAACAAAGATATTTCTGGAAAACCCTTTTGGAATTTGTAACGTGAAGTCTTTGTAACTAAAAGTCATAGAGGGATGCAATTTTGCACTAACAATAATATTTATATGCTTATTTGGATGATTGATACAAATTTTAAAAATGGGCGTGGCTGCGCCCTGTTTGTGCAGCACTCGTTTCATATAAAATACACCCTATATCGAACAAACGCAAATAAACAATGAAAGCATACAGCTGAGTATCTAATGTTCGATTCCACTCGAACTTAGGCTTCCTTACTTGTTTTTTTTTATGCCACTTTTACACAAAACTAGCTGTGGCCGCTGTGGTACAGTGGGTAGAGTGCTCGCCTGCTATATCAGAGGCGTCGGTTTCACACCCCAGTCCGGACAAACACCCAAAAAAAATTTCTAATTAATTAAATTAAAACTCAATTACACTGTAGGTAAATTTTTAACTTTTGAAATTTCACAAAGAAACGCCGAAACACGTAAACTTAATTTTTGGCTGCAGAATATGATGGCGTTTTATTAATTATTGGGGTTTTAGAAACAGCGGTCACCTCTCGGCAGTGGGCGGCATACCCTCCGAGTGTAATTCTGCCATGAAAAAGCTTCTCACAAAAATCATTCGCCGTTCGAAGCCGGCATAAAACTATAGGTCCACCCAATTAGTAGGAAAAACAAAAGGAGCACATCTCGAATTGGGAGAGAAGCTCGGTCATAAAACTCGTCACAGAGTTATAATGGCGCCAGTGTTTATATTGTTATTAGCTGTACCCTGTTAAGCTTTGCTTTGGCCCACTTTCTTTTGTAGGCATTAGAAACGAAATATGGCGCAATATAAAGCAAATGGAAGTACCTGAATGGCCGAGCTTTTCTGGAGCTGCAGGCCTCACCCAAAATTCAAATACGTTAAAAAGAAAGTGAGGGAAAAAATTTATATTTCCAAAAGTTCGCCTTTCTTCATGTCCATATCCCCCCTTTCTTCTTCGTATTAGTTTCTCCCACTCTCTTTCCAACACTCTTTCCTTTCCCTTTCATTTCCTTCTTCTTTTCCGTCTTCTTTTCCATTTCCCGTCACATTTCCTCTTCTCTTCCCTTTCTCTACTGCTCTTCCTTACCCCCCCCCCCCCTCCGTTCCTTCCTTTTTCTGTCCTTATTCCTTTCATTCCCCCCCTTATCCCTTCTCCTCCTCCCAGTCCTACTCTCTATCTTTCCATCCGTCTCCATTCCATTTTCGTTTTCTTTTCCCTCTCTCTTTCCGTCCCTTTTCCTTTCCATTTCCCTAGGCAACCGGATTGTGAAAAGCATCGAAGAGAGCTCTTTTCATTTCATAGCAGTAGTGCTTAGAAACATTTCCGGATATCCAGGTCCTCTTTTTTAGTTCTATGTAAAATATCTGTTCAACACCTTTCATTTGATACCAATATTGTCCAAAAATATTTAGGGGAAAGCCGGGTCCACGTTTTGAGCTAGGGAACCGACTTCCCGATTAAAAAAAGTATGCGTGTAAGCCATCTAGGTCAAGTTGCCCAACCGGTGTGTAAAGTTGGTCAAAATCCCTCCACAAGTTTGGGCGGTATCCGGCAACAAAGAAATGGCTTTGATTTTCATATACGATTTCAAATGCTCTAATAACTGCAGAAGTTTTTATCATAAAAATACTTATTGTCTCCTCTAAAACTGTCTCTCTTTGCCGCATTACCTGACAGTTCATGTATAGAAAATTTTTACACCAAATTTAACACACTCTATACCACATTAAACATACAATATATATGCAAAACTTTCATTCATAAATGCAACAAAAGCAAAAAAAGAAGTGTGTGTAAAATATACATGAAACCAAAAAGAACACCAACAACAACACCACACAACAAAAGGGTAACTAACACCTTTCTTGAAGTATAAAAGCAAACACGGCAGCAAAATAATTTGCAAGAAAATAAAGAAACATGAGAACAACAACAACAACAAAAACAGCAAATAATAACATTTATTAATGACCAGCGTGAGTTTTATTCAAATAATATTCGCATTACAACAATAACAATAAGAACAGGTATACAAGGAACCAAAATACGCGGTTCTTCTGCACACACACAGAGTAGAAGGAAGTGGTAGCAGTTGTTGGTGTTGTTGTTGCTGTTGTTCGGAGTTGCTGCTGTTTGATGTTGCTGATTATTGTTGCTGTTGTTGTTGTCATATCACCAACCAAAATCATTTATCAGCTGCAAATTTGTTAAACTTGTTGCACAAAGAAGTTTTTCATGTCACACGAAGAAGCCAAACGGCCAAACAGTGCAAACGGCTACTGTTGCCCCCAACCAACGCAACAACGCACCTCAATAATAATAACAACAACTAAGTGGGAGCTAATGCAGCTAAGCTGAGCTTATATGTGCATATTCAGTGACTGGTTGAAACGTGCTCTTTGCCAAAGTACATACATACATACATACATACCTACATACACCACACATGTGCGAAATGGGATATGCAACAAAAACAACAACAACAGAAGCAACACTACCCAGCAAACATTCTCGAAGCCATCATAATTTTGGAGTCAGATATGAGTACGAAATATGTGTGAAATATGAGCTTAAGAATGTTTTTTATAATTTATTTTTTTTGTGATAATTGCTTCATCGATGCTGTTTTGAAAAAGGAGAAGGGGAAGTATAAACACAGATTTGCTCACACGTATAAGCGCTCTCTATGCATAGTGAAAAATTAAAGTGCGTTTGCAAATCACTTGTAAAACGACTGTTGACTGCTACGCATGTAATTTATATGAACGAGCTGATTGACAATTTTAGGTTGTTTAATATTGAGTGGGAAGACAAGTTTTTATTTTCCGAAAACTTTTTCGGTAATACTGAGTGTTTAGTTTGCAAATATGTAACTAAACGAAATAAACAAAATTTTTGTTTATCGCGTATTTTGAAATTTTTTTGGTTGTATCAGCAAGCTCTCTCATATTTCAATACAAGCGTACAATCTGGTAGTGTGCGTTTGAGCATCACTGGTGTAAACGCTCCGTGTTCGGATTCTTTCTGACCCTGTTATGACTCCGAATGTTTGCTGGGTTACTTTCGTCGGTAACCACACAAGTTGAGTGTTTGTTTGTTGTGTGTTCGCTCAGTTCTGTTTGGTACAGTTCGGCGGGTGTTCTTGGGCTGTTGATTGATGTTGGTGGATTGCCAAAAATGAAAGCAAAGGATGCTGGGCAGAATAATTTGTTTGCAGCATACAGTGTATAAGAAAAAGTCCTCTCTCCTCAGTACAGTATACGAGTATGTACCTCATTCTTCAATTCTGATAGATTTCACAAAATCTCGCTACTCATGTCTCTGTAGGTCGTACTGTTGTTTTCTGCGAAATAAAGATTGAAAGCGACTTTATTAAACTGGTATCTCTCCGAGCATTTTTTCTTTGTACATGCAAGGTATTAAGCTCTTCAAAGTTTGATTGAATTATTAATTAATAGTTGACATAGATGGCAACTCTTTACCACAGTATTTTCGTACTGAAGTTGATTTTACTTAGATGGATTTTTTTTCCTTTGGAATTTATTGTAAACCCGTAATCTACAAATTCTAATAAATTTTCCATTTTTTTTAAATTTTATATGCATAAAAATCCGCCCGATTACCATAACAGCCTAACATAAGCAGAATTTTTATATAGAAAAATAATAAATAAAAAAAATTCTATGTACGAAAAATGTTGTCGCTGACTGTATCCGTTTAAGTAGTTACGTAAGTATAAATATACGAATAAATACACCTCTAATGTGTGTGTGGATTCAATATAATGATACTCATATTTATCTTTAACTGTGGTATAAATGCTTCGCAAATAGAATAAGTAATGCCAACAAGAACGCATATTTTATGTGAAAGAACTTTGGCTACGTGCAAGAGGCAGCGGCGAAGTGTCCAACTCACATTGCCACCTTCCTCTTACTTCATTCTGGTACCTTTTGCCACCGCTGACTACACTTCGGTGCACTTTGTCGGTTGGTTATCGAACTTTAGCACTTTTCAGCGTACCTAAATGGTTGTCTGCGGTCTATAGACCATTCGTTAAGCCAACAATAACAACAAACATCTGAGAAAATTTATAGCAAATTTTTAACTTTACATTCAAATATTCAATCGCATCTTCAACAGTGTGTAGATATGTAAGTATGATTGCCCACTCACTGTTCATATGCACAATGTTTCTTGTAAAGTGTTAACATTAGATTAATGATTTTAAGTTTAGTGGTGTTGATGCTATCTTTAATAGATTCGTGGATATACTTTTTGAAGAATGATATTTGAAATGTACAAAAGCTGATTTAGGCACTCTGCACACGGAGCGTACTGCGTTAGACGCGTATTAGATACTACAGACGAAAGCTGTACGCTTTGATGTCGCGCACGTATATTTCAATTGAAGGCTGCACACGAGTCGTCAGCTTCATGCATTCGTCAAAGTATGCTGGCTACATGTCGCTTGGCGTAAAGCAGTGCTGGTAGCTAGGCGTACTATGCTTAGAAAACAGGAAGAAGAAGATGTTTGTTTACATTTTTCCACTTGGTGGAATTTATGAAAGCAGTACAATTTGTGTAAAAAATCGGAAAAAATGAGTGTATAATGAAAGAAAATGGAAGACTCCGAAAAATTTTTAATCTTTTCTACTTAAAGCTTTGAAATTTAAAGCAAATACCGTATTATTAATTTGTTTGTTTGTTTTGTGCAGCGAAGTTTCATGTCACTTCGTGTGCAGATCTTGAGGCGTAGGGAAATCGACGCTACATGAAATGTCTGGTACGCGTCTATGACGATACGCCTCGTGTGCAGAGTGCCTTACTTAACAGAAATGGTACGTAATGTGTGGATATGAAAGTTCATATGTACGGTTGTAAGTTTATTGCTAGGATGCACATTGGTGTATTTAATCAATCTGGGCGGCCAAAACTCTTTTTTGGCTTTAAATTGTTAATTATGTTACCCATGGTGATTTCAATTCAATTTAACATAAAAAAAATGTGGCTTTACATTTTTAAAAATTGATGTAGTGAGACCAAACCGACCTCAGATTTGGATTCAGAAGTCGAAATACATGTTAGTAGGTTAGGTCGATGAAATGTGCCATTTGGGGCTTTTTTTTAGCTTTTCGCAATTTTCTTGAAGTTTTGGGGATATATTGGACAAGCGGACTTTGGATTCGGAGCACGTCGATGTATATGTTGCTAGATGGGTGTTCTCGAATTCACAAACAACTAATTTTTTTTTGTGTGGTGGGGTCATTTTTCCCAACGTGAAAAATCGCCTGTTTTTCTTAAAACCGGAAAAACCCGGGACCGATCTTTCTTGAACTCAAAATAACAGTGAACAGACTATCTAGAAAAAAAAGAGTCAGTGCCGGGCAATGCCGGGCACCTAAACAAAAACCCTTTTGAAAACAAAAAATTGGGAATTTTTTTTTTAATACATCGTTTTTTAAAAATAAAATTAAGAAGACGCTAACAACTAACTAAATCTCAATAAACATGAATTTTGTACTCGATTACCTGTATTATAAGAATCCATAACAGTATTCTAAAAACTTCACTTAAAACCGTAAAAATATTAATTGGAAATGTTGAAACTTTAAGAACGTTATAAAATGCCGCGAGAAATATACGAATGACCAAACTTTCATTGACTGTAAAAACTTTGTGTTTGAGTTTTGAGAATAAACTTTTATTGAAAATGATGCGTTAGGGTCCTGGCCTACTAAAAAATTTTATTTTTTGGAAATCGGGCCAATTTTAGGAAATGAGGTTTTGGCTGCCCAGATTGATAAAATACCCCTATGTGGGATGGGAGGAAGATTCTATTCAGCCGACGGGGGTCAAAAAATCTCATTTCGCTTTCCTGATCACTGCAGTGTCTTCCAGACGGCGGAAGCGGCGATACAGGAGACGATTGAAACGAGTGGCTAAGTGGAAACCAAAGCCACTAGAAGGGCAGGGATGATGGTCGCCTCCCGTACAAACTGGGTCCCGGGTCAGGGCTTACAAACAGAGTAATGCCCAGCCCGGTTCCCTCAGGAAAGAGACAGCAAAGGGAAGGGGAAGGATAGATGGAAATAGAGGGTAAGGGGAAAAAGAAATTAAAAGGTAGTGGGAGATTGAGTAAGAGTAGAAGCGGGAGTTGGAGGAAGAATAAGAATACTAAGAGAAAGAGAAGAAATAAGATAAAGAAAGAGATAAAGGGAAAGAGAAAAAGGAGGAGACGGAGACGGAGATGGAGATGGAGATAGAGATAGAGATAGAGATAGAGATAGAGATAGAGATAGAGATAGAGATAGAGATAGAGATAGAGATAGAGATAGAGATAGAGATAGAGATAGAGATAGAGATAGAGATAGAGATAGAGATAGAGATAGAGATAGAGATAGAGATAGAGATAGAGATAGAGATAGAGATAGAGATAGAGATAGAGATAGAGATAGAGATAGAGATAGAGATAGAGATAGAGATAGAGATAGAGATAGAGATAGAGATAGAGATAGAGATAGAGATAGAGATAGAGATAGAGATAGAGATAGAGATAGAGATATAGATAGAGATAGAGATAGAGATAGAGATAGAGATAGAGATAGAGATAGAGATAGAGATAGAGATAGAGATAGAGATAGAGATAGAGATAGAGATAGAGATAGAGATAGAGATAGAGATAGAGATAGAGATAGAGATAGAGATAGAGATAGAGATAGAGATAGAGATAGAGATAGAGATAGAGATAGAGATAGAGATAGAGATAGAGATAGAGATAGAGATAGGGATAGGGATAGGGATAGAGATAGAGATAGAGATAGAGATAGAGATAGAGATAGAGATAGAGATAGAGATAGAGATAGAGATAGAGATAGAGATAGAGACAGAGATAGAGATAGAGATAGAGATAGAGATAGAGATAGAGATAGAGATAGAGATAGAGATAGAGATAGAGATAGAGATAGAGATAGAGATAGAGATAGAGATAGAGATAGAGATAGAGATAGAGATAGAGATAGAGATAGAGATAGAGATAGAGATAGAGATAGAGATAGAGATAGAGATAGAGATAGAGATAGAGATAGAGATAGAGATAGAGATAGAGATAGAGATAGAGATAGAGATAGAGATAGAGATAGAGATAGAGATAGAGATAGAGATAGAGATAGAGATAGAGATAGAGATAGAGATAGAGATAGAGATAGAGATAGAGATAGAGATAGAGATAGAGATAGAGATAGAGATAAAGCATTAGAAAAACTTCGAAGCAGCTTTTTGTCTTCAATATAAAAACTCACATGCAACTTATGTATACTAGTACATTTGTGCATATTTCTATATTCTCAGTCATTTTTTGCATACAATTTAGAAATATATTCGAATGAGGAAACAACAGCAGCAAACCAGCAGCGGAAACATGAATGAAGAAGTGCATGGCATGCTGTTCATACATACATGGCATAGATGCTTTAATACATACCGGTCCATTCCTCTACAATGTAGAGTCTACATAACTGAAAGCCAAGACAAGTGATGTTTAGAGCAACACTTTGTGACATGACATTTTCACACTTTACTTGCCATTGCCGCTGTCGCTGCCTTTGTCACTTTACGACTTTTACCAAGTTTTACAACACAAACCAACGCGGTCGCTTGGAATTGCATTGGAGAGGCAGTGTGTGGGGCAGTCAGGGATAACAAGGATGTGCGCTCAAGTCGAATATGTTTCTTTTTTTTTGTATGCTTATACTTTATATACATGCATTTTGTCATCATGTGCACCATGTGACTGAGTGGGTGTCAGCAGTGGTAGAGAAGTTCGCCTTCGCATTCACATCCGTATTTGCATGCGCATCCGCCGCCTTGCTTGCGCTGAGCATGTATGCATGCCGCATGTGGATTGAAGTGAGAAATTGGTTTAAGTGTTTTGTGCAAAATTGGCAGCAAAATGGCTTTTTCAATTTTACACTATTTAACGTTTATATTTGTGTAGAGTTGAGTTGAGTTGAAAGTGAAGTGGCGATTGCACTTCAAAAGCAGTACGACCATCCTCGACATCGATACATAGATACTTATGTATGCGCATATTGACAGTAACAACAACAATAACAATAAAGCCAACAACTATAGCAGCAAATAATATTGCAGAGGAGCATAAAGCTTTAGCAGCTCGTTTTAGCTGATTCCTTCGCTTGCTTGCCTACAATTATGGCGCGGGTCAGAGGTCACCCTTAGCACTCACTGCACTGTTGGCCACCTAAGGCTCTTCTAGTCGCTACAATTTGGGCAGCAGTCAACAGGAAAAATTGCCAAGAAGTGTTGGTTCCAGACACACAAGCATCGACCTCGGCCGCTTAGTACTTACTGTTTGCCAACTTAAATTGATTTCGATCACATTTTTGCGCTTTTTTTTGTACTTTTTTTCTGGTGCTGCTCAGCAGCTATCACTTACACTTCTTACTCGCTGGTTATTTGGTGTATGGAGATGCGAAATTCTTTCGAGTTGCTAAAGTGAAAAATAGATTTTTATTGACATAGTTGTTAGCAGCGGCATGTGGCGGTGAGTGGCATCGATAGTTTGCCCAAAGGCGACATTCCACCTAATTCCGCAGCAGCGCGCCAAATTAGCTACGGCTTAAAGTTTTTTTGTAATAAATTTTATTTTCTTGTATGTATTGTTGTAAATTGATTCGGAAATTCATTTTATGGCAGTTAATGGAATAGAAAACCGTTTCTTCTTTGCCCCATTTTTGGGGAAGGAAAAGCAAGTGAAAGAAGAAGAGATGAAGGAATACTGCCCCAGAGCTTTTCTCAAGCTGCAATTTTTTCGCACACAAAGTCAAATAAAATGTTTAAAAAAAGTGAGTGAAAAAGTGGAACTTTTCAAACGTTCGCACATGTCCTTCATGTCCTTCATGCCCATCTCCCTTTCTTCTTCTTCTTATGGCTCTATTCTGGTAGGAAATGGTTTTTGTTCGTTTCGAAATATAGTAGTCTTTGGAAAGACAATATTCAGAATAGCCTTGTTAGTCTCCCATTGCCTTCCCAATTCCCACTACCTTTCTTTATATTTCCTTTTCATTTTCATTTCCTTTTCCCTTCTCTCTCCCTTTCTCTAACGCTTTCCCTTACCTATCCGTTCCTCTTTCTCTTTTTTCTCTCACCTCCTATTCTTTCTCCCTTTTTCTCTAACATCATTTCTTCCCCTTTCCCTCTCCAACCCCCTCTCACTCCTTCCCTCCCCAATTCCAATTTCGTGTCCCTCTCCTTTTCCTTTTCAATTACCATCCCCAGTACCCTATCCCCTTCTCTTTCCCTTGCCTTTTGCTTCGCTCCCTTCCCCTTTCCCTTTCCTTTTCCGTTTCCCTCTCTCTAGGGAACCAGGTTCAGTACAAATTCGAAGACAGATCTACATGAATACCAAATTGCTTAGAAACATTCCGGGCAACCGGGTCCATGACTTGACACATACCTTAAGGCCCTGCATAGGAATCATAATGAAAAGAGTCCTATTTAGAAGCCCTGCTTAACACCTTTTCAATTGATACCAATATTGCTCGGAAATATTCCGGGGTTATTCCGGTCTAACCCATATTTGGGGAGTCGGTCTAGGAATTATAATGGATAGAGCTCTATGTAGAAGCCCTGCTTAACACCTTTCACTTGGTACCAATATTGCTCAGAAGTATTCCGCGGTCAAACGGGTTCACGTTTTTGAACTATATCGCGGGAAAAGCTGATTACAATTTACACTGACAAGGCTATCGTCATTCCGATCCACACACTAATAATCGACATAAAATTCTTTATTCGATTTTAAAATCCCTTCCTCTCCGAGCTGTTTAATTTTGAACGAGGTTTTAGACAAGATAATGGTGGAGAACATAATTCGTGAAGCAGAACTTAGGCACTTCAACTGTCTTCGTTGGGTTGAAAATAGAGGCCAAGAACATCGATTTGGGCATTAAGGAGGGAAGAACGAAGTTCTTTACCAACACCTGCGTTTGGTAGATCAAGTGAATGATAACTTGACTCCGTCGGCGTTTTAAACTGTCACCAGTTATTCCAAAGCAGAAACGACTGGTGTGATTTGGCGAATGCGATTGAATTCTTCTAGATTTTTAAACGTCCATGACGAAAGGTCAGAAGGATTAAACATAACAATATAAGTTGGATATAAAAAAATAAAAACTCCCACTAAAAACCACACCATTTTGCTATGCACCAAAAGCTAAACGACTCACTAAACTTTAAATGTCCGAAAAACGTCCGAAAAATTGCACGCATGCACAACTCATTAAACACATTTTCACACGCTAACACAACAAATAATAAGCGTATAAATTCACAAACAATTACTTAAGCATGCCAGCATTACCTACCTGTGAAGCAAACATTTTTGTGGGGGAGGGGGGCGAATCAGACAAACCGTTCGCCTTGCACATAAATGCTTCGCAACACTTCATGCACTCACTTACATGTGTAATATGCCACAGCCACCGCAGACAAATAGCCAAAACGCCAGCCAAGCAGCCATTCAGAGCTGCCAAATCACTGTGTATTGATGCATGAACGCCTCAGCCGGCTCAGCCTCAGCCACAGTTCACATCTCATTCATTCGTGGCGATAATCATGGCTTACACGCCAAATCAATGCGCATGCATCTCACCAAAAAAAGCAACGCTTACCTCAACTCCAAAGTCATGAGGCAAAAAAAGAGAAACAAAAAAAAATTATAATAAACATCCTTGCTTTTTTTTAGTTCACATGCCCACCAGTTACAATTGGTACGCTCCCCTCCACACCGCTTATGTTTACATGCATGTAGTTAAATGTTTAGTTATTGAGAATCTATTGATCTAAGCAAACTTACGTGTTGTTAAGTATTTGCTTGCATGGCAAACATATGAGCTATGTACGTGTATGTACGCTGGCTTGGCGCAGCAGAAAATGTGATGGTTAAATGGCGGCGGTGGCGCATCCCCCCCCATTTAGGGCAATTACAAATCGTGCGCGTCTATAAGATTCCGGCATCTAGTTATCTGGCAAATAAAATTGTAAGAAGAAAATAAAACGAGAAACACATTTTGTTGAATTCCACGCGTGAGTGCAATGGAAGCTCTTTCTGATGGTAGGATGTTGAGCTAGAAAATGTGGTTCTGCAAAGTGGTCAGCGAAAAATAAATTATAAAGGTTTTGGCCCAATGTACGCTTGCTTTTCTTGCTTTGTTTGCTTCAGCTTGCTTTGCTTTTCTTTGAAAGCTTCTATAGCCCAATGGTAGCTTTGAACGCTGTCAAATTAATCAGCTGAATCGGCTATCCAAAGAAATAAAACAAAAGGTTTTTTCTTATTAGCTGGCTATGGCGAAGTTTGTGCTAGCAAATCATTTCATGAATCAAAAAATTAGCAGAATGAGAGCCAAAGCGTTAGAATAACAATCACAGAGAGCTCCAAATTTCAGCAAGTACAATTTTCACTAGCAAAATAGAAATAATGAAAATAAAATGTGATTTTAAAAAAAAGAATAACAATAAACAGCCAAAAATAGCATTAAAACAATTTTTTGCTACACTCAAAAAAAAATTACTCAGATTATGGAAAAATGGGAATGATTCGGCGCTAAAGACATATTTCCATATTTTCATGTACAATTTTCTTTAAAACGTGGTTTTTATTCCTTGATTTGAAGAAAATCGTACATCAAAATATGTAAATATGTCTTTAGCGCCGAATCATTCCAACTTTTCCATAATCTGAGTAAGTTGTTTTTTCAGTATAATTTTTAGTATTTTTCCGTTTCTTGATTTCCTGTCCGTTTTGCTCTTTTTGAGCATAATTCTTTCAATTTTTTTCTGTTCATAGTTTTCTAAGAAACAAACCTAAAATGTTTACTCGAAGTGCTGAAAAAGTTCTGAGAGTTTTTTTCTCTTCTGCAAATTTTTTGCGTAATAAAATGGAAAGGGCTGCCATTTCTTACAATTTTTCAATAATTTGTAATAACTTTCTGTTAGGGAATACACCTAATGCCAAATATCAGCAGCCATATTGGAAATTGAATTGTCAAAAATGATGTCAAAGCTTTCAAAGCGCTGTCAAATAGAGAATTGGGTAATTCGAAACTTTGCAGCGCTTCAAGCGCGTGAAGTAAAGCTGACATTTGGCCAACTTTTATACATTTTAGTAGAGCTCAAAATGATTTTGACATTTCTCACAGCCAAGCAAGCGTGCATTGGGCCTTTACCTTAACGCAGTGCAACAGCATTTTAGTGGTAAAACTTCTACGAGCTAGCATTCTCGTTTATTTTTATAAGTGGAAAAAGGATTAAAATGTATGTATCTTGATCGTTGAGGTATAAATCATTGATTGGCTGCAAACGGAAATCCATATTCTGTTACTAACTCAATGGTCTGGTACAAAGATGGTTCTAGGCTTGACGACGGTAAAACTGGGGCTGGTATATTTGGGCCGAACTACAGTAAATCGATACCAATGGGAGACTATCCCACTACCTTTACAGCTGCAATCCATGCAATAAAAAACTGCGGCATATAATGGATACCTAGAAGATTATCATCGAAAAGTATCATTATTTTTCGGACAGCTGGGCAGCTTTAAAAGCCCTGTAGTCCTATACGATTACAATAAATTTGTAGACCAATAACTGACTGTGATAAACATCTCTTAGAAGCAAACTCCAACTGGGGTGGGTGCCTGGATACGAAGGCCACTATGGCAACAAAGAGGCCGACTGGCTTGCGAAACAGTGTACTACTTCAACATTCTATAGTTCAGAAGCCTTTTCTGGGCTAAATAAGAAATTCAGGCGGTGAACAAAAGCAGGCAAACATTTTTTACAATTCCATAATATCATATATATTATTTCTAATTGGTGTTTTATAAATATCCCTTTTTCTGCTCACATAATTTACCAAAATTAATAAGTAAGGCATCGTTTTAAAGGTATTAATTAGCTATGCATGCGAGACGGTGTTTTATTGGGCGTGGTACTTTTTTTTCTAATAGTATTTAGTAAAAATAAAATGTTTTAAACTAAAAGATTTGCGCCTAAAACTATGCCTTCAGAATTATTTTATTCAAACAAGAGTTCAGTGTCCAGATGAATAGTCGTGTATATTTTAAAACACTTTTATAAGCTTCAGCTGTATATTTGTATGTAAAAATCACATTATTTTAGGCGAACACATGTGTATTCATAGTATGAATGGGGGTTTTTCAGCATGGGATGTGCTTATTTATACACAGCTGTTCGTAGTACAATATATGTATATCTATTTATAGTTTTGATCAAATAACGGTTGTACGTAAGACCATAAAATATTGAGATAGATATGGACTTACATAAATCAAAACGATCACGATGAAAAAAAAAATGGATTGAACGGCCGGTCGTACATAATCTAACTGGCGCAAAAATAAAAATATTTTAATGAAATTTGGTACACAGAGAACGTTGGGGTTGAAAATAACGCATATGTATGTATTTCGAAAAACACGTAAAACATGATAATTAAGTCACTAATAAAGCCCGAGTGATGGAATTTCCTTATGACGTTATGAGGAAATATGCTGAAATTTAAAAAAATGGGCCAAGAGGGGCAAATTTTCAAAGATTTATAAGTCAAAACTCGGGAACTGTAGCAGATAAATCGATTAAGCTTCGACCACTGATTTGCTTGCCAAGGCAAACGTGTGGAAAAAAATTACCCAAGTCGGCAGGGACCACATATATGTATGTACATAAAAATATATGTGAACTATATAAAAATATAATGCACATACCTATATACATACATATGTAGGTATAATAAAAACATTTTATGCGATATCTTTGTCAAACATATAGGTAGTTCATTGAAAGTTCCATAAGTTCAACCAAACCAAATAAATAATAAGTTTTTTAAAATGGGCGTGACAGCACAAACCATACCGACTGGCGCCACGTATGTTTTGTTATTTTTTGCGCAAGATGCGCACGGTTCCAGCTAGTAGACTCATTAATCTATGATGGGAGGACCTACGTGTCCAAACTGGGCCGGTTATGGAAGAACCTACATATCCAAACTGGATACTATATGGACCACTGCTTTCTCCGCTATCATCTCAATAAACTTGGACTGGCAGAAACATATTTATGTACATATGTCGCTTTTATGAACTGAATGGTGAAATCCGTTGCACGTCCTATGTATGTTGATAGGAAAATGCTATCACACTTAAGAGGTGTGACCCTTAATCCGTTTGAAGTATGGAGCAAAAAGCCTTAGGAAGTCCTTAAATACATCAAAGGTCTCCCACTACTCTAGGCTAAGAGGCATAGCACAATAGCTCTCACTGAGGTCGTGGTGCTAATAGTGTCCTATAATAAGAATAATAATGTTAGGGTTGCCAGATGAAAAATGGCGAAAGGGGGATCGACGAGACCAAAAAGGGGGATTTCGGGGTACAACTTAGAAAAAATGGGGTATTTTTGGGGCGGCCAAATAAAACAAAATGTATTAAACAAAAAATTGGTTTATTCACTTATTTGACATAAAAACAAAGAGATCAAAAGTAAAAATTCAATACCGTTTGAACAAAAAAAAATATTCTTATGTATGTTTAATTGCCGTACCGTACGAAAACTACCACCCGCTTTTTTGTGTCTGACGAAAACTAGCACTTAAAATTTTTAGAAAAGTAGCATTTTCGACTTTTGGCTGACGAATTGCATATAAAATTATTGCAACTTTTTGTCAGGCAAAAATTTATAGTGCTACTTTTCGAGCAGAATTTTTAAATTACCGAGTTTTCGTAAGAAATTTTTTAAGTCGGGTTTTCTCCATAATAGATTTTATAATCTGGCGACTTCCCCAAATTCTTTCCCATAGGCTTTGCCTGGAAAACTAACGTTATACTCGTATGTCAATTCTCTCCATAGACTTTCTTGTAGACAAGGCAAATTCATTCATATGGTAATGGTAAGTGAACAGCTGACTTCTTCTTCTTCTCGTTTTTAACTCGCCGTGTACAGAAGAATGTCATACAAAGAAATATTTGGCTTTGAGTTTGACATTCAGATGGACAAAAACTTAAAGCGAATCGAGGCGAATATTGCCGAATTCGTCCTGCCATAACCATATAATGAATTTGCCTTATTTGTAAAGAAAAAGCACTTCATCGTTTAAAATTTTTGGATTTCGAGCTTTATCACTTTATGATTTAGAGTGAGATACCTACATATGGATGATATAAACAATATCAATTAAAACTTTGTGCAAATATTGGGCAAACACTAAACAAATTTTCATTAAAGTTTTACTAAAATTTTTTGAATTTTCTGAGTATTCAGCTTCGTAGCTCAGTGACTTAAAATTCACTAAAAAAAATTCCGAATTTTTGGCAATTTTGAAATTTCATCCATACAGACTTTTGAACGTATGTTTTACAAAAAGACTTCTAGTAAAAAAATTAGAATTTTGATGAAATTTCGTTTAATTTACCTTATTTTGAAATTGAAGCAAAAATTAATATACACATTCATTTAATTACATAAATATATATGTATGTAGGTATGTATACAATATTTATGTTTCACTTATTTAGTCATATTTGACACTGGTTTTCAAGCTTTTCAAAATATTTTTGCCAATCTCATCATGTTCACTTAGCAAAAAATTAAATTTATAAGGATATTAGGAGTATAGCGAAAAAGGGGTATCTACGGAGCCTTCCGTAGATAGGGGAACACCAAGTCAAAAAGGGGTAGAATCCCCCCAAAGGGGTACATCTGGCAACCCTAAATAATATAGGTATATTCTAGTGAACGAAGTAATAATATTGTAGAATATCCTAACTCATTATTTCACTTGAAAGGGGCCTCTTATGAGTGGACTCCAAATAAAATAGATCCACAAAAATGGCACACAATAATCATACTTCAGAGGTTGCTTTCATACTATTTTTTTTATTTCGACGAGATATGTAGTTATAAGTAAAGAGAAAAGATTCATATATTTAAAGATCGCGATAACGTTAAAGATCTACACTTTCTGAAGTCGATTTAGAATTTTTAACTGCTGTGTAGTGTGACTTTTTGAAACTATTTCAACACCTTCTTCAACAATTTGCAGGACTAGTTTGTAACTAATTAAGCAGCATTTTGTAGATTAGTCTTAATTATAAATTTATTGCACTCAGTTGTGGAATTGCACTCAGTGATCAGAAAGTACATAGTATCGCTTCGAAAAGTACGCAAAAAAAATTAAAGTGAATTATTTGAACTAATCCATGTGAAATAACACACATACCACTTGATATGTATAAGTATACTAAACTGACCCACTGTCAAGTGAAGGGCTAACAACGCATGTTAACAATAAATTTTGGCCACATTTTAAACGATTGAACAATCGGCAGTTTTCTTGTGGTCATGAAAAAAAACTAAAGACTAAATAAGAGTCTACCCGCTTGCCCTCTTGAAGAGCGAGGAAAACTCATTTAAACGCTTGAAAATTGCCACGCTTTTTTCTACATAGATGTATTCCATACCAGCATGTCTGACACGGTAGGCAGGAAGCGACGATAGGTTGCATGAAAATGTCGAGAAAAAAGGAAAGTGGAGTTGTGTTATGTGATGTTTATAGATGAAACATCCGTTGAAATTAAAATCCGAGCTGCTCCTTTTTCAAGGATATCCACATTTTTTGTTTTTTTTGAAAGGATCAAATATTGAGGAAATCGAATATTCGCCACCGTCCAAATTTTTCCGATTTCAATACATTATTTGGTCGCTAAGGGATACAAAAAAAGGTATTAAAAAGAAAACAGGACACCTGTAGTGGAAAAATCCAATGTGAACAGGACCTAAAGGATAACCACTGAAATATAAAATAACACAAAAAGTACCCACTTTAATTTGCGTATAACTCCTAAAATGTTAACTCTACGTGAAAATTCCTTATTATAAGTTTCATTCAGAATAAATAAAGAAATATTTCTTTAATATACAATTTAGATGTGCCTGCAGTGCTTAATGTACTTTTGTGCATCTAAAGTGAAAATTTCAAAAAAAGTACGTTTTTTTTTATGGTGCTATTTTAAGTTCAAATATTTTTCTAGTTTATGTAAATATTTTAATCTAATGATCCAACTCTCATTCCTACATATCTCTACGTTAATACTAAAAAAGAGTTAGAGCTGAGATACGCGCTAGCTGTGCACGGTGGGCGGGAAGCAACAATAGGTTGCATGGGAATATCGTAAAAACGATGGCCCAACGAATATGTGCCTAGCTGTGTGCTGGTACTAATTTTCGTTTAAAAAAAATGTTGGAGATTTTAATCTCTCTTGCTGTGTGTTTATGAAGTATATTAGAATATCATTTTACGTAAGTGTTTAGCCGGCGATCGTTTTTTCGATATTTTCATGCAACCTATTGTTGCTTACCGCCCACCGTGCACAGCTAGCGCGTATTTCAGCTCTAATTCTTTTTAATATTAACGTATAGATATGTAAGAATGAGAATTGGATCATTAGATTAAAATATTTACATAAACTAGAAAAATATTTGAACTTAAAATAGCACCATAAAAAAAACGTACCTTTTTTGAAATTTTCACTTTAGATGGACCAAAGTGCATTAACCACTGCAGGTACATCAAAATTGTATATCAAAGAAATATTCCTTTATTTATTCTGAATGAAACATATTATAAGGAATTTTCACGTATAGTTAACATGTTAGGAGTTATACGCAAATTAAAGTGGGTACTTTTTGTGTTATTTTATATTTCAGTGGTTATCCTTTAGGTCCTGTTCACATTGGATTTTTCCACTACAGGTGTCCATTTTTCTTTTTAATACCTTTTTTTGTATCCCTTAGCGACCAAATAATGTATTGAAATCGGAAAAATTTGGACGGTGGCGAATTTTCGATTTTCTCAATATTTGATCCTTTCAAAAAAAACAAAAAATGTGGATATCCTTGAAAAAGGAGCAGCTCGGATTTTAATTTCAACGGATGTTCCATCTATAAACATCACATAACACAACCCCACTTTCCTTTTTTCTCGACATTTTCATGCAACCTATCGTCGCTTCCTGCCTACCGTGCTGATGCTAGCATATGTGTGTCTGCAATGTATCTAGCTACATATAAACTGCAATGCAAGCTCGCATTTAAAAAGCCATAACTCATATGTATATGACGGAGGAAATTGATATGCTAGCCGATATATTATGAAATAAACTGCAGTGAACTGCCGCTTAGGTGCTTTCGAATTAGAAAAGAATATACAGGGTATACAGTAATATGAAGTCTTCCACGAAAATATGTGCATGGTGAATTACGAGTAGATATAAAAAAAAATATTATTTCATTGGATGCTTGTAAATATTAATCCCAAACCGATGTTTATGAGGTGGAAAAAGTAGAAGACTAATGGAGAGTCTCTGAAAGTGGTTTTAAAGATCCTCAAAGAAGCTCAAGCTGTAGCCATGGGTAATGGCGCAATTTTTTTGGCGCTGATACAATAACACCAGCGCCAACCATGGCGCCGCGCACGGTTCTGGCGCAATAACACCTTTAGCGCAATTGCCATGGAATAATCGATAAATAACACTTGTTCGCTTCTTACTGTCTACTATCCCCGTTTTATTTCTTTTGGCGCAATTCTGCTTACATACACGCGGGCACAATAATTGTGCCACAATTAAATTTAATTTTAAAAATCATTTGCGTATATTTGTGAAAATATGCTGGCATCTCGTTTTGCTGCATCTTCATTATGGAATACGAGGGTCGGCTCCACCCTATTAAAAAGAAAGATTCCGGGTGCGGGCGCATTATATCGAAATTTCCCCTTACCATTTACCATGCGTAACAAAAATATACTATATGCTAATATTTTATTTAATTTATTTTGTATTATATTTTTCTCTCCTATTCACAGATAATGTAAATTTTGTCTTCTTTCTTTGTGAAAGTAAAATATCAATACCCTTTCGTATTAGCGATGGTTCGGTATTGGCGTCAGCATACATAATTGTGACGGTGTCATATACGCTGTGCTGTTATTGGCTTTGTGGTGGTGCCATTTTACACTAGCGCTATATTGGTGCTGGTGTCAGCGCACGAAATTGAGTCAGTGTTATATTGCAATAGCGCATCATTGAGTTGGCGCTACATTGAGTTGGCGCTATATTGAGTTGGCGCACTTTCCAAATCGGAGTTAGCGCAATAACACCAGGGTTGGCGCCAGCGCAATTGCGCGGCGCAGCGCAGTGTTACCCATGCCTATCAAGCTGCTGCAATTAGCCGCATGTATTTTAGATACATATATGTATTAATCCTTGGTTTGCCGAAAAGTCTAGTAGAAAACTCATGTGGTGGAGAAACTGACTTGCCTAAAGATTGCTGAAACTGGGCCTTAGAGCTTGTTATCTTAAATTTCTTATAACCTTGTCATGTAGCGTTACAATAATACAGCCACCACTGTAACACCCAACAACTAAAAGTCTTCTAGGAAAATAGCGCAAATACACCACCAACAAGCAATAGCATTTCGTTGCCTACCAATAGCAAGCCAGCACGGTAATTCTCAACCGTTTTATCACTGCTGGTATTTAAAAGGGCCGAAGCAGCCAGTTTGCATCAGTCTCTCAGTCTCCGTAGGTAAGCTGGCGTCAGCGTACGCCTTTAAGGCATACTAAACCACCCGATAGCAGGCTTGGTGTTGGTGGTGGTCAAGGCGCTGGTTAACTATAGCTTAGCAGGGATAACGGAGCGAGGCCTTTTTAGCATAATTTCCAATGTTTGCCCTGCTGAGTGATGGTAGCCATGCAGCCTTCATGACACCCGACTCTCCTCCACTTGGCTCTGACTGTGGATCAGTTTGGATGACCAAAGGGAAATCGTTGTGCCGGTCGGTCTCCCCTCATCCCTCGAACTGAACTACAGGCTAATGCTGGTATAGCTCCGCCCCTCCATTGAGAACCTTCCGGTAGTGTGCAGCCATGGGAACGGGAGTTTCCAGCCCTAGCCAGTATACTAACCGCAGTCTTCGTAGTTTCTCCGCAGGTTATACCCGCAGTCTATAGGAGTTACGCCGTCGCCAGCACCGCCTTTCCGCTGCCATATGCCTCGTAGGTACTGCTACCCTCTCATCCACGCAAGTCGCCCTGTGCTACACGCTGCGCTGGCCGCTCTGAGATACCTCCCTCATTACCGCTCAACCTCTTCCGTGAATATCCGATAACAGCCGCTGCCAGCCACTTCCTACACATCTATAAACTTCTCCTTCTCTCTTCTCACCATCTCACTCTCTCTTTACGGAAAGCTGCTGCCCTCTCAACACATCCGGAAGTGTGTGTGCGTATGTGTGCGTTCGACCTTAACACATACATAAACATAGTGATTTTATTCAGTGGGAGTTTGTGGAACCTCTACTCGACCTTGGACAGACTGGGCTCCACCTCAGCCTTGGACAAAACCCAACACATAACCTTGCACTCTGTATTTTTTCATACATCACACATGTTCATCACAAAACAAATGCCTCTTCAACTGCCCATTGGTGAAATGGCTAAAATAGAGGCGAATCTTCGTAACATACAAATTACAGCGGAAATCAATGCCAAACGTTTTTCCTTTCAATTCAACTCTCAAACGCTTTTTTGCTTTTATCAAAGCAGCAATAAAGAGATTCTTCTACCATAAAGAACATATTACGAGTAGGTATTTGCACACATTCATATGATTGGTTGTTGGCGAAGGAAAAAAATGGTCAGCAACCAGAGACTATAATTTGTTCGACACAAGCAAATTGATGGCACCTGCAATTTCGGGCAAAATGAAAAAAAAAGTTGTAATGAAAATAAGAAAAGTTGGGGAGAAAAAGCATAGGAAAATTTTGTATAAAAAGGAAAAACATTTAATGAAAAGAAACGCCTGTAAAACAAAAGAAATAAGAAATTCACTTTCGAACAAATGAAAAATATTTAACAATAATTCACATGATAACATTGTTGCAGTAAAAAACATGCAAGAACTATATACATCATATATATTATTTCTAATTGGTGTTTTATAAATATCCCTTTTTCTGCTCGCATAATTCACCAAAATTAATAAGTAAGGCATCGTTTTAAAGGTATTAATTAGCTATGCATGCGAAACGGTGTTTTATTGGGCGTGGTACTTTATATGAAAAGTAAGGGGGTGAAAGGGGGGTTTACCCCCGCAGCGGGGAGTGTTATGGAACCCACATAAAATTTATATCACATTAAAGGGAATCAAAATACCTATCGAATGGTATAAAAATATTTGAAATCGGTTCAGTAGTTTTTAAGTAATTGCAATTTAAAAAATGCATAATATAAATTTTGACCTTTAATAACTTTGGTTGTTGTTGTTTCCAAAAAAAAAATTCACTTTTATACTCAACTTAGCCTGTTTATCAATCCTCATACTTCGTTTTTTTGATTTCATAATTGTAGAAATTTCAAATTTGTACCAGATCGTGCTATTTTTTCAACTTTGTGGGGCTGGGGGCACCTCTAAACATGCGAGTTGGTCAATAAAATTTTAAAGGCTTATTACTGGGCTAGAAAGGTGCCGTTTTGGCTTTGGAACAAATTGAATTTCCAAAAAAAAATTTTCACTCCACCTTAATATATAAGAGTATATCAAAACGATCAGGATGAAAAAAATGATTGAACCATGTCCGTCCGTCCGGCCGTATACACTCTAACTTGCGCAAAAATAGAAAAATTTTAATGAAATTTGGTACATAGATTCTAATGGGAACAGAGAAAATTGGGGTTGAAAATAAGGCATATGTGTGTATTTCGAAAAGCACGTAAAACATGATAATTCAATCACTAATAAAGCCCGAGTGATGAAATTACGTTATGCAGTTATGAGGAAACGTGCTGAAATTTTGAAAAATGGGCCAATAGGAGCAAATTTTCAAAGATTTATAATTCAAAACTCAGGAACTGTAGCAGATAAATCGATTAAGCCAAGGCAAACGTGTGGAAAAAAATTACCCAAGTCGGCAAGAACCACAATATACGCACATAAAAATATATATAAAATATATAAAAATATATTGCACATACATACCTATATAGGGATAATAAAAAAATTTTATGCGATATCTTTGTCAAACATATAGGCAATTCATTGAAAGTTCCATAAGGTCCACCAAACCAAATAAATAATAATAATGGGCGTGACAGCACAAACCATACCGACTGGCGCCACGTATGTTTTGTTATTTTTTGCGCAAGATGCGCACGGGTCCGGCTAGTCTATACTAATTATATAAAATTGATTGTATGGAAAATGTATGTAACGGGATAACTTAAAAAGTACTGAACCGATTTTAATAATTCTTTTTTTAAAATGTCACAAATGGTAAATTCTCGAGAACCATGTACTTTTTGTTGCGCATTTCTGAGACTTTAATACCTTTTTCCCGGTTTTAAATTTCGAAAAACTCAAAAAAGCGCAAGCATAGACAGATTCGTTTGGTCATTTGCCGTGTTCAGTGGAGGCGTCGCAGTCGTGCCAGGCAGCGCAGCGTAGGCGACTCATATGTTTGTTTTTGCACGGTTTGCTGTTTGTCTCGGTGGCAATCAAAAACCTATTTACACATGCATAATATGCTATAACTCAAGAACGCCTGCACCTACACGTGCGATATTGGTATCAATTGAAAGGTGTTGAGCAGGATTTCAACATGGAGTTATTTTCATTGTGATGCCTAGACATCCTTCCCAGTCTGGGTAAGAATGTGGACCCAGATGACTCAGGAATGCTTTTGAACGATATTGGTATGGAATTAAAGGTATTGAGCAGGGCTTTAACACAGACCAATTTTCATTATGATTTCAATGTCGGGTCTCCTGATTTGGGTCAAAAGGTGGATCTGGATGACGTCGGGATGTGTCTGAGCGATATTGGATCGAATGAAAGATCTTGATCTGGACTTCAATATAGAGCTATTTTAATATTGATGCCTAGGCCGGGTCTCAAGATAAGGGTCAACAGGTGGACCAGATGACCCTCGAATATTTTTGAGCGATATTGGTACCAAATGAAAGGTCTTGATGGGGACTTCGACATAGAACTGTTTTATTTGTGATGCCTAGCCCCGGTTCCCAAATATGGGTCAAAATGTGACCCCGGATTAACCCGGAATGTTTTTGAGCAATATTGGTATCAAATAAAAGGTTTTGAACAGGGATTTTACATGGAGATCTATTCATAATAATTCCTAGGCCGGGTCTCCAGATATGGGTGAAAACGAAGATCCGGGTGACCCGGAATGTTTCTGAGCAATATTGGTATCGAATGAATGGCCTTGATCAGGACTTCAACACAAAACTCTTTACTTGTGATTCCTATGCCGGGTCCGTAGATATGGGTCAAAATGCCTACCCGGATGTTTTTGATCGATATTGGTATCAAATGAAATGTGTTGGGAACGGCTTCAGCATAGAGCTATTTTCATAATGATGTCTAGACTAGGTCGCCAAGTGGACCCAGATAACCCCGGAATAACTTAACTTAACTTAACTTAACTTAACTTGACTTGACTTGACTTGACTTGACTTGACTTGACTTGACTTGACTTGACTTGACTTGACTTGACTTGACTTGACTTGACTTGACTTGACTTGACTTGACTTGACTTGACTTGACTTGACTTGACTTGACTTGACTCGACTTAACTTGGCTTAACTTAACTTGACTTGGATTACGTATTATTCGTCATTGCGAAGCAACGGGTATTTGCTAGTACATACAATAAATTAATAATAATAAAAAATTGCTCGACATGTAATATGAGTAAAATGCCAACTTTAAACTCGTTTTAACGCTAACGATCGCAGGCTGTCGATCGGCGCAATGTACGGCAGACATATAAAACTCAATGAAAAATGCGCATAAAGCACAATATAACAAATAATCAGCAGCAAATTCGCAAATACAACAAAAATATATAAGAAACTTGGCCATTGCAAATTTGCACTGGCGCGGAAAACAGAATTGCATGGATCTATATGGTGTTTGCTGTAGTTGTTGCGGTCTGCTCCTGGCTTGGCTGTCTGATTCTACGACTATGTAGCAGACAAATCTATCACCGCCCTCTTCTAAATACTTGCGCTTATTTCTCTTTGAGTATTTTAAAGTTTTTCCTTTTTCTTTATTATACTCAGCTGTACTAGTACACAGAGTATTATAGTTTTAATCACATAACGGTGGATTGTAACAGAATGAAATAATCAAGATAGATATAGACTTATATATATCAAAATGATCAGGGTGAAAAGAGACATCGATTGAGCCATGTCCGTCCGTCCGTCTGTCCGTCCGTCCGTCCGTCTGTAAACACTCTAACTCGCGCAAAAATTGAGATATTTTGATGAAATTTGAAATACAAGTTGGTATCGAGACTGGGACGGTTGGTATTGAAAATGGGCGAAATCGGACCATGATCACGCCTACTTTTCCTATATAGAAAAAATCGGAAATTTGGTATCTCAGTCACTAATATAGCTGGAGCGATAAAATTTTACCCACGTGTTGAGCTTAGGCCCCTAGGAAGAAATTTGATGAAATTTTGGAAAATGGGCGGTGCCACGCCCACTTATTAAGGGTCAAACCTTGAAAGTTTTATATGTCATAACTCAGAAACTATTGAAGATATATCGATGAAATTTGGTACGCGTGATTTACTTACTTAGGCAAAAGTTTGGACGGAAAATAGTTAAAATCGGTTGACGGCCACGCCCACTTTTGTATATGTGTATTATAAAGTGGCCCAATAAAAACATTTTAAGCCATATCTCTGTCAAATATAAAGATCTATCATTGAAATTTTGTCGCATGAGTCCAACTATCGACATAAAACAAAAAACACAAAAACTTTGGAAAATGGGCGGTGCTACGCCCACTTATTAAGGGTCAAACCTTGAAAGTTTTATATGTCATAACTCAGAAACTATTGAAGATTTATCGATGAAATTCGGTACGCGTGATATACTTCCTTAGGCAAATTTTTGGACGAAAAATTTCCAAAATCGGTTGACGGCCACGCCCACTTTTATAAATGGGAACCATAAAGTGGCCTAATAAAAACATTTTAAGCGATATCTCTGTCAAATATAAAGATATATCATTGAAATTTTATAGCAGGAGTCTAACTGCGGACATAAAACGAAAAACACAAAAATTTTGGAAAATGGGCGTGGCACCGCCTCTTTTTAGAAACAGGAATATACGAGAATTCTGAGCCCATAACTCGACAAATAATTTATATATAATGACGAAACTTGGTGTGTACACTTTTATTACTAGTGGTAATGCATGTTCAAAATTTTAGAGAAATCGGTTGACGACCACGCCCACTTTTATATATGGGTCTTATAAAGTGACCTAATAAAAACATTTTAAGCGATAACTTTGTCAAATATAGAAATAATTCATAGAAATTTTGTGGCATGAGTTCTACAATAGACCGGAAACAAAAAATATAAAAATTTTGGAAAATGGGCGTGGCACCGCCTCTTTTTAGACAAAGGAATATACGAGATTTCTTAGCCTTTAACTCGACAAATAATTGAGATATTATGACGAAACTTGCTTTATACACTTTTATAACTTGTATTAATAGACACGTAGAAATTTATTCAAATCGGTTTATGACCACGCCTACTTTTTAACAAAGATATTTCTGGAACACCCTTTGGGAATTTGTAACGTGACATCTTTGTAACTAGAAGTCAAACAGGAATTAAATTTTGCACAAAGAATAATATTCATATGCTTAGTTGGATGACTGATAAAAATGTTGAAAATGGGCGTGGCTACGCCCACTTTATGCGGCACCCGCTTTATATAAAATACACCGTGTTTTCATCAAACGCAAACAAACAATGAAAGCATACAGCTGAGTATCTAATGTTCGATTCCACTCGAACTTAGGCTTCCTTACTTGTTTTTTTTTTTTTGTTTTGTACTTCATAGTAGTTGCGCGCTTCGTGTGCAGCAGTATTTAGTGTCTTGATCGGTTTATCACCGATTAATTGGAGTTTGATAAATACGCGCACGCCGTGAGTAAATAAATCATAGCATTTTCTTGTTGTTTTCTGTATTTTTTTGTTGCTGTATTTTCTGTTTTGATGTTGAGCAGCTCTACCCCCTTGCCGCATTTTTAGTTAATTTTCCTGTGTGCAAAATTGGTGGAGATTTAGTGAATCATACTTACACGTGTTTAGAAACTTTTTGGGGGTTCATAAAACTAAACTCAGCAATTTTTCATATTTTGTACAAGATGACACAGTTACTATACTTCCGTGTTTTACTTAGTAGGTTAAGTTAGGTTACGTTGGCCAGGATCCTGTGATCCCTCACAAAGACCACATATCGTCTTTAGTGTTGCCAACAGCGCATTGGAGGCGTTATATTAATCTTGGAATGATCAGGAATGCCCTCTAGGGACGATAAGTGTGCAAAACCGAGGCAGCTGAGGCGGAGCCTGCCAAATGTTGGACATTGACAGAGAAGATTCTACTCACTAAATGACTTGCGATTTTTATAGAACTATTACCAAAAATAGCCGGCAGTCCAACTAAGTAGTCTGAGATGCATAAAAATGTGGACAAGAGATAGGAGACGAGATGTCAGAAATAAGAGAGGTTTCATGGTAGTCGGTTTTACACACATAAGGAGCTACATAAGGAGCGTATTCATATTCAGACGAGGACTGTCACACAGATTGTATATTGAGAGCTTCTGATATTTGTTCCCTTTGACGAGGAAATGTGACACCGTAAGACAATGATCGATATATAAGAAAGAGAGGAAACAGACGAGAATAAGAAGACGAAATATTAGAGTGAAGAAAATATGGACGAAATGCAAGAGGTCAAAGAGCAGAGACGAGAGCGGACAATTAGATCTCTATATATGTGCCAGAACAACTCTAACTTATATTCGATCACCGTGGCGTCTATCAGGCCGAAGTTTCAGCTATAATGGAAGCTGTTCACCGTATAGGACTTGAACCTATCCACATAGATTTATTCATCTTCAGCACAAGCAAGCAGCAATTAAGTCTATTGGCTCCCACTCGTTCAATTCTGAACTAACACTAGATTATCGCTAATCTCTACAGGGGATGGCCATACAAACCTATTCGCACCTCGGGTGGTCTCCCGACACAGGGAAATCGAGGGCAATTGTACGGAAGATGAACTTAGAAGGCAAGACATTTCCGAGCAGGTTCTTTCTGACAAGTAACGCATAGTTACGCCATTTTCAATAAGCAAGCTAATGCTTAAACAGCACATCTATAAACTAGCAAGTGATAGATGGCATCAGAACCCAGTATGTCGAACATCAAGGCAAACATGGTCAAAATGTGATCACAAGCGATCTCATCAAATATGTACCCTGAGGGGTGGAGAAATCTCAAACTTGTTGGGGGTACTCACAGCACACTACCTGATCAGGTTTTTAAACTGGTTCAAAAAGGCGAAGTAATCTGTTTTCTCGTGGTATCACAATGGGTCTCCGCACTGGCCTAAGTGTTCCGCTATGGCGGCAGCCCGTCCAAACTACCTTATATTCGATCAAGGACCAAAGAGGAATTAGTTACTGGCAACGGGCCAGTGTCGAGCGACGATAGACGAGATATGAAGTACCGTTATACCCATTGCATTACTTCTAGGTCGGTCTGGGAAAGCGCCTGTCTTCTCAAGCCGCCGAGCCTATTTGGGCTTAGTATTACGTATTAATTTCCTCGCCGACTTTAAGCTCAAAATATTTAATTAACACGCGCAATAACGCACCGTAAATGAAAGTTCAATTGTTCTTGTAAATTGAATATGCTTTAATGCAGATACAATGCGGAAACGACACACGCAGTTGACTACCGCCAACCGCAAAATCTTAGCCCAAGCCACTGAGCGCCGTCTGCAATGCAACCTTGCGCCACAACGGCATTTCCCTGAGGTGCCAAAGCCAATGTTGCCAATGCCAACATAGAGTGCAAGTACTGGCCAGCCACAACAACAACATTAAACAGCATTGAATGAACTTAACAAATTAACAAGCAACAAGGCAATTCATTAACCTGCGCCTGCAACTGGCAGACATCTAAATAAACAAAAATCAGCGGTTTTATATTTTACACAAAAAAAAATCAAAAAATAAATATATGTAATTGTACTTGTCCCGTAGAAGAATGGCAAGCAAAACTCATTTTGAAGTGCAAAAGAAAAAAAAGTGCAAAAAGTGGCGCAACAAACAATGCGAGCATATCAATTTTTTATTTGCTATTTTTACTGCGGAAAGTACAAAAAAATGCAAAGCTGGGGTTGAGGGGGTTGTATACTTACATGTGCTATGCAAAAGTGCATTCGGCAGAGACAAAAGTAGAGAGTGTGTACATAGAAAAGCAACGGAGGTAAAGTGTGGCTGAGGCAGAAAAATAAAAGATAATAAGCATTTCTTGCATGTGAATGTTGTTGAAATTAAAAATGCCATTTTTAACAAATAAAATTGTAAAAAAAATAGGAAATCATGAACATACACAAAAATAAAAAGTTTACGAATATTATTAATACAAATTAGCTCTTATTTTCTGGTTGGTTTCCTGCGCTGGGTGTGGGACGAGCGATTGTGTTGATTTTTAACATGTTTTATTGTTTTTTGGCAAATACTCAAAGGATCTCATAATTAATGTGTAAAAAGGTAGCCGCTGTTGTAATACAATGACGATTTGTGCTTTTTTTTTGTTTGCTTTTTTCAAGGTTTTTTTTGCGAAAGTCGCTGCAATGCATCACGTTTTTTCCTGGTTTTGGGTTTCGTTTCATTTCAATTTTATTTTTGAAGCATGAGGAATTGAGCTGGTGGGCTTGAAGAAAATTCGGTTATATTTTAAGTCTTTAAGAGTTTTTTTTGGTACAATTAAAAAAGTGATTTAAATGTAATTAAACAGTAAGTTATGACGTCATTTGGGTACCAGACCATAATAACGTCCAGTGTAACAGAGAGTCTTGGAGACTTGTGTGATTTCCAGTCAAATCTGGCCTAGACTGAATGAGGGCAGATCTTTATCGGTGCTACATCTGAACCGGCTCTCCATAGGTCCGCTGGTTGGACTTATCACAGGCCACTGCCTTATATGCATTCATGCCTCTCATATGGGCCTTTAAAAAAACGATTTTTGTCGCAGCTGCAGAAAAATGGAAGAAATTGAAAGTGTTCAGCACTATCTATGCCACTGTCCCGCACTATTGTTGGCGAGGTATCGCTCCTTTCAGAGACAATCCTTCGAGTGACTGGCAGAGTGCGAAAAGATTAGATTTTCTGCGCTTCATTAAGCAAATGCGTTGGTTTAGCTTCCCTGGCATCTAATTTCAACCAATTCTTAAACCTTTTTCCGGAAAGATTTTTAAAGGGATCTACAAAACTAAGGCTCCCATGTGGTATCACAATGAGCCTATACGACCTAAGTGTGCCAATGGTCTCTTGAATTAACCTAAGTTATGACAGAGGAGAAAAAGCCTACGAGAATGGATTTAACCGTCAACAAGAGAAGATAAAGAAATTTTTGTCACCAAACAAAGATTCGATTCAAACGCTGAGGAGATTCCAAAGTTGCTGAATCGAGCTGGAAGTATTGAACTATTCATATAGAAAGAAGTATTTATCCCCTAAAGGCCTGCTCAAAGCGAGGCAGTCAGAAGAAGCCTTATAGAAAAAATTTTCAGATTTAACACAGAAGTAATGAAGCGACTTAGACAAAACAACGTCCGGTATCTGCCTCGTGAAGTGAATCGAATTGATAGTTTCACGGGGATAGCAGAGTTCGAGCATACGAAGGTGACTGGGTTTCTTTCGTAGCTTCCAGGCGGAAAACAAATATGGCATGCAAGCGTTGCGTGCTGGTGTCCTACGCCCGAGCTCGTCATGTAGCTCTACACAACTTTCATACCGCCAATACTAACATACGGTACAACAGTCAGTATGTGCTTTGGTAACAGGAGCATTGAGGTCATGTCCAACCAACGGACTAAACCATTCGTGATACCGCGACGAAGTCGGCAATACGACTCCGAGAGTTGGTTTGCTGTACTGACAGGCAATATGGTCATGGTTATGTCCTAAACTGGCTTCCCGGTTTATAGATGACCTCATATCACCTTCCAACCACAATGGACTTTAACAGGAACTTTAATGTGAGATTCTCCTCAAGACGGGAATGTAGAAGAGAAAGCGTGCGGAAGAAGAAAACAATCTCGATCTACACAGATGGGTCCAAAATGGACTCAGGTGTGGGTTGGGGGATTTTCACTGAGCAACCATCTCACGAGGAACACATGGTGTTCAATTCTCCCATAATCCATACCGTTAGAAGTGGCAAAAATGCCAAGAATAGAAATGCCATGCAATGGCAGCGGAAGGCGTGGCTATCTCGCTCATCTGGATTCCTGGTCACAGCAACATTGAGGGCATTTGGATGAAAGACGAACTGGCAAAGGCCGATGGGTCTAAGAGCAGCTACACTAAGCAGCAGCTGCCCCCTAACAGCATTTAAAAGAGACTATGATAACAAACATAAATCTACGGCAACATGCAATATCACGAAGCTGATCTGTTCAGTGTACAACATAACAATAACTAGAGCAACCTCCTTAACAGAACAAGAACAAAACATAACATAATGAATACACGCACACAAACACATCTTTCCGTAACTAAAGAATGAGATGATGAGACGAGATAAGGAGAGGCTTATAGACGTGGAAGGGGTGGCTAGCAGTGGCTGGTATGGGAGATTCTCGGAGAAGATTGAGCGACAATGGATACAGCGATCTTCGAGCGGCTGAGAGCGGTCGCAGTAGCATAGGCCGACTAGCTAGCTTGGATGAGGGGGGAGCGGCACCAGACGTATGGGAGCGGAGAAGCCGTATTGGTGGCGGTGTAACTCCTATAGACTGCGGCTATAATCTACGGAGAAACAACGTAGACTTCTGTTAGTAACTGGGTCTCGTTCTGGACACCCACATCGCCATGGCTGCCCACTACTGGAAGGTGCTGAATGGAGGACGAAGCTTTATCAGCCTTAGAGTGTAGGGCAACTGGAGGACTGAGGGGAAGTGTTCCCGACCGACACAATGATTTCCTCTTATGAAGAGTCGATCACGCACTTTTTTTGTGATTATCCGACACTGTCTCCCATAAGAGACGCAAAACGTTTGGCAGCTTTGAATGCCAAAGCTTAAGAGACAAATACATGCAATTGTTCCCCTAGCCGACCTTAGCAGGTTCAGGGAAGCAACCAAAAGTCGCTTGCCTTTCATCGACGATAATTCTCTAAAAGGCAATGTTAATAATGTCGATACTTTAAACTTCAATCTGCAGGGAACGATTTCCATGTGGCTCTATTACATGCTTTAGCAAGTAAGTATGTTTGTAATATTGAAAAATATTTAAATGACATGTAATTTATAAATGTAATTCATGCCAGAAATTGCCCATGTGAATGCACTTAGGAACACACCATTCCTTAATACTATTTATAACTTATGAACGTATGAAATTTACACTTGTAGAAAATTACGCTCATAATAATTGTTCAATGTCACGTGTCAGTTGCTTTCACATTTTCCGCAACCAACACCAACTCCCACCACCACAGCCAGCACTACACCAACTCGTCCTCCTTCGACGTGGATGTGGACGCAAAAGAGGGTGTTGGTGAGGCAGTGATGAAATTTTGCATATCGCACTGACACACCGGCAATCATACGCCGCCGCGGTCGTCGATTTGCATGTCGCCAAAAGTGAAAGTGTGCGTGGAGGGAAAGGAAATTTCACTGGCGCAAATTTAATTTTGCTACTTTCCTTTGCAACGCGTCGGCCTTTAAGGACTTTGACTGCCAGCACAACATAACGGCTACGGCGCTCGCGTTTCTAAGGCGTAAGAAAAGTGCGTAGAAGCGTGCGTATTGTTGTTGCTGTGCAAAGGTTCGTTCGCTTGGCATTGGAAATTGGGTAAAATTGGCTTGGCGTCTGGCCGACTGACTCAGTGCGAAAAGTCGCTGGGGTTGGGCAAAAGCAATGGGTGGTTGTTGTTTTGCGGATTTTTATTTTTTTCTTTTTTTTTTGATTTTGTTTTTTTCATGCCTTCGTCTACAAATGTAATTGTTTGTCTGATTGTCTGTCCGCCGCTGATTTGGTTATGTTTCTGCTATTGCTCACAATCTCCACTTCATCTTACACTTTCCGCCCCTTGACAGTGGTGCGGTCGGTTGTGTGTTGATTGTATTTGGATTTTAGGTTATTAGGTTAGGTTTCTGTTAAATTTTAAAATACGTAAAGTGGAGTTTGGTGCGTGTTCAAAAAAAAAAAAGCAAAAAAAAAATTCCGCAACCGCTACGCAAATTTTGCGGGTGTGACGCTTGCTGATTTTTTTTCCATTCTTTTCAAAGTTGTTTATCTTTGGTTTTGTTATTGTGTGTTTGCCTTTGGCACCTCATACTACCATAGCCAAGCGAGTGTGTGTTTTAAATAAATTTAAATAATTTCCATACATCAAATGGAAGTGTGTCAGCGCTGTGTGTGTGCATGTGTGTTCCGCTGGCATTTGACAGCTGACAATTCTTGCGGCTTATTTATACGCGCATAAATGTCAACGCATGTTTTCGGTTTGCCATTATTGTGTCTCGATACCTTCAAGTGGTTTTTCGCGCATTTTCGCCAACCTGCCAGTCTTTCCATTGTTCCCTGGTTTTTTTTTGTCGAGGGTGGCGTGCTTTGCGAGTGGTGTGAGTATTTTCTCTAAATATTTTCTCGCTCATCAATTTAAAATCTGATCTGCTTTAAATCTTGCATTACATTGTATTACGCAAATCAAGTGGTTAATATGGCGGGGGGTTCTTGTAATCAATATGACGTTAATGCTGTCATGTAATTGATGGAATTTGCAAGTTGGAAATAATGAGTAGCATGTGCTGGAGATGCCTGCAGGTATGTGTATGTAAAAACGTTACTGCTGAAGGCATTGCCAATTATTATTGAGCATTTACATATTTCTTCATTATATCGCGCTGTATGTTCTTCCTTCTGTATTGAGATCATTGGCCTTCTCCAATCTCCAATAAAGAAGCTAAGAAAATGGGTTTGTTTGTTCACGAGCACAAGCCGAAGTAGCTTCTGTCATAACACAAAGAACAGTGTGTCACTCGGCAGCCACGGCACTGTTTACAGCTACAAATTGGAAACCGTTAAAGACTTCGTCTATTTGGGAACCAGCATTAACACCAACCAAAATAATTCAACGAAGTAACACTTTTGCCAGTAAGTACTACTTTGGACTAAGTAGGAAATTGAAAGGTAAATTTCGCCCTCTCTCGAAGTGCAAAAATCACGCTCTACAAGATCATCTCTCTAGACGGTTTCGCGCCAATTAAGAAGAAGTCTGAACATTGCCTGAGCAAAATTTTCTAAGACTATCTTGGTTTTAAAAATGGTAAGGAACAATCGCGAAGTATCAGTAGAGGTTAGCTTAGGTTAGACTAGCTGGTCGTTAAGGGCCTCACATAAGCTGAGTGAGTCCGTAGTGTTACCAGAACATTTATTGAACGTGAATACCTCTACATTAAAACTAAAGTACAACCCCGTCCCTTTGGCAAATACCAACAGTTTTCTTACCCATATTTTGGATACAGATTTGAGATTCTTGAATATAAATTCCCCTACTAGCGTCTCTTCATGTAACTCGCATCCTCTGCCTTCGTTTTCATCAGCTAGTCCCATTTTGAACGCATGCGATTCTAAAAGACAGTGCCCTGTTAGGACCCCGATGATTAATCTACATTCAGGGATGGCAACCATTTAGCTAACTTCGGATCGTACGATTTACACATAATTTTGGACACCCTATAGCCGATTGCTTCCACAACTTATTCGCCTAGTCCATCATATATACATAATACCTATGCTTAATTTCAATGGGCGGCATCGGAACGTCCACGGAGTGTTCTACTTCGAGACCTGCACCCTTCTTCATCAGCTCATCAGCTTTCTCATTCGCGTCTGTCCCCTTGCGGCCTGGGATTCAGTATAAATGGACATTAAACTACAGTTCGAAATACGGAGAAATCAACAGTTGATTTTTGTGATCAGATATTGCTATTCTGTAGTGGGTGCCACTCCAGGGGTTCAAACCTAACACAAAGCAATATCAAATTAAAATAGAGAAGCTCGATCTAAAACTCGTTCGAGTTATGTTTGCGACTGTGTATTGTATTACTGATATATCGTGGTTTGGATTCTACCATATTTTTTATGTGGAAGATCAACTATTTATTTCCTAACACAAATAAAAGTTTTCAATTTAATTTATTCCACTGCCGAATTTATTTCAATTATAAAGTACACCTCACTTCCTCAAAAAAATTGTGAAAAATGTTTTCTTCTTAACTTCACTCCGCCAATTTCAGCACCTACCTAACCCTCGCTACGAATACCGAAAAGCGAAATCCTTAAAAACCACTGAGAGCTGAAGCTGAAAATAAGAAATAAGTGCAAAAAACTTCTATAATTTTTTAAAATCATTCGCATTGTTTTTCATCGTCGATGCACACATCAACTCACATCACAATTCAGCAAATGCAAGTGAAGATAGGCAATGCATACGAACATTATTTCACCGCTTCTTAGCCGCCAACCAAGCTAACCAAAACAACCATCATCACACAAATCATCAACATTCGTCATTGAAGTACCGAAAAAACGTTAGAAAAAGGCGCTGCAATGAGCAACAGCACAAGTATAGTCTAGCTGAAATGGAAAAGGCAGGAAATCACAATTTTTTGGCTAAGTATAAATATGAGGAAATGAATTAACAAATAAAGAAAAAAAATTAAAATTATTACATTTGCTTGAGTGCACCTTTTTAAGTAGTAGCAGCAGCAGTCAGCCAGCAACGGCTACAGCAACAACAACACTTCGCCTTACCAAAGAAAAGGTGGCAGGCATCTCATGCTTTCAGCTTGAGACTCAGAGTTGCAGCTTCAGTTTGTTGTTTTGGACTGCTGACAGTTGAATATGAAATCGGTAGAGAGATTTGGAATTCTCGATTTTTTTTTTTTTGGTAATTTCTTATTTGCTTTTGCTATTTACAAAAATATTTCCATCTTTTGGCCCAAAATGATTTCAGTGCAGATTAATATATGAGCGCATACACCTAGCAAAGGCCGCATATGTAACTGGAGCGAGAGGAACGGGAGAGAGTAAAGTTTTTGGATTTTGCAAAGTGAAAATTAGCCTACCTTTCTTCAAGTGTAGCCACGTTTGTATGCAAGTAGTCGAAAGGATTTTGTTGACTTCAACAAGTCAAGGCTTGTGGCGGTAGGGAATGCGCTCAGCAGATGTGGAGTTGTGGAAACAAAATTTTGCAGTCTCAAGCAAATGGTACGTCCTCGCCGTCTCTGATTCAAATATTCAAGTGATTTGGGTAAAAGCATTTTAATATGCATATACGAGACCGTAATACATACATATGTATTTATGTACGGGTGTGTGAAGCCAGGATATGCCGAGATTGAGTTTGAGATAGAGCAGCAAGTATGGGAGCCATGGCTAGAAGCACAAGGCTGTTGGCTAAGTAAGATTTCCACAAGCAGCTGAGATATATGTACATACCTATGTGTATGTGTACGTAGTTTGGAACACCTACTGCTACCTTATGGAATTGCTTATAAGTATGTAAGCGCCTGTATGCAGAGTCTTGCAATTGTAGAAGCGTTCATATCCTTGCAAGCTTGAGCAAACTCCTTATGCGCCGCCACTGATGTTGATGAAGCAGTTTGTCTACGAAGGCGATTTAGCAAATTAAAAGGTTTTTAATGCACGATGAGCCGATTTTTACTTTACTTACACTCATACATAGCACATATATATTTCATAATATTTTTAACTGCTTCCTACTTACAGCTTCAGCTACGCTATCAACTGCTTGCCTCACTATTGTGCCAGCAGGAATTTGTATTCTGGTGCCGAGAAGATAAATAAGCAAAAAGCAGCTACATATGTACATACGCAAGTTGCAGTTGAAGGTGTAAAATTTATGAGTTGTATAGGATATGAAAAATATTTTTTAATTGGGCGATAAATCGAGAAATATTTTGGTATGCCATTGTAATAAAAAAAAAATAAAAAAATAAAGTTCAGGCATCGCAGCAGCAGCAGATGAACCGAAATTTAAGTAAGTGAAGTAAAAAGTGAATTTGGTTAAGCAAATATTTGAGATATGGACAAGGATATGTCGACCCCTTTGCGCGATTTTATCGTAAGGGTCATTTTCTGGAATTTCACTTTTTGATGCAATTTTAATCTACATCCGTCAGCCCATCACCTGGTAAAATATTATAGCTGAAATCCTTATAGTTGTGCCAAAAATTGGTTTTATTTTTTATCGTAAGAGACAATCCACACTTTTTTCTTGAGCTCGAATTTATCGTATCGCCCATATAAAAAATATTTTGAATATAACTAGCAAGTAATTTTATGTACTATTTATTTTGAAATTTAAAATAGAATATGAAGGTGATTGTAAGCGTAATGTAGCCATGGTACCATGATTATGTTGGGATTATCTTATAACCTTAAACGAGTTGGTCTTGTATGTATATTTGTATGTATATTAGTTTATTTATATATTTCTATATCTACTACTATCTCGGGAACGGCTGAACCGATTTGGATAAAATTCGTTTTACAGATAATATGCCTAATTTTAAGATATTCAATCCACGTGCTGCCCCTGGGGATATTTTTCCAATTCTGCCACCTTTTTGGAACTAAAAAAAATTAGATGTGCTAATATGGGCATGAAATGAATGGTATTTTACGACGTATTTCAATTAAAATATTGCTCAGTGGGATTTCTACATAACCTAATTTTATTAACTCCTTTGTAAACTATCGCGAAAACGGTTTGACTGAGTTAAATGAAGTTTTATACATCCATTTTTGGCTCATTTACTTGATAATATGCCGCTGTGGTGCAGTGGGTAGAGTGCTCTCCTGCTATGCCAGAGGTCTCGGGTTCAAACCCCAGTCCGAGCAAAACACCAAAAAATTTTTTTTCTAATTAGTAAAAATCCAATTATTGGGTTTTTTAAGAACAGCGGTCACCTCTTGGCAGTGGGCGGCATACCCTCCGAGAGTATTTCTGCCATGAAAAAGCTTCTCACAAAAATGCATTCGCCGTTCGGAGCCGGCATAAAACTGTAGGTCCACCCAATTAGTAGGAAATAACAAAAGGAGCACACCTCGAATTGGGAGAGAAGCTCGGCCATAAAACTCGTCAGAGTTATAATAGCGCCATTGTATTATATCATTATTATTATTACTTGATAATAATTTATGGAAATAAGAGAATGTCCCACTTGCATGTAAAATAATGAAAACTAGCGATTAAAAATACTTACTTATTTAGAAAAAATAGCAATAGTATTATCTGTTCTTGTGGTGCCTTTAAACGGCATCTGCTAATGTAATTTGTTTTTGGAGGGTTTTCTGACATTTACTGATTGGGAATCGCTGGTTCAAATTCACGTTCGATGTGTATTTTTATATTGTAGACTAGAAACGCCGACAGATGTTGCTCTGTCCAACCATTGATTTATCGGAATAATGTAAAATTTTTATATTTCCATTTACCCTTTCCCTTTTCTCTTACTCCCCACACTCGTTCCATTTCTCCGTCATAATACAGGAAATAATCTGCCTATTTACAAAATTTCCAACAAACTTACATATTATAAAAACCAATTTTCCCAATAGATCGGTCCCTGATCTGCCGGGAATCGAACGTGAAAACTTTAGAATGGAAGACGAGTACACTACTCACTATATTACCATGACTCCATCATTAAAAACACAAAAGTATGGAATAAAACGCTTGTATTTGTCATACAAACCCTTTTTTTAATATTATCGTAAGGGACATTTACTCAAACTCATAAAAAATTGAGAGCGAAATTATCGTAAGTGACAAAATTATGATTTTTTCGCAAACTGCACATTTTTTCAAGAAAAAAATTATCAGGTTCAGTATATTAATTAATTACCTAATCGCGTGTTCAATTTCGTTTCAAAATACCAATAAAAAGTAGTAAAATAAGCACATCTCACACTGAAAAACTCCCATTCAGTGTATGAATACACACGCTTTTGCGTTAACTTATGCAATGCAAAAAGGACTCTGCTGCATAAATGCGTACAAGCAAACATACAGTGAACTACACGGCGTATACGTAACTTGTTTACATACATACATACATACAGGTGAAACTAATAAAAGCGTGTTAAAAACGAAAAAAATGCTCTCCTGTAAAATTTGCTTTTGTCCGTTACGATAAAGTCGCACAAAGGGGTCGATGTAATAAAAGTAAGTAAAGAAATAACTAAGTAAATTATAAATCTTTTTTTTTTGCCTTTAAGAAACTTTCCCAAGTCTAGGTAACAATTTAAGGCAGAAGGTAGAAGTAGTTGTTTGGCAGTCTAGGCTATCAAAGTAAGTGAATTAAAGAGAAAACATGCATTTGAAATTAATGAGTGTTGAGAAAGATGCAGTGATACCTCTTCTGATTGCCTTTCAAGCGGAAGTACCTATTAGCTGTAGGGAGGGCAGCAGAGATCTTAGTCTGTAATCCCCTAGGAAGAGGACGTATTAATTTCTATAAGATAGTCAGGCGGCTATAAAGCCGATATTGTCGCATAGCACCTCCTCCAAGTTTGTAGCAGAATAAAAGGAGGCCTTAATGGTATTATTCAGAGACAGCATTACCCATTTATACTGGATTCCAGGTCACAAGCGGATAGACGGTAATGAGAGAGCTGGTGAGCTGGCAAAGAAGGGTGTGCAGGTCTCGGAGCAGAATACTTCAAAATAGAGATCAAAACATGGGCTCGAATGTTCCCCAAATATTTTTGCGCAATATTGGTACCAAATTAAAGGTGCTGATCATGGTTCATATGTATATATATTTCACACTAGGTATACAGATATCTCAATCGATTCCCGGGATTGAGACCTAAACATGGACCCAAATAGCCTCGAAATATTTTTGAGCATTATTGGTATTAAATTAAAGCTTCAATAGATTTCATCCCATTCCAGTTTTCCAGCCGGTTCTCCAGAGATAAAGACATGGACCCGAATGTGCCCCAAATATTTTGCCCAATATTGGTATCTATATTATTAATACGCTAACATAAATTTTGTTCCATCTTCTCCGTCGAAACTACTGAACCGATTTTAAATCTAAGAACACCATTAGAAAGGTATTGCTTTCAAATAGAACTGCGCCAATTTGCATTAAAATTGGTTGGAAAATGCGCCCACAATCGTCGTTGGAAAATTGCCGTGTGGTTGTTTTTGCATGCTTTTGAATGTCAATGGCTGGAAGTGGTGTGTAGTTTCAAAGTAGAAACATAAAAAATTAGCAAAATCACTACAACAAAAACGCAAAGTCAAGTAATAAGAAGGAAAAGAAAGCATAAGTAAGAAAGAAATTAAGGAAAGAAAAGAGCAGAAATAGAAAGAAATAAGTAGGTAGGATTGTGAAGACGACTAACGACAACAACACCAATAACAACACCACAAAATCGTAGTAGTGAGAGTAGCAACAAAACAAGCTAATAATAATATAATACAATGGCGCTATTATAACTCTGACGAGTTTTATGGCCGAGCTTCTCTCCCAATTCGAGGTGTGTTCCTTTTTGTTTTTCCTACTAATTAGGTGGACCTACAGTTTTATGCCGGCTCCGAACGGCGAATGAATTTTTTGTGAGAAGCTTTTTCATGGCAGAAATACTCTCGGAGGGTATGCCGCCCACTGCCGTAAGGTGACCGCTGCTCTTAAAAAACCCAATAATTGGATTTTTACTTATTAGATAAATTGTTTTGGTGCTTTGCTCGGACCGTGGTTTGAACTCGAGACCTCTGGCATAGCAGGCGAGCACTCTACCCACTGCACCACAGCGGCCACCGAAGAAGTCGTATTCAGTGATCTTAAATCGGTATCCAAAATAGGGGTAAAGAAAGTCTTGGTATTCGCTAAAGGAATGGGTTTGTTCTTCAGTCTGAGTCCAGGCTTTTAATGTAGCGGTGTTCATGTCAAGAAATTTGCTGATAACACTATGGACTCACGCATTCTATGTGAAGTCATTAATGGCCAGCCAGCCTAACCTAAGCTAACCCCACCATTGTATTTGAAGAATATCCAGCTTTACTTTATTATAATTATTATTACAGTCAATAAATAATTTCTCGGCTTTTTCGACATTTTCATACGTTCAGTAATCCAACCTCAACTTTTATTACTCCTTAACTTTTCCTTGCTATTATAATACTACTTTTTTATTCTTGTATAAAATCATACAATTTTAATTATTTTATAACAGCATCAAGTGCAGCATGAATGTCCTCTCATATCCTTTTGTGTTTCTGATTTAGTAGGTACCACGTTTGTATTGTCGTTGGCCATTGACCGCTTTACGCTTGGCATGTTTTCTATGCAATAAGTAATAATGACAAACAAATTTGTATTAGAGCGCTTTCACATTACTCGGTGCGGAATCGGATCGACATTTTTGGTTTTTACCGAAAGTATACCGAAACCTTGCCGACCACATGTATTTCAATTGGCACTTTCACATTAGTGTTGCATACATGAAATCGGAGCGGATTGATTTCGGTATACCGCAACGCGGTAAGACCGGTCAGTAAAATTTGAGGAATTACTGCATACATTTTTGCGGCGTAATAAAAGAAGAACAAAGTCAGTAAAAAACTCGTTTCGGCTATAAATGTAGCAAGTTATAATGTCTTCGTCTTCGCTAGAAGACATTATTGTTATTATTGATTGATTTGTTGAAGTTAAAAATTTTGTTTTGCAAATTTCGATGTTTGTTTTCCTATTTTCTGCCGATAACGCACCGAAAGTATTCCCACAAGTGTGAAAAACACAGCAACGCGGAATCGTTTCGGTAAGCTGAAAATACCGGGCAAAAATGTCGATCCGATGTCGTACCGAGTAATGTGAAAAGGCCCTTACTATTATTTTATTTTATTTTATTTTATTTTACTTTTTCTTATTCGCAAATCTAAAACTATAGTTATGCTCATAGTACTTTCAACAAATAATGAGCATTAAGCATTTCCTTCCAGTTGCTTCATGATTGCTCAGCTTGCTTGTTTGTTCATTAGACAAGAGTGTCCTTCATGTTTATTTATTATATTTCTTCATTAGAACTTGTGGGTTTCTTGTTGTATTTGTCTGTGTATTTCTTTCTCCACTCGTTTGTTAATTTTGTAAAATTATTTTCTTCTTCGCTTTGCTTACTTACTTACTTACTTACTTAAGGGTTAAGACAAAGCAAACAACTAAAAAGCTAAGAAGAGAATGCTGTAGATATTCTTTTTTATTGTTTGCATATTTTTTATTATTATTATTTTTATTTATTTTCAGTTTATTAATATGATTATAAACAAGAATTTTCTTACCTCATCATTTGGCAATGGCATTTCTTGGCTTTGGTTTTATGTTCTAAGTGCTTTCTTTCATTTATGCAGGTAGCTTCGCTTTTCTCAGCCAGTGATGTGATACGTAGGGAAAATTCCCTACATGTAGGGATTTTAGTCGGAAAAAAGTGACCGTAGGGAAAGAAGGACAGATTTTTATAAAATAGCTAAATGTAGGGATTTTTTGGCAAAGTCAAATCAAAATTTCAATTCAACTTTTTTTCACTTCAACACTGACTGTCGATCTGAATAATGAAAATGCTGCCAAGACGAGTTAAATCGCGAACCCTTCAATGACGTAATTGGAGAGGGAATACCGTATAGTGAACTATCTAATAACACGATATTTTTAATCAGGGCATCGGAGCAAAAGATTTTTTTTTTCTGGCTACGCTCTTAGCTCCGAATTTTTTTCCCCTTAAGGCCTCTCCGCAGCTCCCAAGAAAACGCTCAAGAAAAAATTTGCATTATTTCTTGAGCGTTGAAATGGTAGTAGGAAAGTAATTATATTTTCAAACGAAATGTCACATTTGAGTTTATTTACCTCTTCTGTCAAATTTTCTTGAAGATTTAACTCAAAAAATTTTTTTTTTGGGAAAACGCAAACTTTTATAATTTCAAACAGTTTCTTTCTACGGTTAACTACAAAATCACTTTTATTTCCGCCATTTTTATCGTTTTGAGTATTTTATAAGACTAGACTCAAAGGCATGACCCAGTTATTGAAATATATGGCAAAACCCCAGAAATCGAAAATTTCGAGTTAAATCCCTATTGCATAAAACGTGCGATATATACATATGTTACATACAACGCATTAATACATATATTTTTTTATTATAATAATTGTTCAAAACAGTAAATCATCAGTATTTTATTGTAATTTTTTTATTGATTTCTTTGAGAGCCAGTGTGTATGCAGTATGCAGTAGAACAGCCGATTTTCATTATTTAGTAAAAGAAAAGACGTTCATCTACTGCCGTGCGGTTTTCTCATTGTTCTAGCATGGAAATAACTAAAAAAAAGTATAGGGAATTACGTAGGGAAAATTTGAAACAAGCGTAGGGAAAAGTAGGGATTTTTTCTTGCTCTGTAGGGAATTTCCAAAAAAGTATCTACCATCACTGTTCTCAGCACTCACTTCATTCCTTCAACCCTTGCTGTGCTTTTTTGTACTTTCCTCTCTGCTCGTCAACTTAAATTCACTTCTTGTGTTTGGACTTTTATTGCATCGTAGCCATTCACTCACGAGTAGTTTGTAGAAAAGACTGTAGTAAATCAAATATAGGAAATTATTTTCTTCAGCTATAACAACTTTTGTTTTAAAATTTGTTGTTTTTGTTTTTGTTTTTATTTTAAAATAAAATTTTAACTTCTCTCATTTATTTTATATTGACAGTGTGTAGTGACTTTAGTTGAATGTTTTTTTATTATATTTTGTTTTGTTACTGGTTTGGTTTATTCGTTGGCCGGCCAGTCCAGGCACTTGATCCTTTACAGCCGAGCTGCAGCAAATCTTGCGGTTTTTATTATACATTCAAGTTAAGAAAAGAAGTTTGTGTTTTTTGGCATGAAAAATAATTTCAACTTAATAAACTTGTTATTTCTTCAGCTTGCCTTTGGTTTTGCTACGGTTTTTGAGATGATGGGATTATGAAAAAGAGTGCTTGGAATTTGTGGAGCATGTAGCAAAAATTAAAGAAAAATGCTTTTGTTTGCAAAATAAATTGTATGGTATTGAACATATTTACATTTAGAAATATTTTTGTAATTGAGAAGGTGGAATTTAATTCAATTAAAACAAAATATGTAATAAAAAAATAGCTTGTATAGAAAGTTAGTAATAGCTGGAAAAAGTTAAGAGCGAGCTTAAAATAAATTGTTCTTAATTGTATCTATGCTACTTTATTTACACGGAAGAGGAAACTTTAAATTCTTAACCTTCTGGTGCTCAAATGGTATAGCTAGTCTTTCCGTAGAGATAAAATATTCAGAAGTGATTCCAGAAAAGAAACTGATATAAAGCTCTCGTCGAAGTGAAGGCAAACAAGGCACTGACAGTTTTCGAGAGTGTAGAAACACCTTCAGAAAGACGTGGAGTCTGCGACCAGCAATAGTGATGTAGATTTACACAGCTTTGGTCAGACCGGTTATCACGAACACCGCTGTAGTGTTGTGGCATAGGACCATGGCTAAGTCCACTGTTAATATGCTGAACAGGCTACAGAGGAGTGTGTGTATCAGCACTACGGTGCAATGAGTACAACATCAGGATCCGTTCTTAATGCTCTGTTTTACCCGCTTTCTCTGGATTTGGTGATCCAAGAGGAGGCTATGAAAACGATGCGTCGCACAGTGGGGTATTTAATCAATCTGGGCGGCCAAAACTCTTTTTTGGCTTTAAATTGTTAATTATGTTACCCATGGTGATTTCAATTCAATTTAACATAAAAAAAATGTGGCTTTACATTTTTAAAAAGTGATGTAGTGAGACCAAACCGACCTCAGATTTGGATTCAGAACGTCGAAATACATGTTAGTAGGTTAGGTCGATGAAATGTGCCATTTGGGGCTTTTTTTTAGCTTTTCGCAATTTTCTTGAAGTTTTGGGGGTATATTGGACAAGCGGACTTTGGATTCGGAGCACGTCGATGTATATGTTGCTAGATGGGTGTTCTCGAATCCACAAACAACTAATTTTTTTTTTGTGGTGGGGTCATTTTTCCCAACGTGAAAAATCGCCTGTTTTTCTTAAAACCGAAAAAAAACGGGACCGATCTTTCTTGAACTCAAAATAACAGGGAACAGACTATCTAGAAAAAAAAAAGAGTCAGTGCCGGACAATGCCGGGCATCTAAACAAAAACCCTTTTGAAAACAAAAAATTGGGAAATTTTTTTTTAATACATCGTTTTTTAAAAATGTAATTAAGAAGACTAAATCTCAATAAACATGAATTTTGTACTCGATTACCTGTATTATAAGAATCCATAACAGTATTCTAAAAAACTTCACTTAAAACCGTAAAAATGTTAATTGGAAATGTTGAAACTTTAATACCATGTCTCCACATAACGTGTTTCGCTCTTTTTTTCTGCATTTTCTCTCTCAATCTTGTTTCGACACGGAAACCAGTGCCGAAACTCGCCAATTTCCATACAAATTTCTGAGAGCGAGTGAAGATTGAAACACTGTTTCATTCTGAATCATCTTGCCAACCTCGATGATATCGATGTCTTCTCTAATTTTGTATCGAAAATCTATCGAAATCTCACACAAACCAAAACAAAGACGCAAAAATAAGCAAACATACAAACATTTAAGAAGAACAAGAAAGAGAAATGTCAAACTGAATCACGATTAGGTACGTGGAGACGGGTTATTGAGCGAGATGTTTTGCTACATATTTCTTTGGTGAATCAAGTTATGTGGAGACGGTCTTTAAGAACGTTATAAAATGCCGCGAGAAATACACGAATGACCAAACTTTCATTGACTGTAAAACCTTTGTGTTTGAGTTTTGAGAATAAACTTTTATTGAAAATGATGCGTTAGGGTCCTGGCCTACTAAAAAATTTTATTTTTTGGAAATCGGGCCAGTTTTAGGAAATGGGGTTTTGGCCGCCCAGATTGATAAAATACCCCTATGTGCGTCGACTACACTCTTTTGGGTTGTGGCACGGCGATTGGAGCTCTGGGCATGGGGAGTTATTTAGCAGGCTGTCAGAGCAATACTTTTTGTTTCTGGCCCCAAATGACAAGCTAGTAGCCCAAGTTTTCTTTGGTAGAACATACCCTATCGATTTTCCCGCAAGAGATCAGTGCTAAGGATTCATAAACTCTACTGGGAAGACCGAAGAAAATCAGCTACTAAGACAGATCAGACGAAAATATGGTACTGGATCCGGCTGGCATCTGGAGGCTGACTTCAGGTGTCATTATGCTTTAGGTATAATGGTGACTTAGATTAATATATCACGGCAATGTTCCAAAGTGATATTGCAAGTACTGTACTTTACTTACATAGGTATCAACTTTTTGTTACGATTTTTATTTTGCATGAGATTTTCTCTATAAGTGAAGTTAAGTTTGGTTGGCCAGGATAGAGTGAGGTGTGAGTGTAGGTACTCCCCCTTGCGGGGTGCCCATATGTGCCCTCCTTGACATCGTCGAAAGGTCCCAATCACCCGTCACCGACCGACAACTCAAAAGGTTCATGATCCCGCGCTTCCGATCCATTCGAGCCCCTGCAAAGAGCGCCTCAGCAGAGACGTTGCTAAAGGCAACCGAAATATCAAGAAAGACACATATCGCACTCCCTGTAGTGAAGCGCCTTTTCGAGATATGTTGTACAACGTTGTGACTCTTTATCCTCCAACACGACAAGATAAATGCATTTATGCCTTCCGGAAAGCACCACGAACCGTGACTGAGGCCGTATCGCACCTCATCCCTGGCTCGCGCCTTTAGAGGAACGACTCGACCTGACGACAGCCTTTGCTAGCCCTTCGCGGTCTCCCCCTCAAGATATAACCTAGCGCACACTCCAGGAACAGGCATCAGGGAGAAGAGATGAAGGCAAGAGTTATCGGCCGAAGATTTTTGCAGCCATAAAAAACATGCTATCTCTATATTTTCAATGTTTTTCAATCTTTTACTACTTTCTATAACTTAAACATTACTCTGAAAACTCTTCAATAGCGAAATAACTTCCCTCGCCACACTAGAATAAACTGAAGAAAACAAAAATGAATAACAAATTATATATTTCACACATCATAGCACACATAACGAGCTGCATAAAAACCAAAAAAGAAAGCAACACAAAAAGAAGACGCGTATCCTTTTTTTGCAAATTAAGCGACTACTGACAAAAAAACACGGAAGAAATGAGTAAAAAGCAAACTTATTAAAAATGCATATCGTATGTTAATGTCGCGCGCGAAAAAAACGCTCATCGTACGATGCAAAAATCACCTGGCAAATTGACGTAACCGCGTGCAAAAAAACGCGTCAGAGTAACAGTTAACGCCATCGACAACGCTACCAACAGCCAACAGCGTTGATGACGCGTCGTTTAAAATTAACACTTCAGCAAACATACTAAATTATGCTGGGATACGTTTTTTTTTAACCATTCAAACAATTAAAGTACCAGTTATGCTTATTATATTAAGCTCTTGCTGCTAACGTAACACCAAGGGCACCTCAACTAACGTGTGTGGGGTACGTGTGGAGTGCATCTACCCACAGTGGTGCTGCAACGTGTGCCCTTAATGAGTTGCTAAAATAAGAAGCAGCCAAACAAAATTAAAAATCTGCTTGCACCACAGAAATAAAAACAAGTAAAAGCGCGGTTGTCTTCGGCCGTACCGAAGACTTCATACCTTTCATGAGTGGGGAAATGAAAAGTTACCTATGTATGTACATAGCCGGATTAAGTTTAATTTATAATTTTTATTCTGTGGGTTATTTATGGAAAGATTTATTAGAAAAAATGGTGTCTTTACTATTTAAATGGAGGAGTTATACACCAAAATGTGCATATCTGAACAATCGGTTGTATGGGAGCTATATGTTATAGTGGTCCGATCTTGACAATTTTCGGTAATCCCGTTTGGGCCCATATGGGTACAAATACTTCAAAATTTCACGCCGTTAGCTGTTAAAATGGAGGAGTTATACACCAAAATGTCCATATCTGAACAATCGGTTGTAGGGAAGCTATATGTTATAGTGGTCCGATCTTAACAATTTTCGGTAATCCCGTTTGGGCCCATATGGGTACAAATACTTCAAAATTTCACACCGTTAGCTGTTAAAATGGAGGAGTTATACACCAAAATGTGCATATCTGAACAATCGGTTGTATGGGAGCTATATGTTATAGTGGTCCGATCTTGACAATTTTCGGTAATCCCGTTTGGGCCCATATGGGTACAAATACTTCAAAATTTCACGCCGTTAGCTGTTAAAATGGTGGAGTTATACACCAAAATGTCCATATCTGAACAATCGGTTGTATGGGAGCTATATGTTATAGTGGTCCGATCTTGACAATTTTCGGTAACCCTGTTTGGGCCCATATGGGTACAAATACTTCAAAATTTCACGCCGTTAGCTGTTAAAATGGGGGAGTTATACACCAAAATGTGTATATCTGAATAATCGGATGTTGTGGAACTATATGTTACAGTGGTCCGATCTAGACAATTTTCGGTTACCTTGTTTGGGCCAAAATGGGCACGTCTACTTCAAAGTTTCATGTCCTTAGCTGTTTAAATGGGGAAGTTATGCACAAATTACTTCCAAAAATTTCATGTATATCTGAATAATCGGTTGTTTTCTATATGTTATAGTGGTCCGATTCGGCCGGTTCCGACAAATGATCAGCTGCATATAACAACATACCTGTATTCCGAATTTCATTCAGATATCTCAAAAACTGAGGGACTAGTTTGCGTTCACACAGACGGACGGACGGACAGACGGACAGACGGACAGACGGACATGGCTTAATCGACTCAGCTCGTGATTCTGATCATATCGGTATATATTTTGGTGGGTCCCCCACGCTTCCTTCTGGTACTTTCGACAAAAAATTTTTGGCACTAAGTTATAATACCATTTCATTCTCATGAAAGGTATAAAAATAAAAAAATAAAAATCAAGCACACACAAAAATTATGCTATAACAACACGCAATGCGCCGCGTAAAAAGGATATCCTTGTTACAAAAGGCAGCTGCGCAAGAAGAGCTGGAGCGATGATGATATGACGATGATTGCAGCACATGTGTAGTACGCATGTATGTACATTAAGGTGGAGTGAAAACATATGAAGATTTTTTTTGTTTTTGTTTTGAACGTACCAGCAATGAAAAGTTGCCTTTATACGAGCTAATGAACCCCACAAAATTTTATGGCGATAGGATGACGTTTTGAACTGCCCCCAGCCCCGCAAAGTTGAAAGCAATAAGCAGGATCTAGTGATAAACATGGCTAAGCTGAGTATTAAAGTGAATTTTTTTTTTGGAAACAACAACAACAAAAGTTATTAAATGTCAAAGTTTATATTATGAATTTTTTAAATTGCAATTACTTAAAAACTACTGATCCCATTTGGAATATTTTTATACCATTCGAGAAGTATTTTGATTCCCTTTAATTTGATATACATTTTTTATATGAAAAGTAAGAGGGATAAAAGGGGGGTTGATCCCCGCAGGGGAGTATTATGGAACCCACATAAAATGTATATCAAATTAAAAAAAAAAAAAATACCTATCGAATGGTATAAAAATATTCGAAATCGGTTCGGTAGTTTTTAAGTAATTGCAATTTAAAAAATGCATAATATAAACTTTCGCCTTTAATAACTTTTGTTGTTGTTTCCAAAAAAAAAAAAATTCACTCAGATTATCCATGTTTATCAATTCTCATACTTCGTTTTTTGATTTTATTATTTTAGAAATTTCACATTTGTACCAGATCGTGCTGGGGCTGGGGCCACCTCTAAACATGCGAGTAGGTCAATAAAATTTTACAGGCTTATTTCTGGGCTAGAAAGATGCCGTTCTGGCTTTGGAACAAATTGAATTTCCAAAAAAAAATTTTCACTCCACCTTAATGTACATATGTATGTATGCATGTTGACGTTGTGTGTCTGGCAACATGTGTGGATACATTTGTCGATGTTGAAGTCGAAGAACACATCATAGCAAGCACCTTAACCACGCCACCATCTTCCCACTACCCACCCATTTTTCCGGGTTATTCGCAATATTCACTTGTGAATTATGCAACGTTTCTGGTTTTATTAATTTTTTTTATTTTTTGCCAAAAATGTATTTCTTGTATTACTTGATGGCTTGTTTTACATGTGTTTTTTGAAGTGTTTATGTGTTCTTTATTTTCTATATTTCCCCACAACCCACCCCAACCATCTCATCATCTGGCTCGTTATTTGCACTTAATTTTTTGGCAAGTCGCGTGTCGTCTGCGTTAATTGTATTGTTTTGCTGTTGTTCCATTTTTTGTCTTCTTCTTCTTCGGCAACATCCGCTTTTAAGGCTGTGTTGTACTCGTAGATGTTGTTGTTTGTGATTGTTGATGTTATGAGCTCTTCTGAATTAAATTAGCTTATTTTTGACTGTTTAAATTTTTGGTTTGTTTCGATATTTCGTTAATGTGTTTTTTTTTCTTCTTTCTTTTGCAGAAATATAAAGAGGTTTTGCTGTTTAAATTCATTAAATCGAATGAGCAAAACGAAAAAAATTGCTGCGAAAGAAAGTAATTTAAGAGTACCTACTTTGCGTTTGTATTTATTGAACTTAAAGAGGACTCGAAATATGTAAGTTAAGATAGTCTCTGAGAGTAATTAATTAAACTCTTCGGAACATTTTACGTTTACTGAAGTGATTGCAATTAAGGGAAAAAATATCCTAAATAAGCACAAACCCTTTTCACCTGTGAATAGAAGTTCTGCTGCAGGCTAAAAGCCCACGGATACCTGTAAATTATGTAGGAAGATTTTCCAACCCGAATGTAAAGCTACTCGTATCAACACCCTAAGGCGACAGCAAAGGAGGAGGGAGACCCGCTCCAGCGGGTTAGGGGGCTTGGAATATAGCCATGGTAAGGAATGCCTGTCGTAAGAGACGACTAAAATCCACCAGCCTAGAAGGTTGATAATGACCAAAAAAATCGTTCACACGGCAGTTGGAATAGTGTCAGAAGGGACTAAGTAGTACCCGAGCGTACCGGATTTATCCGGCAAAGGACTGTCACCTCCCCTACACTCCCCAAAACCTTCGGAGATTGTCTTGGTGGCTACAACAACAACAACAACAACAACAACAGAGGCTCGCAAGTTGTTGAGAAGATCAGGTAGAGAATTGACTTGGCTGCTATTGTTATTGTTATAGCAGTACTAAGCCCTGCTTAGCCGACGAGTTTTGTTCACAAATTTTCATCAATTTTACCTAACGGGAGGTCCAAGAATGTTGCAGCTTCTATTGGGCTTGCCCCAAGGGACAGCGGTATCAAGTGCATCGGTTTGAGATGACATGTGAAGAGATGCCATGTGTCATGCCATGCGTCTCTCCACATGCCGAACATACGTTCGCTATGTCGGGATCTATTCTGGTCCTATAGGAATTAAGCCTACTACAGAAATAATCCAATCTAAGTTGCAACAGGGCGACGCAAGTTTCTCTAGGTAACTTCAATTCTTATACAGCTAATGGCGGCGGTTGGTCATGATTCAATGAATCATGATTAAATGAATGAGACGAGACAAGACGAGACTAGACGAAGGTGGATACTCTTTCGTTGTGGATCTCCATTAAAGCCTGCCTCTATGCCACGGTGATAAGGTGCGGTTGAAAAGGTGGCTCCTGACATGTTGGAGTGGAGAGGATCAGGCTACGATAGGCGATTGTTTGGATATCCTCTGCAGTGGCATCCCGAGAGAAATTACTTGTTAGGCATGGTGTTATTTTGTTGTCCACTGAAAGCACCTCTGCTTCATGGTGTGGGTGCAGTTTCGGCGTCATCTGAATACTTCCCGTGGCGGTTCGCCATCAAGAGTTTTGGCAGGCTTGGAGTTTTCCCCAATGGGTCCAGCCAGTGCCCGGCAACCATATTGGCGACGCATAATTTAGGGCGGCCGGCCGATTGCCTTGTATGTGGCGATAAGGGTTTCTTTGGCTTTATCCCAAGTGCTGCCGCCTAGCGATTTGACAATTCTGAACCTTATTTGCGCGAAGAAGAAGTCAAGGCTGACGGAGTTAATGCCCAAAATTTACGGTAGTAATGGGTATATGTAATGGGTAATGGGTCTCTATCCGTATGCCTATCTCCAGCTTTAACTCCTACGTCCATATCGTGAACACGGTCGCGGAGTTCTTGGATGGTTCTAATTCCAGGGGGAGTGATATAAAGAAGTAGAAAATGTTGGAGAGATGATCGTTGATCCTGGAGCATAAGTCAGTTATGTCAGTGCCTGACGCCATAATCCAGCAGTAATATGGACTCCTTCAGCTGGAGGTGGTAATTTCAACCCTATTAGTCTTTATCGAGAATTTGGATATCTTCCCAGTACTTAAACCTCCTGCATAATACAAAAAAAAACTTCTTCGTTTAATTATTACCTTAATTCACAATTTTAATATAATAAATAAACTTTCTACTATAAACATCAATAAAATTTAGTTAAATGCATTACGAATTGCAATAGACGCAGCATCTTCACTCCACCCACCAAACCTGCACCGCCCGCCTGCAATATAAATGCTTATAACTGCAATCAAAGTTTTACCAAAGCAATTGAGACACAGTCACTCAGGCAGTGAGTCAGTCATTCAAACATTCAGTCAATCAATGAAGTCCAATAGTAAAATTATTTAAAATCTCCTAGGAGATAATTTCCTACTTCTATCTACCTCGAATAAGTCGCGCGCGCCTAGCCCAAGACCGTAGCGCGTAGCATTCGCGCACACTATCACTCCCACCATCACCAACTCTGAACACACTCACCTGCGTTAAAAGTTGTATGCAAAAGTTCATCATCATCGCATGGATTGGCAAAGAAAAAACAAAAGGTAAAGCTTTGCTAAGCTTGATGAACTCCACGCACTTGGCTGAGTTTGGCGAAACATGGCTGTGCTACATACTCCTAGTAGGGATCCAATGATGATGATGAGCATGACGCTGAAGTATTAAAACTTTTATCCCTAACGTTCTCATGGGTAGCAACAAAAAGCCAATAGCAGGTATTCTGGAGGGAAATTTCTACTGTTGCTTTTGTTGTTTTTGTTGCTTTTGTTGTTGTTGTCATATAGTATGACGATTATATGCGAAAATCGAATTTAAATTAAGTATTTCTCATTTCCAGTAGAAAACAAATTGATGGAAATGAATTTGCTACTATTCGAACGCTTACCCCCACTCGCTCTCTCTCTCACACACACTCACACTTTATAGATAGAGATTTTTATTGGAACAGTGCTGTTAAATAGTGATTACTAATTGTACTGTTAATCGATAAATCATATACACCTATAGAGTTTTAGGCAGGGACCGAAAATAACGGTTATTTTTTGTCTTGTGTGGTGAAAAGGTTACGCAAAAATAACCTTTATCTTCTTTTGGGAATTTTTAACCATTATCATGAGACACATTTTTTTTTGATCATCAATACCCATTATAACAACCAAAAAAGTGTTTTGGGCCTGAATAACCGTTATTCAGATTTTAATTTTTTTTTTGGTCAGCTATAAAAATCAAGCCTATTTATTTGTCAATATTTCTGGACGATATTGGTAACAAATGAAACGTGTTGAGCAGGGCATTTACATAGAGGAGTATTTGTTAAGATTCGTAGGTCGGGTTCCCAGTTATGGGTGAAAAAGTGGACCCGGATGCCCTGGAATGCTTAAAGCAATATTGGTATCAAATGAAAAGAGGTAATCAGAGCTACAATCCCTGCTCAACACCAGAAATATTGATAAATAAATAGGCTTGATTTTTATAGCTGACCAAAAAAAAATAAAAATCTGAATAACGGTTATTCAGGCCCAAAACAGTGTTTTGGTTGCCATAATGGTTATTCAAGCCCAAAACACTTTTTGAGTTGCCATAACGGTTATTCAGGCCCAAAACGCTTTTTTGGTTTTTATAATGGTTATTAAGGACCAAAAATTTTTTTTCTCACGTCCCTGGTTTTAAGCTTATTCAGAATAGCGCCTTTCAAGAGAACTGATTTTTTTTTTTTGTTGAGATAATATTTTTTATGGTACTCGTAGAATATATAATAGAGGGTATGCGCACCACTGCTGAGGGTAAAACTTTGAACAGCTAAATATAATTGAAAAGCCTAAATATGTATTTTAAAACTAAATGTAATTACTACTAAGCAGCTCTGGCTTTAAAGAATATTGGGGAGAGGCAAAAAAATTGTGCAAAGAAATAAATTAACATGAAAATGAAATGAATTTACAAAATTCCTTAGAGATGCGTGTCCACGACTACATGAGTAGGAAATAAAATATACATAAATGTAAAAGAGGAGCAAAAAATCAGCAGAAGAAAATTACGAAGAAGAAGAAAGTAGAGTAAAACGAGTAGTAGAGAAGCATGTCCTGTCGCAGTTACTGATTTGCAAATTTTCTGTTTTCATTTTCTGTTTTCATTTTCTTTTTTTTTTTTTTTGTTTGTTTCTACTTCCACATTGACTGCACAGATAATTCGCTTTTAATGGAAATTCATTAGGCTTCTTGTGTTGGCGTGAGAGATGGAGGAATGTGGTAGCAAAAAATGCAGAAAAAGTTTAGTTCAAACACGGAATGATGAGGTGGCATTTCTCTCGCTCTCTGCTCTGCATCACACAACACTCGTTCTTAGCGCCGCCAATTTGTGCGAGACAGCATCCTTGCAATTTAATTTAATTTCACCGAATGTATGTACCTACATGTATAAAGTGTCTATCTATCTACATATGCATGTATGCATGTATGTAAGCATCCTCATCAATTGTAGATACATAGTCAATTGAGGCGTGAAGAAGTTTTTCTTAATTTCTGCCTGCAGCCATCCCCACAGCTGTCGATAGCGCACTCCACTTACCCAACCAGGTGGGCCGCCCACCACACGGGGCGCATTTTCCCCTCACTTTTCTCATTTTACCACATATTACAAGTACATTTTATTTTATTTTTTTTTTTTTTTTCGTTAAGTCATGCAATGACAACACTTGATTGCTGAGCGATTGCATATGTACTTACATCCATATGTATGTATGTATGTAATGTGAGGTGGCGGGGATAAGAAACTTGTGGCGTGCATGAGGGTTTTTTTTTTTTTGTACACACTAATTTAGATTGCTGATTTGCGTTGTCACTGGAAATCAAATTTAATTACATTTTTACATGCAGACAGTGGCAAGTCGTCGGTGGTATTCACGTAATTCCAGCTGCTGTTATAGAGAATTTTATTTTTCGGAAAATGGTATAAAAATGTTTGTTGGGAGACTGCTACAATGTATAAGTATGTAGTCATATTTATAGACAGTATCTTGAAAGATCTCCATCTTCTTCTTGTAGTACAATTATAATCGAATTAATCGAGAGTCTACGTCTAACATGACATTACAGTGCCTTTGAGGCAAAGCTCATAACGATTTGGGAAGCAGCCGGGTATTTAGTAAATTTTTAAATGACATAAATATGGGTGCTCCAGCAATTTATTTCGAAGCCTTCAAAAATCGTCTTTAGTGTGCAGACATCTCGAGCGTAAATCGTTGAGCTGCAGCCCCCGTATGCTGATATGGGTGTATACATACTAAGATGTACTGAAAATTTTTTTTATACTCAGCTGTACTAGTACACAGAGGATTATAGTTTTAATCACATAACGGCGGATTGTAACAGAATGAAATAATCGAGATAGATATTGACTTATATATATCAAAACGATCAGGGTGAAAAGAGAAATCGAGTGAGCCATGTCCGTCCGTCCGTCCGTCTGTCCGTCTGTAAACACTCTAACTCGCGCAAAAATTGAGATATTTTGATGAAATTTGGAATGCAAGTTGGTATCGAGACTGGGACGGTTGGTATTGAAAATGGGCGAAATCGGACCATGACCACGCCCACTTTTCCTGTATAGAAAAAATCGGAAATTTAGTATCTCAGCCACTAATATAGCTAGAGTGATGAAATTTTACCCACTTATTGAGCTCAGGCCCTTATGAAGAAATTTGATGAAATTTTGGAAAATGGGCGGTGCCACGCCCACTTATTAAGGGGCAAACATTGAGGGTTTTATACGCTATAACTCAGAAACCATTGAAGATATATCAATGAAATTTAGTACGCGTGATATACTTACTTAGGAAAATGTTTGGACGAAAAATTTCCAAAATCGGTTGACGACCACGCCCACTTTTATACCTGGGAACCATAAAGTGGCCTAATAAAAACATTTTAAGCGATATCTTTGTCAAATATAGAGATAATTCATAGAAATTTTGTGGCATGGGTTCCACAATAGACCGGAAACAAAAAATATAAAAATTTTGGAAAATGGGCGTGGCTCCGCCTCTTTTTAGACAAAGGAATATACGCTTTGGAAATTTGTAACGTGACATCTTTGTAACTGGAAGTCATAATGGAATGAAATTTTGCACAAAGAATAATATTCATATGCTTAGTTGGATGACTGATAAAAATTTTGAAAATGGGCGTGGCTACGCCCACTTTATGCAGCACTCGCTTTATATAAAATAATCCGTGTTTCCATCAAACGCAAACAAAAAATGAAAGCATACAGCTGAGTATCTAATGTTCGATTCCACTCGAACTTAGGCTTCCTTACTCGTTTAAATTCAATTTGTTCCAAATCCAGAACGGTACCCTTATAGCCTATTATTAAGCCTGTAAAATTTTATTGACCTACTCGCCTGTTTAGAGGTGCCCCCAGCCCCACAAAGTTGAAAAAATAGCACGATCTGGTACAAATGTGAAATCAAAAAGCGAAGTATGAGGATTGATAAACATGGCTATTAAAGTGATTTCTTTTTTTTTTTTTGGAAACAACAACAACAAAAGTTATTAAAGGTCAAAGTTTATATTATGCATTTTCTATGAAGGTTCCATAACACCCCCTTGTGGGGGTCAACCGCCCTTTTACCGCCCTTACTTTTCATATATAAAATGTATATAAAATTAAAGGGAATCAAACTACCAATAGAATGGTATAAAAATGTTCGAAATCGGTTCAGTGGTTTTTAAGTAATTGCAATTAAAAAATGTATAATATGTATAAACTTTGACCTATAATAACTTTTGTTGTTGTTGTTTCCAAAAAAAAAAAAATCACTTTAATACTCAGCTTAGCCATCTTTATCAATCCTCATCGTTTTGATAGTAAGACCAACCCCGACGTACGGGGTGATTGCATGGGGATCGAGGATCGCTCTATCGACGATGAGGGTTTCACTGACCAGGATAAAATGCCTGGCGAACGTGTGCATCACGGGAACACTGAGCACATATCCCACTGCAGCGATGGAGGTTTTACTTGAACCTACTCCTCTGCATATACATATGTACATACATATTGAACAAATAGCTAAGCGTGTCCTTCTAAACGTAATAAGGGAAAGAAGTAGTAAGGGAAAGGTCATGACTTCTCAAAACCAGGAGAAGCTGCGAGAGAAGCATCCACCATCTCGGCTTCCCAGGTGTGATACCAAGTACATACATACGCATTTTTCAGGCGGAAATATTCGCCAGCAGTCAAGGTGTAGAGCTGAATATACGAAGACGATACTGTGATGAAAACATCACTATATTGAGTGATAGCCAAACGGCACTTAAGGCACTAGCCTCGTGTGAGATTAATTCCGACCTATTCCGAGAGTGCATAAATAATCTAAACGATCTTGGCGATAGGAACTAACTCAATTCTTCTGGCATGGGTTCCTGGACATGAGATAGCGCATGGCCTTGGCAGAGAGGCGGCAGCTGGGAAAACAATTGGACCTGAGCCGTTTCTAAGTAGGTATAGGAACACATATTCGGCAGGCGTATCTTTTACTCGGGGGCTATAACTACAAGCGTTTCCAGGCGATAATAGAGCTCCCGAAAAGCAAGATGAGAATAATTCAATTCTTGGGTTCTTGAATGAGTTTGGCTATCTATCTATCTCTCTAGAATCGTTAATGCTTCTGCATCATTGGTGACAGAACAACAAGTGATATTTAATTTTTGTCCTTTCTTCTCTCTTTTCTCCTTTCTTGCCACTTTAATAATAAGTATTATTTATTGTTAAAAAAATCCTTGAACCCTTCAATATTGGATGATATTTAGCTGCCCTTAATCGTCTTAATTATTGGTTTGGATTTTGGTTACAGTTTTTAATGTGAAGTTAGTTTTTGCAAACGATAAAATACTACAAGTGTGTATCATGTTTGTTATCAATCATTGCAGCAAAATGGCTTAATCGAACTGCATGTTAAAATAATTTGCATGCAACAAATGCAGGAAACATATTTTTCTGGCGAATTATAAATGTTTTCTCATTACTAGAGCAGCCACACTAGATCGTACATATGTATATACATAAATAGTTATTAAAACTATGATATATAAATACATATGTTTGTATCTATGTATGTATGTATACCACGTAGGTACAACGAACATGCTCAAAAATTAATCCTGCACAGAGTCGGTGCAACTAGAATGAGGCCGCCTGGCGCCTTCTACGCCTTTTTATGCACAAATAAATTGAACATGACCTGACATTTGTGCCGATTAACGAAAACAACAGGTGGTACATGGTAAGTAAAAAATAGGATAAGTTTAAAGTAAAACCACTGCCAGAGAGACGATGAATGCGATGAACTTAAGTACATGGACATGAAGGCAAGCAACAAAAGCGCAAAAGGTAATGCAGTGCAGTGCGGCGCGACGTTGCAAGCAAATAATCACTACAGCTGATGACGACGACAAGCATGAGTGGGATTAAAAAATCGCATTCGCATATAACGCGCCAAAAAAAAATATATATGAGTATGTAAGTGCGCATACATAAGTGCAACATGCGCAAAGAACATGTGTTGGCGGCATTTTAGAGCATGTTGGCTGTGGCGACTTGGTGAGACAAAAAAAAAAACAAATAAATGTTGCAATGAGCGAAAAAAAATTAAAATTAAAAAAAAAGAAATAGATTAAAGAAAGAAATTCAAACTCAAATTGTAGTCAAAGAGAAAAATCAGCGCTTAGAGACATCTTCGACTACCAAAAAAAAAGAAAAAATAAAAAACAAGTAAGGAAGCCTAAGTTCGAGTGGAATCGAACATTAGATACTCAGCTGTATGATTTCATTGTTTGTTTGCGTTTGATGAAAACACGGTGTATTTTATATAAAGCGAATGCTGCATAAAGTGGGCGTAGCCACGCTCATTTTCAACATTTTTATCAGTCATCCAACTAAGCATATGAATATTATTCTTTGTGCAAAATTTCATTCCTTTATGACTTCTAGTTACAAAGATGTCACGTTACAAATTCCCAAAGGGTGTTCCAGAAATATCTTTGTTAAAAAGTAGGCGTGGTCATAAACCGATTTCAATAAATTTTTGCGTGTCTATTAGCACAAGTTATAAAAGTGTATAACCCAAGTTTCGTCTTAATGTCTCAATTATTTGTCGAGTTATGGGCTCCGAAATTTCGTATATTCCTTTGTCTAAAAAGAGGCGGTGCCACGCCCATTTTCTAAATTTTTCTATTTTTTGTTTCCGGTCTATTGTGGAACTCATGCCACAAAATTTGAATGAATTATCTTTATATTTGACAAAGATATCGCTTAAAATATTTTTATTAGGCCCCTTTATAGTTCCCATATATAAAAGTGGGCGTGGTCGCCAACCGATTTCGCTAAACTTTTGAACATGTATTACCACAACTAATAAAAGTGTACACTGCAAGTTTCGTCATTATATTTAAATTATTTGTCGAGTTATGGGCTAAGAAATCTCGTAGATTCCTTTGTCTAAAAGGAGGCGGTGCAACGCCCATTTTCCAAAATTTTTCTATTTTTTGTTTCCGGTCTATTGCGAAACTCATGCCACAAAATTTCTATGAATTATCTCTATATTTGACAAAGATATCGCTTAAAATGTTTTTATTAGGCCCCTTTATAGTTCTCATATATAAAAGTGGGCGTGGTCGCCAACCGATTTCGCTAAAATTTTGAACATGTATTACCACAACTAATAAAAGTGTACACTGCAAGTTTCGTCATTATATTTAAATTATTTGTCGAGTTATGGGCTCAGAAATCTCGTATATTCCTACTTCTAAAAAGAGGCGGTGGCACGCCCATTTTCCAAAATTTTTGTGCTTTTCGTTCTATATCCGCAGTTGGACTTCTGCCATAAAATTTCAATGATATACCTTTATATTTGACAGAGATATCGCTTAAAATGTTTTTATTAGGCCACTTTATAATACCCATATATAAAAGTGGGCGTGGTCCTTAACCGATTTTGGCAATTTTTCGTCCAAACATTTGCCTAAGTAAGTATATCACGCCTACCAAATTTCATCGATACATCTTCAACGGTTTCTGAGTTATGACATATAAAACTTTCAATGTTTGGCCCTTAATAAGTGGGCGTGGCACCGCCCATTTTTCAAAATCTCAGCAAATTTCTTCATAAGGGCCTGAGCTCCACACGTGGGTGAAATTTTATCACTCTCGCTCTATTAGTGACTCAGATACAAAATTTCCGATTTTTACTATATAGGGGAAGTGGGCGTGGTCATGGTCCGATTTCGCCCATTTTCAATACCATCCGTTCCAGTCTTGATACCAACTTGCATTCCAAATTTCATCGAAATATTTCAATTTTTGCGCGAGTTATCGTGCGTACAGACAGACAGACGGACGGACAGACGGACGGACATGGCTCAATCGATTTCTTTTTTCACCCTGATCAATTTGATATATATAAGTCAATATCTATCTCGATTATTTTATGGTGTTACAATCCACCGTTATGTGATTAAAACTATAATACTCTGTGTACTAGTACAGCTGAGTATAAAAAATCGGATCGGCAAAGATCAAACAAGTGGCGGGCGGCAGACAAATGCATAAAATTCTATTAAAATTTCGTTAATAGAAGTCACTCGTCACTGTCAGTGTGTCGAAGAACAAATAATAAAAAATATGCTAAAAAATATGAAAAAAAAGAACTGCAAAAAGGTATTACCAAAGGATCAATTGACCAGCGCCTGACTAGAGCGTCTAAGAGGCCATAGACCTTCCAAACAAATGCTGCAATAGAAATCTAATATCATAGATATAAACCAATATACACTTGTTTCAAGAGCTCTATACTTATATACATATGTATATCTTGATTGCCGTTTACTGCACTGCGCCTGCATGCTCTCCCATCCACCCACCCACCCACTTCCTCTATGTACTTTTTTTGCACTTGAGATGAGCAATTGTCAGTTAATAAAGTCGTGATCAGCAGGCACGCTCCGCACTCACTTGCTTTGTTCATACATATACGTAAAAGCTCGTAAGCTCGTATACTAAGCGCTGCCGCTGATATTGAAGCCAGTAGATTGTTCTGTGTTCTGGGAGAGCATCTAAACTTTTCACTTGGTGTGGTGATGTATGGAATGCTGAATACAAGGTGTTTTTGAAAATACGAAAGGACTAAGAAAATTTGTTTCTTTAAGCGACACTAAAGCTTTTTTTAAAGAACGAAAAATTAAAAAAAATCTTCCAAGTATTAAGTATGTGAAGTTTGCTGCAACAGCCTTCGATACAAACTATGACGTTATCTTGCCATCTAGTAAGGACTGGTGAGATAGTCAACTCGCGCAGAGCTTCAGTGTTTCAGTTTCACGGACGGGTCAAAGATATGCTATATGTGGAGTGGGATCGAGAATCCTCGTAATTGAGCCGGACATCCATATCTGTCAGGCACGCCATACAGGAGGCCTGCAAGGCTCTACTTTCAGCGAAAGGTGCCGGTGTCGGAAACAGAACAGGAATTTTGTCAGATAGTCAGGCGGTTCTGAAGGCTCGGGAGCTGTAACCATATCTTCAGATAGTAAACTCGCTCAGATATGCGATGTTTCAGTTTTCACAGACGGATCGAAGATGACCGGCGGAATGGGAGCGGGTATCTTCGCAACTCAGCCGGACACTGCTATATAAATCAGGCACCCGGACACGGCGATCGTTTTTTAATCTGAAGCTTTTGCCATACAGGAAGCCTACAAGGCTCTTGTTGCAACGGAAAACGTCTTAGTCGGAAAGAGGATAGCCATTTTGTCGTATAGTCCCACGGTTATGAAGGCTCCGAGATCTGTAATGGTATCATCAAGCCTGTTCAGGCAGTGTAGTGAGTGGATCATGGGCTTAGCAAGTCGACATATCGGGGGCATCGCCATATTCATGCAAACGAAATGACTGACGAGCTTGCCCGGCAGGATCAGCTCTTGATATCGTAGAGGTGGAGGAGGTTCTTACGTCTCTGACTTGCATCAGGGGCCGAATCTCTCGGCACTGGTTCGAGAAGGCTAAAACAAGATGGAAACTTTTACAAAACTGCAGGGTCTGCAGAAGTCTGTGGCCTTCATACAATAAGATGCGTTCCCGAGCCATGCTAAAGATGGACAGTAGGGACATTTCTCGCTTAACTGCGGTTTTCACAGTACATTGGGCTATTGGTACCCACGAGGTGTAATTGGGATTGGATCATAACAGCTTGTGTCGCAGCTGTAAACTTTCGGGAATGGAGGAGACGGTGTCCTTCGCACTGCCAAGGCAGGATCAAATTCCTTGGCAAGCATTTGTTCGCCCACCTCACGGAGCTCCACCATAATCATATTATGCTTTCGTAGAGATAATCTGCGCCATGATTTTCTCGGTAGCATTTTTGCATCACTTTGTAAATACATACAGACACAGTTATGTACGTACAAACCATAGTGCAATCAGGAAGCCCTTTACAATTTTTATTTCATATTTGACCACCTACAAGTTCCTTGCCGATTTGTTCGCAGTTTACATTGTTTCTTCACAACACACACACTCCAAAACATACACATGTTTGTTGTTGCTGCAGGAAGACGGCTGGTCAATTAAATTTCATGCCAATAAATTGTTTACAGTAAGTCACTTAATCTGCATTAAGCAGCGTTATTTTTCCACTCCTCCTTTCCCCTACAAACCCTTTTCTTTCGCTAATTTTCCACAATATTTGTTATTAACGACTTTCGTCGATTTTGGTAGTCGCTTGATTTCTTATGCTAGAACATTTTCTATACGAATGTATTACATTGCCTTCCCGATCCAATGTTTGTTTTGCTGCATGGCACTCGCGCATCATAGCGTCTCGGTTGATCATGTGTCATAAACAAGTTGCATGGCGGCGCCGATGAACACCGATTTCGATGAGTGCGGTGCAACCAAAAAATCAACCAATTGATGGTTTAGGCTTTAATGCATTTTCATGTAGGCATTTATGTATGTATGTACACAAGTTTTTTAGTTATGGAATAGATGTGAAATTATTTTTTGTTGCTTTTGCAAATCTTATGCGGATAAAAGTTTTGTTTTTAGTTAGAAAGGAATATTTTGTGGTTATAGTTAAGAGCAGTGGCACCGCTTAGGAGGGGCACACCCTATAAGTTATAAAGCATTGCTGGTCACACAAGTAAAAAGTGATTTTTGAAATATTTTCCCGAATCCGAACCGAATATTTTTCAAAATACTTTCCTCAATACTTTCCAGAATTGAACCGAATATTTTCCCGAATTCGAACCGAATATTTTCCAAATTACTTTTCAGAATTTGAAACCGAACCCGAATACTTAACCGAATACATTCCAGATTGAACCGAATACTTTCTCTAATTCGAACCGAATATTTTTCCAAATACTTTCCCGAATCTGAAACCAAACCCGAATACTTAACCGAATATTTTTTAGAATACCTTCCCAGATCCAAAGGGAATATTTTCCCGAATTTGAAACGAATATTTTCCCGAATGTGAATCGAATATTTTCCCGAATCCAAAACCGAACCCGAATACTTAACCGAATATTTTTCCAAACACTTTCCCGAATCTAAACCGAATATTTTCGCAAATACTTTTCCAAATCAGAACTGAATATTTTCCCAAGTACTTTTCCAAATCAGAACCGAATATTTTTTCAAAAACTTTCCCGAATCCGAACCGCACCCGAATACCTACTCGAATTTTTTTCCCGGATTCGAAACGAATATTTTTCCGAATCTGAAAGGAATATTTCCTCGAATCCGAACTAAATATTTTTCCGAATACAATCCCGAATCCGTAACCAAACTACTTAACCGAATATTTTTCCGAATACTATCCAGAATCCGCCCGAATATTTTCCCAAATACTTTTCCAAATCGGAAAGGAATATTTTCCCGAATACTCACCCGAACCCGAACCGAATATCTAGCGAATACTTTCCCGAATCCGAAAGCGAATACTTCACCGAATATTTCCGATATTTTCCGAATATTTTCCGAATACTTTGCCGAATGCGAAACCGAACCCGAATACTTAACCGAATATTTTTCCGAATACTTTCTTGAATTCGTACCGAATAATTTCTTAAATTAATTCCCGAACCGAATCAAATATTTTCCGAATACTTTTCCGAATGCAAAACCATACCTGAATATTTAAGCGAATATTTTTCGGAATAATTTCCCGAATCCGAAACGAATATTTTCCGAAATACTTTTCCGTATCAGAACCGAATATTTTTCGGTTTCGGATAATATGTACATATACATACATATGTATGTATATAGAAAAAAGGGATATGGGAATTCTTCAAAATTTATCATAAAACGTTTTTCTCCCGCCGCGGCCGTCTCTGTTTATTTCTTTTTTTTTTTTGCATTTTTCTCTATAAACTCAAAGCTCTGCAGAACATTCTACTTGCGCAACTTTGTACTTTATGTGATATTGTTGTTGGTAATCAGTGATAGCCACAGGTGGTAAGTAAATAAAAGAAAAAATTGCTGAACATCTTCAAAAGTACTCGAATAGGCAAATAAATAAAAACAAAAGTTCGATGCGATGGCGCCAGGAACATTTGCGCGCTGACAGTGGCTGACGAAGTAGAAGTTAGATTCAGATTAAAAAGCAATTGGAAAAAGAAGGCCAGCTAAGGGCTTGAAGGTATATTATTTTTTGGCAGAAAATTAAAGTCATTTTTGTTTGCTTTTTATGTGAGAAGAAACAATTTGTCATCTATACTTTCAATCTATTTTTGCTTTGTTGTTGAGCTTTGTTTTTGCATCTATGCTCCTCCAAGCAGCTCCCACCGATAACTGTCATCTCATTTGGTGCCCCAAAGGAGCCGCTTTTCTGTTTCGGTTAATTAAATGCTGTGCAAAAAAAGGGCCGAAAAGATACTTGACTGTTTTTGACTTCGCTGACTACCGCAACGAATTGCTGCAGCCAAGAAGGATTTGCATGTGTGTCTGTGACATTTTCGATATTGTCCCAGCCAGCAAGGTACCGTACATTTTGCGAACATTGCGATTTACGAGCTATTCTCGAATCAGAAAACAATAACAAAAGAAACTTTTTTCTATCATGTCAAAAAAAAAAAAGAAAAAGAAAAATTTCAAACTCAATATTTTAAAAGTAAGTATGTATGTTTGTAAAATTTATACATTTACGATAAAAAAACGGACGTAAAAAGATTCATATACGAGTGCTTCGATACATTTACGACACTCGTAGGCACTGAACATTTTAAAGCGAAACAGTATTCGTAGGCGAATCGTAAACGGATATCATAAACGATATTTTATTAGAGATTTCTTCGAGAAAACATCAGTTTGCGAACTCGTTTACGATGATTTTGCTGGCTGGGGTCATCAAAATCACTCATACACACCCACACACACGAACACACAATTCTATTCATTGTCAACGTTCATTTGACTCCTCATGTAACCAACAACAAATTTGTTGCCGAAAACAATTACGAACAATTGAAATGTCCTTAGAGAATATTCGTGCGCACTACGGTGCATTTTTCCGCTACGATGTCATGTGTGTTTTTTGACTTTTGTTTTTTAACTCTTGCTGAATTATATTACTTTTATTTTTGTTGACATTTGCAATTTTTCTTAGTTCTTTTTCTACATTTATAAATGTGCTGCACTCAGCCTTGTTGGGTGTGATGCGACGCACAATGGGTGATAGCGGCCAAAAATAAATTCAAAATTAAAGTATGAGTAAAACAATTTTTTTAAATAGAAATCGACAGATACATTAAATTGTAATAAAAAAGCATATATAAAAATTTTTGAGTCTCTTTTCGTTTAGCCGTACAGGGTGCCCAAAGTTGAGCAGAAAATAGCTTCTTTTTTTTCTCAATGAACACACCTCATACAAAATGCTCTATCACATTTAATTGTTAACATATGAACTCGAGTAATACATCATTACATAGATAATGATTTTCTCTTTCAGAAATTATAACGCAGTTGTAAATACCGTTCACTATTGAATTTATATGAATTTTCAAAAATTGACAAAAAATGTCGATAAGAAAAAAATTTTTCTCGACTTTGAACAAAAAAGTTAAAAAAACAAAAAATATGACCTCATCAAATTTTTTTTATGATTTGAAATAATATATAATTAATCAAACTGCATTTTCATTTTAAAAATCCACTTGCTCCATTTGCTTTTATAATTTTTTTCCCATTTGCCTAAAACTGCGTTTTTGTAAACGCATTAATTATGTTAATTTTGACATTATGAAAAACGTTTATATTTAGGCGAATAATCGAATATTTCTTTATCGTCCTGCAATAAATAGTGCATACTTTCAAATTATTAGCTAATTTTTTTTATCAGCGTTAATTCATATCTTTGACAGCTTTTTTCTTTTGGAATATAAAAAAAAAATTGTAAAACTTTAAAATGAAATTAAAAAAAAACAAAAAATATTACCTCCTCAATTTTTTAATATTTCATAGTCCTAAATGTCTTTTATAAACAGGTGAAAAAATCGTAAAAATTCGTTTGCTCCATTTTGTGTTATGAACTTTCTTATCGAAGGTGTTTTTTAAGTTTTCGTACATTTTTCCCATACAAAATGCCCAGAAGTATGCTTCAAAAACTTTAAATTTTTTTGTATGGGTAATATTCGTCAAAATGGTGAAACTTAAATATCGATATTTTCAATTCTAATTAAGATATTCGAAGAAACTAAACGCTGTTTTCAAGGGTAATGATTATGCTTTCAACTGGTTTAATCGAATTTGAGTGGAAGGTAATTACATAAAAGATATTAAGCAGTGAATAGAGCCAAAAAACGTATTTTTTGCCAATTTGGGCATGAATATCTCAAAAACTTGAACCAATTTGTAAAATCTGACTCCAGATTCAGGTTTAGCACGCTGAAATCCTTTATAAAAGTGTAATTTCATTTATGGCATAAAATTTTTTTGAAATGCGATTTTTTTGTATGAAAATTTTATGATAAATGCTTATATAATACTTAAAAGTGCATATATTTCTAATTTAAAAACGGTGAAGTGCTTTATCCCTTTTCCAAAATGATTACTGCATTTGATTTATATTTCAAAAATGTATACACTACATAATCAAAATCGAGCATTTTAGCTGTAATAGTTAGGAAAATTCTGAAATTTCAAAAATACCGTTATATGGGAGGTGGGCGTATTTGTGGGTGGATTTTGTTCAAATTTTCACAGTTTACTAATTGCAACCAAAAAAGCTTAAGTTCCGAGTTTCAAGATTCTAGCTTAATTATTACTATTTTTGGCCGCGTTTGTATGGAGGTGCCCCCACTGTGCGACGGTGCAAGCAAGCATATTATTAACGAGTGCATCCTTCTTCATGCCTTCTTGGCTGGAGCATGCGTCCTTTTTCGCTAAGTAGGTGTGGGTGTGGTAATTTAATAATTGGCAGCAAATTTGATTTTGACAGACAAAAGCATGATTATTTGATGCAAGTATATACATATAAACATGCATGCGCGTTGTAATTACATTTCAATGCAGGTGCATGGGGAGAGAGTAGAGAAATATTGTGGCGGCATATTTTTGGCGGAAAAGTTGATATAAAGAAAAATTATAAAATCAAGAATATGAAACATACACTCAGGGAAAAAAATTATAAAAACATATGAAAACGTGCTTAAAATGAACAAAAACGTATTTAAAAGTGATGTAAATATCAACACTACATCACTTCATCAGACTTCCTTTTAACATTTTTTATTCTTTGGCGTCCGCAGAGATCGAACCTCGGATTTTCCGGTTGGAAGTATTAATTTTTCATACCAATTTTTCCTTAAAAAAAAATGGTCTTGAGAGCTCAATAATAAAGTAGTTATGAAAATAAAAACGACCAAAAACCAAAAGTAAAATAAACATTTTTATTTTAAAAATGTTCATTGTAAAATTTTTATATCAAGAAAACACATTTTAAATTTAAAAATGTTTATTTTTGTTTTAAGCACTATGAGAAAAAAACGCTGCATTGTTCCCTATATCATTTTCTCTTCCGGTTTCGAAATTGTATCAAACGGCATTCTCTTCATCTTGCCTCAATCCGAGTCCCAACTACAAAAAATATAGCCTCCGCTTGTTCTCCTCTTCTTTTTTACTTCGCCTTAACTGTTTGCTATCTTTTTTTCTTATTCTCCTTTTTCTTCTTTATTTTATATGTATTCTCCTCCGGAATCGAACCATGAAATCAACCTGAAATTCAATCCAACGCCCATCAGATAGTGCAACATTAAATATTATATTGAATTGTAGTAACCTATTTATACTTCCCCTTTCCTAAAAAAGAATCCATGAATTATTTGCATCATTGTAAAAACAGAATTTAAAAAAAAAATCGATATCTTATTGTTTTTGTTGGATTTCTCACAAAAAAATATTTTCTCACAAAAAAATTTTGAAGAAAGAGCGACTTTTTAAATCAACATTCATTTTCATTTTTAAATTAAGTATGTATCGTCGCTCCGGAAGAAGAAAGACGCATGTCAGTAATAAAAATAAAGCGTCTTTCTTCGTTATCAAAAAAAATAAAGAGTCTTTCTTTCGAAAAATATTTTTAATGCGTCTTTCTTTGAAAGAAAAAAAGTTTGTGTCTTTCTTCCTCAACAAAACAGTTTGCGTCTTTTTTCTTCTATAGCGACGGTATGTTTTTTTTTTAAATCCAAAATGCATTTTTACTTAAAATAAAAATGGTTTGGTTTAAAACGTGCATTATGAAAACAAATATTTTATTTTTGGTTTTAAAATGCTGTTTTTCTCTGAGTGTTCAAACATACGTTTAATTTAATGGGAAAACTCCGCTTAAAACAAATATATATATGTATACATAAAATGTTCGCCTCTTACATGAACATTTCTACATTGAAAGCATGGACTCAGACTGAAGAACAACACCGTCCTTTCAACAAATACCAAGAGCTTTTTAACCCTAGTTTGGATACCGATTCGAGATCACTGAATACGACTTTCCCTCTTAGGCGAAGCCTTAGCCTGAAAAAGGCAGAACAGAGACAGAGCACATGCTTTACCGTTTATTCATGCAATCCCCATTCTCTGCATTCACTTTCACCAACTAGTCCCATTCTAAATGCTTGTGATGCCAAGATATAGTAGCCAATGAGGATCCCGATGACAGAGAAGTACACATTCATCTCTTTTCAGGGAGAGCAACCATTTATTTAGCTTCGGAACGTACGATTTACACATAATTTTGGACATCCTACAGCCCAGCGATTGTGTCCACGCCTTATCTTCCTGGTACATCATATATGGAGTGTTCTGCTTCGAGACCTGTACCCTTCTTTGCCAGCTCATCATCTTTCTCATTGCCGTCTATCCAGTTGTGGCCAGGGATCCAGTATAAATGGACATTACTATCCCTGCATATTATCCTTAAGGCTTCTTGCAGACAGACCTGGGCAATATTCGAATAAATCTGGCCCAACTTTGCTTGTAGTCCGTTGCAAACTTGGATGAGGTATGAACTAGAATAAAAACTAAAAGTTAAGTCTTTAAAGCTTCAAAGTACTCAAAACGAAAAAGTTCGTATTTCAACGTACATTTTACCCACAAAACTGGGTGCTCACGTTTTTATATATGTGGTATACATATTTCTCCTTCTTTAACTCTATGCACATTTTTATATTTGAACTAAGTATAAAATAAGTATCAAAATTTTTGCTTAATTAACAGCACAAAGCTAACGAAGAAAAAATTCGCTTGGCGGCAAAACGACGAAAATCCGTACATACAGAATACCTTTCAACAAAAAGCGTTGAAAATAGAAATTATTGAAGTGTCCCAACAAACAAACACACACAAAATAAACAACATAAAGAGATGCAAGAGAATAGAGAAAACAAAACAAATATGAAATAAAATCTAGCTTAAGCTGAAATAGAGCAAAAATCCTTTCCAAAAATGGAAAGCTTCTTATCGCTAGCTTAGAGTGCAAATTGTGTAAGTCCTTTTTTCAAACTGTGTAGGAGAGACAAAAAACCAAAAAATAAAAAAATTTCAAAATGAAAAAAAATTTTTTGTTCATATAAAAATTTTGGACTTACACAATTTTCTTCGCTTCTTGGACTTACACAATTTGCGTATCACAGAATAACAACGAGTAGAAATATGACAAGTATCACAGACTTGTTTAGCGTGGTGAGTATTTGATTTTTCCAACTTTCTACACTTAAAAACACTTTTTCATAAAAATGGACTTACACAGTTTGCACTCTAAGCTAGCGTTATGTTGCGTACTTTTTTCGGTTGCGCCAAAAATTATGCTTTAGAAAAATACGGAAAATCAAGCTAAAACTGCTGTCTACAGAAGCCAACTCGACGCTTCTTTCCTGCTGGCTCTTCTTTCCTGCTAACGAGCTTCAGCGCACCCGAGGTAAGTCGCCTTCCTTTCTAGCCTTTCACTTTGAGTGCATTTCAATTTCTTTTGCCTATTTTTTGGGGCACTTCATTATTCCACTTCAGGTGCTGTTACACCGCCAACCCTTTCAAACAACGGCCACATTTTCTTTGCCATACTCACGAGACCGACTCCTTCTAACCTCTTTCTGCCATTCTACTTAATAATATTTCGTTATTATTTTCTTTTCTTGTTTTTAACCAAAAACAAATGAAATGAACAACAAAATTATATAAAAAATTTTGAATACACAAATTAATGCGAGTGTATGAAATTCATAAGAGTATGTGCTCCAGCCGCCGAAACTCTGTGTGTTCGCATATCCTCACACTATCTATTAATTCATCCTTGCCTTGCCACATTTGTATTGCATACTTTTGGGGGGGCGTTGGTGTGAGTACTTCAATGCTTTGATTGCAACTGATTTAAAAAGTGAAATGCTGCACCTTGCAAGATTTTTGCCAAAAATAAGTATAAAAGTATCAAGATGTCTACGTAAAATCGAGAAAAATAACAGAGAGCATGGCGAGTGTGGAAAAAGAATAAGACACAACAACGGTAGCCAAACAGCGGCAGCCAAAATCACAAGAGGCGCATAAAAGAAGAAATGCCGAAAAGTATGCAGCAAAAAGACAAAAAACAAAAGCAAAACAAAAAAACAAAGGATGTAATGAAAGCTTTTCATTAATTTTGAGTGCGGAAATACAAAAGCCGTCTGTGCCGGCAGTTGGAGCGACGACTGCAAAGACGTTGGGGCGGTTTAGTGTAACGACGTGTATCGTGAAAGGGTACGGGCGCCTAAAAATAGGCACTTCATATTTAGAAATGGTAATGTTGGCGCTCTGCCTCAGTTGCTAGTAAGTGGCGCACTAGAGATTGTAGAGAATATATGTAGTAATTTTAATGAATTTGAAGTGATTTTAAGATGGCCTTTTTCATGGCATGAGTTACGTTAAAATTGAGACTTTTCAATGGAATTTAATTGAATTGAAGGAGTTTTAGATACAGGTATATATGTATTTAAGGAATATGCAAAAACATAATATTTTTTTATTAAAGTATTGATGAATTGAGATGATTACCAAACGAGTGAGGTTGTGCAAAAAGATAATTTAGGATTTCAAACGTCATCGGTAGAACTGAGAGAAGCAGATGAAGCCTACAGTATCACGTCCGAAGGCGATAAAAAATTCTTTAGTTAGTTCCGAGAAGGCTGCAAGTCACGGAGAAGAACACTCAGTGGACGTTCCGATGCCACCAGGTTGATGTGGACCAGGCTGATAAGGCGTGAAGGCAATCGCAGGGCTCTGGACTTTCCAAAATTATGGGTAAATCTTGCATCCGAAGCTAACAAAATATTGCTATCCTCATCACATGCGTTCAAAATGGAACTAACTAGTTGATGAAAGTCAATGTAGAGGATGCGGATTGCAGGAGGAGAATGTGGACCATGTTCTCATCGCCTGCTCTGCTTTTTTCAGGCCAAGGCTTCGGTTACTACACTAAAAAAAAATTGCTCAGATTATGGAAATGTGGGAATGATTCGGCGCTAAAGACATTTTTTATTGTTTTGATGTACAGTTTTCTTTAAAACGTGGTTTTTATTCAATACTTTTTGGTTGCTTGTTTTTCCGAAAGAGTAGGAATAGGATGTATTGTGGAATGACTTTCCGTCATCCCTTATCAAGTGGTTTTTATTCCTTTATTTGAAGAAAATTGTACATCAAAACAACGAAAATTGTCTTTAGCGCCGAATCATTCCCACTTTTCCATAATCTGAGTAATTTTTTTTTTGAGTGTAGGCAAAGTTGTATTCAGTGATCTCAGAAAATAGGAGTAAGGAAACTCTTGGTATTTGTCTTCCTCAGTCTGAGTCCAAGTTTTCAAAATAGAGGTGTTTATGATCTATGAATTTTCTAATAACACTACTCTGAAAAAAAACGTTGTAAATCTAAAGACTTTCGCTGTTAAATCAACTACTTTCTGCAGTTGAAATGTGCCCAACAACGCTCCGTTGTTGTTTCAAAGGTGCGAGCGTTGTTGATTTAAGTCAATAACGGAGATTGTTGGAAAAAAAGTTGACCTAAAAATAAATTTTTGTTTGCCTTTTACTATTCATCTTCTCTCCGCCCGGGTCTCAACTGCAAATATGTAGCCTCCGCTTGTTCTCCTATTCTCCTCTCCTTCTTATCATTCCCTGGTTGCTATCTTTATTTCTTATTCTGATTTTTCTTCTTTATTCTATATTCTCCTCCGGACTCGAACCATGACATCAACCTAAACTTCTATCCAATCATCACATAGTGGAATATTCAACATTATATTGAATTGTAGTAACCTGTTTATACTTCCATTTCCTAAAAAGGAATCCATGAATTATTTGAATCATTGTAAAAACAAAATTTAAAAAAATTTGTTCTCATTAGTTTTGTTTACAACGGAAACTGTTGGGTCAAATACTTTTGCTTTTAAATCAACAACGTGGAGAAAATTTTTGCTAAAAATAAACTTTTGTTTGGATTTTTCTCTTAATCTTCTCTCCATCATTATTTTTTGATTTTCTCACAAAAAAATTTTTAAAAGCAAGCAAGTTTTTGAAACAACAACGGCCGTTTTTGAATAAATTGTTGGATCAAAAACGTTGCTGTAAAAACAAGTACTTTTGCTGTTGAATCAAAGACGGAGATTCAACAACCGAAAGTTGTTGGTTTAACTACGGATATTTTTTTCAGAGTACGGACCAGGGACCGAAAATAACGGTTATTTTTTTTTTTTTGTGGTGAAAAGGTTACGCAAAAATAACCTTTATCTTCTTTTGGTCCTTAATAACCATTATAAAAACCAAGAAAGTGTTTTGGGCTTGAATAACCGTTATGGCAACCAAAAAACTGTTTAGGGCCTGAATAACCGTTATTTAGATTTTTATTTTTTTTTTTTTTTGTCAGCTATAAAAATCAAGCCTATTTATTTGTCCATATTTCTAGACGATATTGGTCTCAAATAAAAGTTGTTGAGCAGGGCTTTTACAGAGAGGTGTATTTGTGAAGATTCGTAGGTCGGGTTCCCAGTTATGGGTGAAAAAGTTGACCCGGATGCTCTGCAATGTTTTAAGCAATATTGGTATAAAATTAAAAGAAGTAATCAGAGCTACAATCCCTGCTCAACACCTTTCATTTGATACCAATATCGTCCAGAAATATTGACAAATAAATAGGCTTGATTTTTATTGCTGACCAAAAGAAAATAAAAATCTGAATAACGGTTATTCAGGCCCAAACCAGTTTTTTGGTTGCCATAACGGTTATTCAAGCCCAAAACACTTTTCTGGTTGCCATAACGGTTACTCAGTCCCAAAACGGTTTTTTGGTTTTTATAAAGGTTATTAAGGACCAAAAAAATTTTTTTTCTCATGATAATGGTTAAATATGACTTTTACCCCATTTCTCTTATAACCGTTACGTCCCTGGTACGGACTCAGTCTATTTGAGGCTATTAATGGCCAGCCAGTCTAATCCAAGTAAGTAACCTAAGTTCTGATTATATCGTAATTTCATGTACATGCATGTACTTGTGTACATATGCATCTCCTGCTCTGAGTAACGCCCAAACCAAAGCCCACCAAATCTTTCAACACCTTAAATTCATGCACATACTTCTACAAAAATCTTATCAAACATATACCTTAATTTCCTGCTTAATTCCCCATATCAAACAGTGCAGCAAGTGATGATATTTCTCATCGCACTAACAGACACGTCTAATACAATTTCTAATCAGTCACGTAGTACACGTAACATATGAAAATTACTAGATAATACTTATGTATCGTACATGCATGCTTAGATATGCACTACACCCGCTCTATCATGAGCCTGCAGTATATTTAGAAATCAAAACTAAACTAATCAATAGCAATCAAAATCATACACAAAATCTAGCACGTATGTAATTCCCATGGATAGATACATACATATATATTGAGAAGCAAATATGAATGAAAAGTTTTTATTGAGCGAGTTTGGCTCAGCTTGCGTACTGCGCGGAACTAATGGCCGTAGAACTTGCACGTAAAGTGCGTGATATGTATGTATGTATCTTATTATGTTGTATGTATTTTTCAAACGAACGACTAACTTCCAACAGAACCTAGTGTTTAGCAATTGACATTCAAGCCCGAGAAATCAGCGAAATATACAATGCAATGAAAATGGTTCTAAGCACATTCAGAATTGAAGATGAAAAAGAAAAGCCGCAGAAACGCTGACAAAACTCGCTCAAAGGTCGGTGGACTTATAGGTTAGCTCCTTATATAAAGAGAGAGTAGGGTGACCTCAATTTCCAACTTACTCAGTTCCTTAGTTCATTCTGTACTCTGTATACCGACGTTGTAGAGGTCGCAGAACATGTATTTTTTCACTGCCTTCGTTTCTCAGCTGTGGGATTAGGGCTGCTGAATGACAACGCGGAAGCTAGAGTTTCTGTGGAAAACTTGACTGCACTATGTGTCAGTCCCCTATCATGTGGGAGGCAGCTAGCATCGTGTTGCAATCGCAGCCAGACTGAACGCCATCAACCACTGTAGGGACTGGCGATTTGGGCACAACCCAATAGTAAAAACTGTCCCGGGAAACTTATCTGATTTGGACTGCACGTTACCTGTTATATGCTGGAACAACAATTTCTATATAAAAGTCACTGAGAGGAGCGAATGGGAGAGCTTAATTGGACACTTACCTCACACTTCCTCAATTAAAACGGGCGACTCCCAAACTTAACGGCAAGGTAGGTAGTGGAATCTTCTCGAAGGACTTCGTACTGATGAGCTGGAGAATCCACTTGCTTTATTTTCAGACAAATATGGCCAAGACTGAACCAGGAAAGCTTTAGATCAGTGACTTCTCAGTCGGCCCTACATTGGTTGGCATAATAACGGGCCACTGCCTCATGGACATTCATGGAACTCACACGGAGCTACTTAAGTAAAAACGACTTCTGTCACAGCTGCAGGAATGAGGAGGAGGTAGAAAGCGTAGAACAATACCTATGCACTTGTCCCGCGCTGTCTAACTCCAGTTACGCTTGCCTCCACACAAACTCCTTTGGATATCTGGAGGAGCTCGAAGACGCAAAGGTATCTGAAATCTTACGCTATATGAAACGAACCACATAGTTCAGTCTTATAGGCGTTTAATCTCTCTCTACATGGGAAATATGAAGAGCTTCACGCGGTAACGAGCCGCCAGGCGTATGTGTGCCTCAGTATTAGACGAACGGGGGTGGTCACTATTACCTAAGCTAAAATAACGTCGCACGAGCGTCAATATTAGCACAACTGAAATACTCTGACCAAGATTTATATAACACTTTTAGTCTATTCCGCCCTCCTACGAAATAATATTTGTACGGTGGTTCCGTAGGAGCGGCCTCTGGCGGAAGTGGGTTCGGCTTGGCGGGTTGAATGTGGTTTCGACTGAACTGCAAATTTCTTCTAATGTCCTTTTGACCTATGAAGTCGTTTTCACATAGTTAAGTCACCTAACCAAGTTTTTCGTCCAAAATATCCTTTTTGTTTCAAAAGAAAAAAATCGACAAAAATAAAATATTTATCGCATCTCTATGTTATTACGCTTAAAGTCTTTGCAATTAAACGGGAAAATTTTTAAAGCAACAAAACTTTCCTGATTTTTACAATTTTTTATAAAAACTTAATTTGAAAATCAAAATTTTTTCAAAAATCCCAAAAAATCCACAAAATTTTGACTTTGACCAGCTTTCGCTCAGCGAGTTTTTATTAGACCACTACAAGTTGTATGTCGTTTGATGCGTATTTAATTGCTTTTCGAACGAGATACTGCTTGCGCTTATCGCATTTGTAACTCCAGAGAAAATAATTTTCGAATGAAGTGATAACAAAAAAACACAAAATTACCGTTAACTCAAAAACCTAACTATACAAAAAATTAAAAAAAAAAAAAAAAATAGTTCCAAGCTTAGCAGGTCAATTCGTATCCTCCCCCATTCCTGGTTTTCTTTTTTTTTTTTTGGCTGTAAACTAGCGTTAGTGGTGGGCGTGGATTACAACATATATGCTTTTAATTTTTCTGAAAGATGAGTCGGACACCAATGTGCCAAATTTGGTTTCGGTAGGTCCATCCGTTTCCAAGAAATTGAGTTTTGTCTCACTCTCCATACAAATGAGACCAGTGTGCGATGTGGTTTTCTTTTACCACTTGCTTTCATCCTTGAGAAAAAAACTCGCTTAGAAAAAGCTTTCAATTAAATAGTTACGAGGGAAATTTCCTTCCACAGACGTAAATCGCGGAAGATGATTTCACGTAGGGTTCTTTTCTGTCTACTGCAGTGTTTTATTTTCCTATGCACGCGTGCGGGAGCTTTTTATAGCTTTCACACCGACAGCCTCACACCGACGAGTCAAAGCACTTCGTTCACGCAAAGAAATTTTGAAAATTTCTATTCAGCCAGCATTGAGCTGTTGAGCTAGCAGGTTGTGTTGCTCGAGCAGTCTCTGAATGCTTGTAAATGGTTGTGTGTTGGGGGTGGTTTTTTTATTCGGATTTTTTTTTACGTAATATTTTTATTGGGAATCATGATTTTGCATTTAGCCTCATATTTTTTATTTTATTTTTGTTTGATTGTGGCTTTTTGTGAAGTTAATAATAAAAATACTATCCATTTGTAATTTAAAAATTTTAGTTTTCGACAATAATTGAGTTTCTTGTGGGTGTAGATAAGAGCTTTTTTGTGCTTTTAACCAGGCATTTTCAGAACCTACGCACGCGGTACAAGCTTTTTAGAGCTTTCACACCGACAGCCTCACACCGACACTACAGAACTCTTCGTGCACGAAAAGACATTTTGCAAATTTCTGTTCAGTCAGCATTGAGCTGTTGAGCTAGCAGGTAGTGCTGCTCGAGCAGTCTCTGAATGCTTGTAAATGATTGTGTGTTGGGGGTGGTTTTTTTGTTTGGATTTTTATACCTTTCATGAGAATGAAATGGTATTATAACTTTGTGCCGAAAATAAAATCTTGAAAGTACTAGATCATATAATCAGAATCATGAGCTGAGTCGTTTAAGCCATGTCCGTCTGTCCGTCCGTCCGTCCGTCCGTCTGTGTGAACGCAAACTAGTCCCTCAGTTTTTGAGATATTTGATTGAAATTTGGAACACGAGTGACTTTTGGTGCTCAATCGATCATTTGTCGGAATTGGCCGAATCGGACCACTATAGCATATAGCTCCCATACAACCGATTGTTCAGATATACACATTTTGGGGTATAACTTCTCCCTTTTTACAGCTAAGGACACGAAACTTTGGGGTATTTGTACCCATATTGACCCAAAGAAGGTTACCGAAAATTATCAAGATCGGACCACTATAACATATAGCTGCCATACAACCGATTGTTCAGATATACAAATTTTGGTGTATAACTTCCCCATTTAAACAGCTAAGGACATGAAATTTTGAAGTATTTGTACACATCTTGGCCTAAACAAGTTTACCGTAAATTGTCAAGATCGGACCACTATAACATATAGCTGCCATACAACCGATTGTTCAGATATACACATTTTGGTGTATAACTCCTCCATTTTAACAGCTAAAAGCGTGAAATTTTGAAGTATTTGTACCCATGTTGGCCTAAACAAGGTTACAGAAAATTGTCAAGATCAGACCACTATAACATATAGCTCCAATACAACCGATTGTTCAGATATACATATTTTGTCGTATAACTCCTCCATTTAAATAGCCCAGACACCATTTTTTCTAATAAATCGTTCCGTAAATAACCTACAAAATTGAAATTATAAATTATACTAAATCAGGCTATGTACAACATACATAGGTAGCTTTTCATTTCCCCACTAATGAAAGGTATGAAGTCTTCGGTACGGCAGAAGACAGCCGCGCTTTTACTTGTTTTACGTAATATTTTTATTAGGAATCATGATTTTGCATTTCGTCTCATATTTTTTTATTCTAATTTTTTTTGTTTGTGGTTTTTTGTGAAGTTAGGAATAAAAATACTATCCATTTCCAATTTAAAAATTTTAATTTTCGACAATGGTTGAGTTTCTTTTGAGTGTAGCCAAGAGCTTTTGTGCTTTTAACACATGCACAATGTTTGAAAGTATTGGTGTGGTAATCCCTGTTTTAACACATGCACAATGTTTGAAAGTATTAGTGTGATAATCCCTGGTCTACTGTAATACGCCAAGTTAGCCTAACGTCCAACGCATTCTACGTCAAAATTATTTGAGCGCGTTCTTTGTGAGTACATACATATGAGCAAGTGTTTTTGGTGGCAAGAATGGAAACTATGCCGACAAGCAAAACTATTTCTTTAATCTCATGCGATGAAAATGGTAATATGAGTACAAGTATACTTAGTAATACAACTTTGGCAAAGGCCGTGGCAGTTGCAGTGGCAACGGTGGCAACGGTGGCAATGATGGCATTGCCGGTGGCAGCATAATTTCATTTCATTTTCTTTAAAGCTACCGCTGCGCAGGTGAATGTGACTGTGTGCCAGATGAAATTAAATGAAATCAATGTGATTCCGTACGGTAGCAACACACATATTGGCAATTGCATTGTAGCTACATATTGAACCATAAAACGCACAATGTAAATGAAGCGTAACAAATCAATGCGATATTAGTGTAATGAGAGTGCAAAGAAAGATTGGTGAATGTGGCGATGGAAGGTGGCTTAGGTGCATATTCGCGCTGATGATAGCAGCACTATCACGCTCGCGTCGTAAGAGTTACACACTCACAATAAGTGAATCGCAGAGGATAATATGAAACTAAACTTGCATATAGATCTTAGTCGCGCTATTCAAGCTCTATCACAAGCTCGAGCGCTGCAGTAGCGCACAATGCGTTAACTGGAAGCCTAAAATTAAGAGCAAATAAAATTTGCATTAAGGCAATTGCATTGAATTGAGTTGCGCTGAGTTGCGCTGAGTTGAGTTTATGACCTGATTGATATTTGAGTTATTTGATCATCTCTGCCATCAATGTATAACATCATCATTAACTGGCCCAGTTGGCAACCGTTGGACAGTCGTTCTTAGATTGCGTTGAACCGTGACCACACCACCAAAAAGGTCTTGCCAAAGGTTCAAAACAATTTGTTAAAGTAGCGTGAGATAAAATCATAAATCTGTAGTGATGATGATAAAGATGAAAGATGATGATGATGATGAGAAAAAAAGAGCATTTGATTTGCTTTACTTTTGTTTTGTTAGCGAAAAAGGCAAATGCACTGCAAAAGGAGCAAAAAATTATTTTAATATCAAAAGCAAACAAATTTATCAAAGACCTATATTAGGCTGGTCCTTAAAATCAAATGAAAATTTATTCAGTCTCAACACCTAAATCGGTTAAAGTGCGGCCAAAGATATCACATAAAAATGTTGGTCCCGAACGGAGATTTATAAAGAGTATCGCACACGGGTCAAAGTTCAGATAAGCATATGGGACCCCTGTGCAACACCGAAATTAGATATAAAAAATTTAATTTAATTGTTTGGAAATTTGACCCCTCTGCGACACCCCTTAACCATCTCCGATCGGGACCAAAAATTTGCATTTGGTATTTGTTAAGGCTTACGATTCGATCTCGAGCAGTGTCGAGAAATTCGAGGAACGAGAAAACCGAGACTCGGGTTCTCGATTAAATCTCGTTTCTCGGATTTCTCGATAACATATTATGTGTATTGTGTCAAGAAAAAAATGAATATCAAAAATTTCTCGTATGTCAGCGGTAAGAAAAAATTTTATATTATAAAATTTCAATTGTATTTCTCTTGGAATTTTCTGAAATACATCTGGGAATGGTGTAAATGGCACATATGCATACACATGTAAGTACATACAAGCAGAACAAGGTATACGAAACAGCATAGTATGCTTATACCGCTATTTCTGCGATGTAGTTGAATGTCGAGAAGCTCGCGAGCCTTTCGAGATTTTCGAGATTCGAGAATCTCGCGAGAAGCCGAGTCTCGCGAGAAATCTCGTCTCGCTCGAACTCGAGAAATCGTAGGCTCTAGTATTTGTGGGTACAGGGCATTAGACCGTCTCGCTTTATATGGACCAAAAAAAAGTCCACCGTACGCCCCCCATATGATTTCTCTTTCGAAAATATTTCTGGAAAAATTTTTTTATTTTGTGGCGAATAATTTTCTAGAACATGTTAGCCCTCTAGCGACCTTAAAAATACTATTTCCTGACTATACTCTATTTCCTGACTGTATAAATAGGGGTCAAAATAACCCTTTTATAGAGGTGCTAGATTATTAAAATGTTTTAGAAAATTATTCGCCTTACATTTTCAGTAGGAGTCTTTTCAGAAAAAATTTTCGTAAAAGGAACCTAAAAGACCACAGGAAGCGAAAAACTTATATTCCTCGGAATGTTAAATGTGTTTTAATTCCGGTACTACTAAATCGACCGAAATACTTCTTTTGCAAAAGATTAATGTTTTTTGACGACGTTTAACATGCCGGCAAAAAAAATTACATTAAGGTGGTATAAACTAAGTACTGGGTGGAAGTGACCCCAATGACGCATATAGGGTTAATACAATTATAAAGTAGAAACCCTCCTCCCAAGCCAAAGAGATTGGTGTATCAAACTTCCGGATCGGACCATAATTACTGAAGATATGGAAAAAATGAATTTTAGCGACATCTAGCGGCGTCCAAAAAAAAAATTAAAATTTTTTCCAGAAATGTTTTCGAAAAAGAAAACATAGGGGGGGTGGGGCGTACGGCGAACTTTTTTTTCGCGATACGCTCTGCAGGGCATTAAATTTTGGGCATTAGATATACAAAAAATTAAACTTAATTTTTTGAGTCTCCACAATTTTTTCTGAATTTTGTCCCTTGTGCGGCACCCCTTAACCATTTTCGATCGGGACAAAAATTCATATGTAGTATCTTCGACTATATTAGTATCGACCTAGGGGGTGAGTTTGAGGAAATATGCTATGAAATTTGTCTCCATACATTTGGCGACCACCCTAAGCTATGCACGTAGATGCAATACATAACTGAACTACATTCAAAGTTAGACTAGCAATTTTAATGTATTCTATGGCTAAAAATAACAAATAATTCTAGTTTTGTAATCTGCCACCAAAAAAAAACCTGACTTACACGCTATGTGAGCTCATTGGCTCATTAAAAATTTGTCAATTTCGGAGTAGAGCACTCACGTTTATTTTTTTTAACAAAAGTTAATAAATATATGTAGCTCAGGCATGAAGGAATAATTTTTTGGTATTGCAAAAGAATAGAGAAGCTGACATAAAAGAAGAAATGCCATCCAAATGATGTTCTGTAACTTCTTGAGCCTTTTATTTATATTTGGAGATGGTGGCTAACTTTGCTAAACACTTGTTTTCTCCTGAAGCTGCATATATGACCGGTCGACCTAGTTGTATTAGCAGCACCAAGTCCTGCCCAGCTAAACAACATTTATGACCGCCGCGGAGTTTCACCAGCCAATGGACGAAACTACAGGCGTGCCAAAACACCGCCCTACGTACTGCCACGTGTTCTCTACAGATGTCACAACACCATCGATGCCCAGATGCTCCTAGTACAAGCTGAATAAGCAATTCATAGTGGGATGCTATCGAAGAGGCCACCCTAACAGTCATCTGATCGAGCCTGAACCACAAACTCCTCGCATTTCAGAAACCATCCCTTGGCCTAAGTACGGAATGAGGTGAAGAGACACATAACGCAATCGTTCCAACCGACCACTTCCAACAGGCAAGCCCTTAACAACACTCATAAAGACACGGTCGACAGTTACGTCTCCGTCCGTTCGACATATGTCTTGATACGAGACCAAGCTCCACTCGTGATGAAGAGCGCGAACTACCGTGAGAGATACGAGTTGGACTCGCGCAACACAGTTCGAGATATTACAGCAGACCGAACTCAGTGCAGGAACAGAATTGATCCCAGCAGAATGTATGCCCGGCATGTGACACGACACCTAGTACCGCTTCACATGCCTAAAAAACGACCCATCTAACAGCATTGTCCCTCGGGACTAACCCCATAGAAGCTGCCACATTTCTGGGTGTACCGTTAGATGAGATTGGGCAGGGCTTAGTGGTGCTAATACAAAAACAACAACAACAACCGATCTGACCACTTCTACGCGACTTCTCATATTTAATGCCTTTGCATTTAATTTGCTTGGTGAAGAATGTAAGATGATTTCACTGAGTACTGCTCACAGCGGAGTCATTGGTTCAGTGTAAAGCTTCTTCGTGCGCTCATCGGTAGACAAAATAGCTTAAACTCTTCCTTTGGTAACCGCTAAAACCTTTGTCAAATATTTTTATAGAAGATCTTCAGATACTTATCCCGAAAAATTACCAATTGTTAGAGTTATGCTTACATCCGGGGATCCCTACTCTTCGTTGGAGCATCTTTTCGCTGAAAAGTTTAGCTTTTCCGAACTTGTTACAGTATAGGAAGAGTTACATGTCCTTATTCCTCACGAGTTTATGTATTAAAGTTAAAGTTAAGTGTACTTTTGGATAACTGCCCAATCAAGGCAGATTTTTTTTAATACAAAGAAAGACTGTGTGTTTGTTGCTTAAAGACTTTGAATACACCTCGTGGTTCCTTTCGTGATCGGTGGTTCTGCCATAAAAATGTTCAGTGATCTTCTAGTCCATAGGCCGGCAAAAATCCTCGGCTGACACCTCCAACAGGTTGCTGCCTGAGCAACGGACCCCCGCCTCTCCTCTTTCTTGATATTTCGGTTGCCTTTAGCAACGTCTCCGCTGCGGCGCTGTTGGAGGGGCTCGAATGGACTGGAATACCCCCAAATCGTTCAGCACTGGATCGAAGACCTTTTGAATTGTCGAACGGTGATGGGTAGGTGTGGCCTTCCGACATTGTCAAGGAGGTCACCCCACAAGAGTAGTACTCTCATCGCTGTTGTGGAATATAGTGGTCAACAAAATACACAGAAATATAAAAAAATTAAAGCGTGAATAACGGGTATTCATGAACATTGATGTGTAAACTGTTTCGAAATCGGATATTTATTCCCTTTTCCTTATTCCTTTTTTTCCTGGTTTTCTATGGATTAAAAGGCGACTATCGTTTTTGTAATTTTTTGTTGTCATTGTGACTGCTACTATTTTGTTGTTTTTGTTTGTTTTGGTTTTTGGTTTTTGACTTTTGATTTTTTATGTTGTTTTGTTTTGTATTGCTCAGAAACATGCAAGATCATCCGAGTACACGATTGACCCATATCTGGGGACCCGGCCTAGGAATCATAAAGAGTAGAGCTCAGTGTAGAAGGGCTGCTCAACAACTTTCATTTGATACCAATATTGCTCAGAAACATTCCTGGTTAATCCCGGGTCACATTTTGACCCATATTTGGGGACCCGACCTAGGACTCATAATGAATAGGGCTCTATGTGAAAGCCCTGCTCAACACCTTTCATTTGATACCAATATTGCTCAGAAACATTCAAGGATCATCCAGTCCTCATTTTGGCCCATATCTCGGGACCCGACCTAGACATCATAAAAAATAGAACTCCATGTAGAAGCTCTATTGAACACCTTTGATACCAATATTGCTCAGAAACATTCAAGGATCAACTGGGTCCTCGTTTTGACCCATATTTCGGGACCCGACCTAGGAATCATAAAGAATAGGGCTCCCTGTAGAATCCATGCTCAAAGCCTTTCGTTTGATATCAATATTGCTCAGCAACATTCACGGACATCCAGGTCTTCGTATTGCCCCATATCTCGGGACCCGACATAGGAACCATAAAGAGTAGAGCTCCGTGTAGAATCCCCGCTCAGAACCTTTCATTTGATACCAATATTGCTCAGAAACATGCAAGATCATCCGGGTCCTCCTATTGACCCATATCTCCGGACCCGACCTAGGAACCATGAAGAATAGAGCTCCCTGAAGAAGGCCTGCTCAAGATCTTTCATTTGATACCAATTTTGCTCAGAAACATTCAAGGATCATCCGGGTCCTCGTTTTGACCCATATCTGGAGACCCGGCCTAGGGGTCACAATGAAAAGAGCTTCATATCGAAGTCCTGCTCAAAACCTTTCATTCGATACCAATATTGCTCAGAAACATTCAAGGATCATCCGGGTCCTCCTTTTGACCCTTATCTGGAGACCCGGCCTAGGGGTCACAATGAACAGAGGTTCATATCGAAATCCTGCTCAAAACCTTTCATTTGATACCAATATTGCTCAGAAACATTCAAGGATCTTCCGGGTGCTCCTTTTGACCCATATCTGGAGACCCGGCTTGGGGGTCACAAAGAAAAGAGCTTCATATCGAAGTCCTGCTCAAAACCTTTCATTTGATACCAATATTGCATAGAAAATTAGATAGGTAGATGTAGGTATGCATATCCATACATTTGCATACATGTTCAAACAGGTTGGTTCACTTCGCTTCGTTGCTGTTGTTGTTGATATGTGCATTTGCACGGCTATGCATGCAAGCATTTGTAAGTACATGTCTATCTACCTACCTACCACTGACAATGCCAAGCGATTCACACGGACGCAGCAGTGCACTAACACAAAGGTCATTTACGTTTACGCGTAAACTTTACCTGTTTTTCGAAATCACTCGTAGCTACAGCAAAGATGTTTACACATCAAAAATTCTCTTCAGAAAATACACAAAATACTAAAATTTGCATTAAAATTCTAGTATAACAACTCCAATACGATGTTGGCAACACTAAAGACCATATGTGATCTATGTGAGGGATCTCTGTATCCTGGCCAACCTAACTTAACTTCTTGTCCATAGATATCTTTAAGCTAATTACCGGTAGCATCGGCTTAACAGATATGTACGTACCTCAATTGGGACGTAATAGCTCCGGAAGCTGTTTCTTAACTTAGTGATTCTTAGATTTCTAAGCTTATTTAGGCTTGAGCTTGCTCTAGTGTGCTTAAGAGCTACCAGTTTCAAGCACTGGAACCCAAATTGTCCAAAAACTAAGCTTTACCTAACCTATATCCTTACCGTTTTATTCATTATATGCAAAATACGCCGCAATTGCAAAACTTCAAATGCACTTTATGCAGTAAATAATTGTTCAGCTTTCAATTATTCGCTGCTCCGAATGCGTACAAACCCATCATCAAGCAAAAATGTGATGTGAAAATTCTCTACAAAAAGAAGAAGAACAAAAAAAAACAAAAATTGCAAGAAAAAATATGAAAATCTCATAATCTCATGTTTGTTTGCATTAGACGTGATGGACACACTATAATTATATTTTCGTTGTACTTTGGGTTCTTTTTAGCCGTTTTTTTTTGCTACTTTTTTACTTATGTCTGTATTATGTCGATAAAGAGTTGGTTTGTAACAATTGAAGCGCATGATTTGCAACAAGATTCAACAAATTGTTGTTTAAATTTTTTGCTGTGTTTCATTTTAAATTTTTTTTTAGTTTGCTTTGCTCTTGTTAACATGCTTGGTTGCTCAATTGGGAATAACCGCTGCAAACGCAGACTTGGATTCAAACTCATGCTCGGTTTGGTTTGGCGTGGGGCTGCCTTGTCAGCTGATTTACGAAATTTATATATGCAGTAGTGCTGGAAGCGATATCGATATAATATCGATTCATCGATGTTTTTGAACTTTTTCGATATATCGATATTTTTTTCCGATATTCGATATATCGACGGTCATGAATCCATCACTGATAAACGCGGAAAGAAGGTAAAAGGCAGCATTGCCGTTTTGTGGGCAATTCCCAAAATTTGGAGATTTTTTTAAAATTTGATTCCTATGTAGAAATTCCTGTGTTTAAAGGTAATGTAAATACGAACATTTTTTTTTAAATGTTTATTGTAGAATTGCAAAATCAAGAAAAAACATTTTAAATTTAAAAATTTTTATTTCTATTTTAAACACTATGAGATTTTGAACCAAAAACTTATCTTTTTTTTCCATTCATTTTTATTTTAAATTTAAACATTTTCTTTTTAAATCCCAAATACATTTTAATTCCAAAAATTTCATTTTTAATTTAAAAAATTTCATTTTTAAAATAAAATGACTTGGTTGAAAACGTGAATTATAAAAATAAAAATTTTATTTTTGGTTTATTTTCTCTGAGTGTAAAAGGTATTTAGAATGCGTTATTAATTTGTCTATTTCAAACCTTTTAGTCTTTAACATGGTTTTTTAATAACTTAAATGCGAAATATTTCAGTGAACCACTGTAATTGATACCTACTCTTTCTGGCTGGAACAGAATTTACCTTTTTTGTTTTTTTTTTTTTATTATTGAATTCCCTTTTCAAAAAAGATTTCTGTTGATAATAAATTGAAATATTTAGTTTAAATGTTTAAGTATTTAGTTAATTTTTAGAGTAATATAAATGACTGTTACTCTCGTTCAATTCAGGGCACAATAATAAATGCAGACATTTCGAAAAATAAAGCTGTTATATATAGATATGTTAAATTAAGGTTTATATAAAGTAGAGCTCTCGATTTTTTTTGAAAATTTCGAGTAGCCCGAACAAATGCTGTTCAAATTCTCGAACATTTGTTTGTTTGTTTATTACCCGTATGTTTGCACGGGCATTTGAAGTTTGTATTTTTCGTTTGTTTAAGTATTTTTTTTTTTTTGTTGTCTTCATACATATGTATGTATGTATTTTTTTTTATTTTTGTTTTCCTGATAAAAATTTTTTTGTCTGTAAGCTCGAATGCTCGAATGTTTGTACGGGCATTTGAACAACAAACGAGCCTCAGACAAATGCGATCTTTTCGAATTGTTCGATACCCGGGTATCTAGAGCTCTAATATAAAGGTCGATATATCGATAATATCGATGTTTTTTCTCAAAAATATCGAAAATATCGATACTCGTAAACATCGATGTTTTTCCAGCACTAATATGCAGGTACATACATGTATGCAGTTTCTGCTTTTTCAAAACATTTTTTGCTTGATCGGCATTTTGATTGCTGAGACTTTTTGGCGCATAGAAATTATGAGTTTAGCTCATATTTGTTTTGCCTATTGAAGTTAGTTTGAGGTAAATTTAAATTCATTTTGGCCGTTTGCCTGATTGCCAAATCTTTTGTAATGAGAACAAACTTTTTCGTGAATCGAGCACAATTCGTGTATATGTACATATGTATGTATGTATGTATCAACATTTTTTTACTACGTTGACCATGCCTGGCACGGTAGGCAGGAAGCGACGATAGGTTGCATGAAAATGTCGAGAAAAAAGGAAAGTGGGGTTGTGTTATGTGATGTTTATAGATGAAACATCCGTTGAAATTAAAATCCGAGCTGCTCCTTTTTCAAGGATATCCACATTTTTTGTTTTTTTTGAAAGGATCAAATATTGAGGAAATCGAAAATTCGCCACCGTCCAAATTTTTCCGATTTCAATACATTATTTGGATAAAGGATAACCACTGAAATATAAAATAACACAAAAAGTACCCACTTTAATTTGCGTATAACTCCTAAAATGTTAACTCTACGTGAAAATTCCTTATTATATGTTTCATTCAGAATAAATAAAGGAATATTTCTCTGATATACAATTTTGATGTACCTGCAGTGGTTAATGCACTTTGGTCCATCTAAAGTGAAAATTTCAAAAAAAAGTACTTTTTTTATGGTGCTATTTTAAGTTCAAATATTTTTCTAGTTTATGTAAATATTTTAATCTAATGATCCAATTCTCATTCTTACATATCTATACGTTAATATCAAAAAGAATTAGAGCTGAAATACGCGCTAGCTGTGCACGGTGGGCAGTAAGCCACAATAGGTTGCATGAAAATATCGAAAAAACGATCGCCGGCTAAAAACTTACGAAAAATGATATTCTAATATACTTCATAAACACACAGCAAGCGTCAATAAAATCTCCAACATTTTTTTTAAACGAAAATTAGTACCAGCACACAGCTAGGCACATATTCGTTGGGTCATCGTTTTTACGATATTCCCATGCAACCTATTGTTGCTTCCCGCCCACCGTGCACAGCTAGCGCGTATCTCAGCTCTAACTCTTTTTTAGTATTAACGTATAGATATGTAGGAATGAGGGTTGGATCATTAGATTAAAATATTTACATAAACTAGAAAAATATTTGAACTTAAAATAGCACCATAAAAAAAACGTACTTTTTTTGAAATTTTCACTTTAGATGCACAAAAGTACATTAAGCACTGCAGGTACATCAAAATTGTATATTAAAGAAATATTTCTTTGTTTATTCTGAATGAAACATATAATAAGGAATTTTCACGTAGAGTTAACATTTTAGGAGTTATACGCAAATTAAAGTGGGTACTTTTTGTGTTATTTTATATTTCAGTGGTTATCTTTTAGGTCCTGTTCACATTGGATCTTTCCACTACAGGTGTCCTTTTTTCTTTTTAATACCTTTTTTTGTATCCCTTAGCGACCAAATAATGTATTGAAATCGGAAAAATTTGGACGGTGGCGAATTTTCGATTTCCTCAATATTTGATCCTTTCAAAAAAAACAAAAAATTTGGATATCCTTGAAAAAGGAGCAGCTCGGATTTTAATTTCAACGGATGTTTCATCTATAAACATCACATAATACAACCCCACTTTCCTTTTTTCTCGACATTTTCATGCAACCTATCGTCGCTTCCTGCCTACCGTGCTGGGCTAACAAGGCGATTTGATCTTAGAAGTAACATCTGCAGGTCGCCTGTTGGCGGAACTGATATTAGACCATATCTTAAACACTCAGTTCCCTTGAAACCGAACCTTAGAATCAGAAATACGGTTTAAAAAATATATAAAATTTATAAAAAATATACATACATGTAAATAAAATGAATTTAAAATCGAAAGCTCGTGTTGTCGACCACCGACACCAAATTCGGCACAAATTTGTTAAAAGTAATTTTCCCAACGTGATTTATGTATGTCTTGATACATATGAACGTACATATGTAGATTGTAGATATTTTATGTTATGCACAGCAAGTTCCAGCTGCTCTAGTCAGATCAAGTTATCGTATGTAACAACAACGATAATACATAATATGTACATAAATGGCAAAAAAAACGAAAAAAACAAAAACTAGTCACACGATAACTCACTTGTGAGCCATAAAAATAATTTGTAGTGTCACGGCGGCCAGTGGATATGTAATTATTTAAGCGCCAGGCAATAATAAAAAAACACCAACAGTAACAACAAGGAAAGCTATAAAAATCAATAGCCAATATCAATATAATAAATGTGGCCAAGCAATTTGACTAACGGAGCCAAACGAACAGTAACGCGCTAAAAATTACAACAAGATCACAAGATCGTTCCTGCAGTGATAAAAAATAAATAAAAAACTGCGCGCATGTTAAAATAACAATTTTTTAAGTAAACTATATTTCACTTTTATTCATGTGCAGCGCAATTGAGCAAAAAAAAATTATATAAAAGTGTGTTACTCCAGCTAGGCATTTAATCTCTTATCGATTGTACAGTTTTTGATGTCCTAATGGCGGTGCCAACATTTGATATTTGTTGGGGTGAAAGTAGGGTTGCCAGACACCTTTCCCGAAAAAATCAGTACATTGCCTTCAAAAACGAAAAAAAAGCAATATATGCAGAGAAAATCGTCTTTATTACTGGAATTTTGTTTTTGTTTCCGTATCGTTAACTTTTAATCATGTTTCTATGACATGTAACGTTCGCGTAGCGGCCTCATTCCTAATTTTTTCATGGCTACAAACGTCAAATTTTTTAGTGTCGGCTAAAAATCAGTACAAATCAGTACAAAATCCCAAAAATCAGTATTTCTTAAGGTTTTTAAAACCATCAGTACGGGGCACGAAAAATCAGTATTGTACTGATCAAATCAGTACGTCTGGCAACCCTAGGTGAAAGTGATGTTGTGATAGGCCGTAGAGAGCCGATAGAGTCATTGGTTGGCCACCCTTGATGATAAAATAATGCTCGCCAAAGTGATAAAGCTGCTTGACAAGCGTGATATTGACAAGCTATTTCATACCAAAACGTGTACGATATCCATACATATAGATATTCGTACATGATTAACTATTCAGATTTATTCGCATATCAGTTGCATTAACCTGACGAGTTAACTTTTGTTTAAATAATGGTCATTGGCTCAACTACTATGCGATTTATTATTTGCCAACTAGATTAGCCAACTCTTGGGCTGAAAATTCCTAACTTTGATTTTTTTTAATTTCGCATTCCAAATTATATGGATTCGTAGTGTTCACAAACTGTGATTAAAATTCTTTTCGAACACGATGCATGCGTTGCTGTATCTAAATATGCACTCAAAAAAAAATTTCTCTCGATCAAAGACATAATTTTCCTTATTTTGAACACGCGTCCCAATACAAAATTTTCTTTGTTTTGTGTAAATTTTCTCAAAAATGTGGAAAAAACATAAAAAAATATTCAAACAAATTCGTTGCCATGGGGATTTGTATGGGAATTTAATTTCTCAAAATTAAAGAAATCAAGTCTTCAAAACAAGGAAAGTTGGGAATGGAATGGCGCTTAAAGAATTTTTCATTATTTTAATGTATGAATTTTTTCAAAACAAGTATATGAAACCATGGTAACGCATGTAACAACAATGTTTTATAAACCTTTTAACATGTTTTAAGGAAAATTTACTCAAGAAAGTAGTGTTCAAAATAGGTAAACAATTTCTTTGACCCCTCCATATAATTTTTTTCTTTCAGTGTGTACATATGTAATTGGGATCTTCAAATATGAAGTACCTATGGAAGTTGGAGGAATTTAAAAATACTCGTAGATGCGAAAATTAAATTTTATGAAATGAATTTTCAAAGAAAAAATGTTTAAGAGAAAATTAAAAATAAAAGAATCCCAGTTCTAAAAAGATACTCTGGGAATAGTAACTGCACAAAACTAAAAATTTAAAAAAGGAATGGAGAAAATCCTCTTCAGTTACCTTTACCTTTACCTTTACCTTTACCTTTACCTTTACCTTTACCTTTACCTTTACCTTTACCTTTACCTTTACCTTTACCTTTACCTTTACCTTTACCTTTACCTTTACCTTTACCTTTACCTTTACCTTTACCTTTACCTTTACCTTTACCTTTACCTTTACCTTTACCTTTACCTTTACCTTTACCTTTACCTTTACCTTTACCTTTACCTTTACCTTTACCTTTACCTTTACCCTTACCTTTACCTTTACCTTTACCTTTACCTTTACCTTTACCTTTACCTTTACCTTTACCTTTACCCTTACCTTTACCTTTACCTTTACCTTTACCTTTACCTTTACCTTTACCCTTACCTTTACCTTTACCTTTACCTTTACCTTTACCTTTACCTTTACCTTTACCTTTACCTTTACCTTTACCTTTACCTTTACCTTTACCTTTACCTTTACCTTTACCTTTACCTTTACCCTTACCTTTACCCTTACCTTTACCTTTCCTTTTAGCTTTACCTTGACTTTAACAATTTTTTTTATTATATCAAATATTATATTATTGTTACAAAATATGTAAATAAATAAATAAAAGTTATTAGTTAATAAATAGGTAATAAATAACTTTAACTCGAATAAACAATCAGTCTAGAATCTAAGAAAAATATGCTCAATAAATTAGTGCTGATACTTGAAACGCATAATTTTACTCAAGCGGCCACTACGTTTCCGTCGCACCACATTCTCATCATACTCTTCGATCTCATCGTCGCTATCATCGATTTCCACATCTGTGGGGCGCACCGGGTAACCATCCTCGGGTTTAACTATTTTAACGCCCTTATCGCCGAAAAGCAGGCAATCGAAGTTGCTGAAATTGAAGTAAGAAGAAGTTATAAATGATAGGTACACCTGAATTCACGTTTTTCTCCTTTTGTATCTCTCTCTTTCCTGCCTCACATACTCACCGATCAAATAGCTCATAACCTTGAAATGAACCCGATAAATGCATACACACATGCATATTCCGTCCCACAAACCATATATCATGGAATTGTATGCAAGCGCGCGCAAAATTGAAACGTGGCGGCCGCACACACACGGGCGGGGGATTTTGGCCGGAAATCTTACGCTTGAACCAAATATTATTATTGACGCGCATGCGTAACTCAAAAGAGAATTCTTCGGGGCGATAAAGCACTTCGGTGCAGCTATTCAAGCCGAGCACGGCGAGAAAACCTAAAGCAAGAGTTAGATGAGGAGGGAGGGATGTGATTTCCAATTAGTGATCATAAGCGCAAAGTTTTGCTACTCACCCGCACAGCATTTGCAAGTACCATTGTCACAGGTACAAGGTATACGACTGACGATATTATTGATGGTCACATTTGGCAACGCTATCTGCCGTGACTGCTCCTCGAAAGCTAAGAGATTGAGACGATGATTCAATTCGCCCAGCTGTTTGGCTGCTTCATAGGCGATATCTTCTGGATATTCTTCGGCATCGGCGGTATGGCGCCCTTTTCGGGCTGTGTAAATATAATAAGTAGAGTTGGAAAATGTAATAATTTGGTTAGTATTTGAAGGATATTTTAGTAGTATTTAATAGCACGAGTATTAGTAGTTTAGTAACACATAGTTTAGTAAACATCCTAATGTACATTGTACGTTAATTATTTTGCACTCACTTTCTTTCCAAAAAATACCACGAAAGTAAGCGCATGTGGAGTTAAAAAAATTATTTTATGAGTCTCATGAAATTTCCATTTTATTAAGAACAATAGTTTGGTGTCATAAGAAATGTGTGAAAAGACCAAATGCCAAGTTTTATCTTTTTTCTTTTTTGTTATATTACATTGTGTGAAAATTTGCAAATAAACGAATTAACATTCTAATAACCGTGATAAAGAAAAAAAAAACAAACAAAAACAAAAACAAAAACAGGTTAAGCGAAACATTTGCATAAGACGAGGCATACTTTATAAAACTCTTATACGAGGTTTGTTTGATAAGTTCGTGACATTTTGAATAAGAAATAATTTTTTCAGCAAAAACGTGTTCAATTTTAAGTAGGGTTGCCAGACGTACTGATTTGATCAGTACAATACTGATTTTTCGTACCCCGTACTGATAGTTTTAAAAACCTTAAGAAATACTGATTATTTGCATTTTGTACTGATTTGTACTGATTTTTAGCCGAAACTAAAAAAAAATCATTTTTATTACCCTGCACTGTTTTTAATTTCCCTGTTTTCATTTGACGTTTTTAATGTCGGGTTATGCTTACGACAATACTCGACGAGCAATGTGTAATTGTTGTTGTGCACTCCGACGAGTGAGAGAATTTTCGGACTCTCACATCGATCAAATTTGCTGGATGAAACAAGCACCCAGCACGCCGAGGTTTCGGGGTAATAATGTGTTATGTTGTGTATGTGCCTTCTAATCTCGATTTAAGCGTAACCGATGACGAAAATGTGTCCGAATTTCATCGGTGTTTTGCTCGTAAGCACAAAGACGGCATAACCATGAAACGAATTAGGAAGGAGGAAGCAACGCGAATGTTAAGAGCCTATACACACTTGTGATTCAATCGATTTAGTCGAATTGGGCTGTTGTATGCAAATCCAACTGTTTCAGTTGTTCGACTAATTGAATGTAGTGTGAATGCTTCCATACATTCCCATGCAAATCAAAGCCCGACTAAATCGATTGAATCGCAAGTGTGTATAGGCTCTAAATGTCATAGAAACACGATTGACAGTTAACGATACGGAAACAAAAACAAAATGCCAGTAATAAAGACGATTTTCTCTGCATATATTGTTTTTTTTTTTGGAAGGCAAGGTACTGATTTTTTCGGGAAAGGTATCTGGCAACCCTAATTCTAAGCATAATCTCGTTTTAGCTCGATACACTTATACCGGAATTCTGTAAGCAATCTCTAGTCACTAATAGAGACTTTTGGAGACTTTTTCGTGGTGAGATTGATTTTGAGACAATTTGGTATTCTGTTAGCGAGCTCACGTCTTAAGTCTCAAAAAATACGTCACTAATTTAGTGACCTGGTGGCGAGGAGGTCACAGAATAAATAAAACATTGAGGTGAACTAAATAAAGCGTCAAAATTTATAAAAATTTACAAATTGTTTGCTCTTTGCTTGTTCGCTTGCTATTTTCTGTAATAAAACAAGCTTATTTGTATAAAATTAGCAAAATAATAAAATTTTTCGGGATTTGCTAACTTACTTTTTTCCGCCATTTCCATCAAGTGTAAATGGTGATGAGATACGACATTTATCGATATTTCAATGTTTTACGTTACATGATTTTTTTTTTTGCGAATCGGTTCAGGTAAAACACTCATAAAATAATATATTCATAACTATTTTTATAAGTGATAAGTAGAAATGATACGCTTTATTTTTTTAATGCAATATAGTGCTCATAAATTCATTTCCAAAATCTATTTTCGTATGTAATCGATTAGTGAGTATTCGTTAAATTATTTTGTTATCTCAAACAGTCTTAGTACATTTTCACCACAGTCTTTGGTGAAATTTTTAGTGACTGCCGGTTTCTGAATACCAAAATCGGCTCAAGTCACTAAAAATGTCTCATGTCTCAAATCTCAAATTTAGTGACTTGAGATAAGACTTAGTTACAGAATTCGCCTATTAGTCTAGCGGTTTACCAATTTTTTTATTCTCTCAAAAAAAATAGGATTTTCAAGGCTGTCAAAATAGTAACTAAATTCCAATAGAGGCATTTGTTTCCTTGATAACCTCTTCATTTGGCTGGAACCTCTTACCACCCAGCCATTTCTTGAGAATTGGAAATTGTAAATAAGCGAAGGGGACTAAATCTGGAGATTATGGATTTTCTTTGCGAAGTGCGGTCCAAAAGCTCTGATTAAAATTCGCCGCTAATTGTTTTAGCCTTTTTAATATAATCGATGAGAATGACCCTCGTGCATCCCAGAAAAACGGTGACCATAACCTTATAGACCGACAGACCTACTTTGGCCTCTTTTGATGTACGCTCATACGGAGAAACACACTGTTTTGATTGTTCCTTGGTTTCAAGTTTAATATGCCATAACTAAACGGCGCCAAGATTCATTCGGATTGAGGCTGAACATCGTCAAGCACTCCTTTGATGTTGTCAAACGATTATGCTTATTATAGAGTATCAGCAATCTCGGCAATCATCGGGCGGATGGCTTTTCCATATCTAAATATTCATGTAAGATATGATGCATTCGCTCCGTCGATATGCCTGTGATCTCAACTATTTCACGCAATTTCCCACTCCGATTGTCCAATATCATTGTGTGGACTTTATCGACGATGTCTGATGTGACTATTTGTTTTGGGCGAGCTGAATCACTTTTTAACCATTGAAAATGTTGCAGTAGAGTCCACGTAGTACGAAAAAAAAAATTGCCTGAAGAGTTGGTAGTTGACGTGGGCAGTGTTGAAATCAGGTTCAATATGTCACGGGCTTACCAAACAACCCCCGTATATATGTACATACGTATGTATAATGAAAGGTGTTGTAAAATGTTTCGGGCACTGGCATATCAACTTAAAGGTTTCAATTAGAGTTTCAATAGAGACTGGCCGAGTGTATTTCTGCCATGAAAAAGCTTCTCACAAAAAAATGCTATCGCCGTTCGGAGCAGGCATAAAACTGTAAGTCCACCCAATTAGTAGGAAAAACAAAAGGAGCACACCTCGAATTGGGAGAGAAGCTCGGCCATAAAACTCGTCAGAGTTATAATAGCGCCATTGCATTATATTATTATTATAAGAGAGTTCATTACATTCCAACATTCAAGTTAATTCTCCAGATAAGGGCCAAAACGTGGACCCGTTTGGCCCCAAAAAAATGTTTGAACAATTGAATTTCCATACATAATTCATGCTATATGGATATTTCAATCGGCTTCCGAGATAGCTGAACCGATTCAAATGATATAGAGCTATATGTGGACCCGGATGGTCAGAGAATGTTTATTATAGGGAACTAGGGAACGGCAGAAGAGGAGAGAGAGAGAGAGTATACATATGTATATGTATAAGGGGAGGAAGAGATAATGTAATGTAATGTAAAGATGTTAGCAAACAAGCACCAAAATCAAAATTAAAAAATAACAACCAATTTACCAATCTAAAGTGGAACGAATTTCCGTCATCCCTTGTCAGGTTTGATTTGGTTATAAACCGTTTTAAGCTATGTGCCATTTTCAGTATCTTGTTTCGTACAGAGTACTTGACAAGAGATGACGGAAATTCTTTCCACAATACATCCTACAATCCTAACCTGCCGGAAAAGCAAACAAGAAGAAGAAATTAAAACACGAAATTGTCTTACAGCCGGTGGAATGCGAGTATACCGCAGCTAACAATGAGACGGCACACAGCAGGTAAAAGATGATGAGGCGATGCGGCATGGCGGCAAAAAGCATTTTTTCGATAAGTATTGCTTTGTTTCCAATTTTTATTGTAACAATTTTCGATGAGTAGGTATTTCTTTTGTTTTTTTTTTTTATTGTGGCAATTTTTTATTAGTATTTCTTTTGTTTTTTTTTTTTTATTTTAACAATTTTCACTTTCGGCTATAAAATTTCACTTTTAATGAATAAGACTTTTTTTATTGATGCTTTAAGCAACTTCTCATTTTCACAGCGTAATTAGCAAAAAACTGCTTCACATTGCTGCTACCATATTTGGGCAAAAACTTCAATGCAATGCAATTAAAGTTGCGCAAAAAAAATGTAATTAAAAACAAGTCACCAAAAAGAAAAATTAAATATCAAACAGCCTTCAAGCTAATTTAAAGCCAGCAAACTTTCGCTTTAGATAAGCCAAGCGGCAAACTTGAAACGAAGGCCGCACGATGGTCAACTGATTGAATGATTGATTGCTTGCTTGATTAACTGACTGACTGATTGCTGATGAATTGGGTGCGTAGGAAAGCGGCGGCGCATGCGCAAATGCAAATCGCCAATAACAAGTGACACTAGTTGTGCGTTGCAAAGCACGAGCAAGTTGTTAGAGGTGAATACCCTTTGATAGTCATATATGTAAAGGTGTATGTATGTAAGAATATTGTTAATAGATTAGCTGCTTGATCTGCACTGGCGGCTGCGCTCTGCTTCAGTTCCTTGCAAGTGGTGATGCTACCAGCGGTTGAAGTTCACTTTCGTTCAATACCAAATAAATACTAAATACTTTGCGTGAATTATTTTCTTTAAAACACTACGTTATTCAATCGATCCGTTCTCACACAACCGCCAGTGTTAATGGCTAAAAGCTTACTGAATGTTTGGTCAGTCAGCTCACGCACAAAACGGTAGCAGCACCAACTTTTAATGGTCTTGGCTGTTAAAAACTGATCAAACATAATCGCATGTAGATGAAGTGTAAGCGCTGTTTGCGCCATAAAACGGCCAACAAAAGTAATTAGCTACAACACCCAAATTGCTTTACAATTTCTCACATTCGGTTTTTCTGCTCTTTCTCTGTTGCGATTTCTTTTTTTCTGCGTTGTGATTGCTGCTGTCAACAATACTACAATCATTAACATTGTTCAAGATCCAACAAAATGTGTGGAGTGCAAAGGCAGTGACGTAGGCGGAATTTCGTTTAGGGTACGGTGCTCCCTTTTGTAGAATTTTTATTTCAAATTACACTGTTATAAATATTGGAATATTTTTTAAACTTTGATTTGGTTTGAAAGAAATTTAAACCTTTTTTGGGGTTAAATTTTGAACCTTCGAAAGTTTAAAAGTTTCTTATTCCTTTTTGGTTTAAAATTCAAACTTACAAAAGTTCAAATATTTCAAAGTATTTTTTGGAATAAATTTCATACTTTTTTGGTTTAAATCTTACACTTTTTCTCATTTAAACTTTTAAGTTTTAAATTTTAAACTTTAATGGGTCGTAAAATTTGGTTTCAACAAAAAAATTTTAATTTTTGATTTGAAATTCCAACTTGCTTTTTCGAGAAATGAACAATATAAAAAGCTCATTTATGGTTATTGGACAATTTGAATGAATGACTGTGTGGCGTTGCCTGAATGGAGAAACAAGCAAACACAAAATAATTATGGAAACAGATAAAATTAAGTAGGAAGAAAAGGAGAAGAAGAGGATAGGAAAAATACACAATATGGAAAAGGATTAATCGGATATTGGGGGGAGAACAATATGGAAGAAAAGGAGAAAAAAGGATAGGAAAGAAGATACAATAGGGAAAAGCATGAAGAGGATTTGGGAGCAGAAATTTTTTTTAATTTAAACCAAAAAAAGATTTAAATTTTAAACTTTTGAAAGTCTTAAAATAAATTTTAATTTGGAATAAAATCTAAACCTTAAAAGCTTGCAAAAGGTAAAGAGTTTCAATTCTGGCCCTGTCAAATATCGAAGTGTATTTCTGTCATCAAAAAGCCTGTTATAGGTTAGAGAATTTGTGGAGACTAGATTAGACAATTATTGTAAATCTCTAACTATTTTCTAATCAGAGTGAGGGCAGAAAACTGCATTAGAATCTGATTGGAAATTGATTAGAGAAATAGCCCAATCTCAATTTCTATGAATTAAATACGAATTCTCATTAGAATCCCATTAGATAATTGCATTAGATTTCGATCCGAGAATTATAATTTTCTTAATTTGAGAACTATTTTATTTTTAAAACGCTATGATTCACTATAGTTTCCCCTTAACGTTCTCTAACGTTAGAGCTTTGAGAAAATGGCTAGTTTTCGAGTCATACCCAAATCGGTATCTAATCTCAGCATAGACATAGTTATAATTATACGTCTATCATGGAGGTAAATTCAAGATCTTCAAGTAAAAATGTATCCTCTGCAGCAGATTAAATTTTTAAATCTCCAAGGGGCTACTTACCTCTGTGGATGTTGGCTTAAGAGATACGCCTCTTTGCCTTGTATCAGCTGTTTTATTCGGTTATTTAGTAGCGGCACTATCATGTTACCGTTTCACTATCTCTCTCTCGTTCTCTTTCGCTTACTTGCCTGTCTGTTTTGTGTTCTTGTTCCTTCTTGGACTCTCACATTTTTTTTTTTTTTATACTCAGCTGTACTAGTACACAGAGTATTATAGTTTTAATCACATAACGGTGGATTGTAACAGAATGAAATAATCGAGATAGATATAGACTTATATATATCAAAATGATCAGGGTGAAAAGAGAAATCGATTGAGCCATGTCCGTCCGTCCGTCTGTGAACACTCTAACTCGCGCAAAAATTTAGATATTTTGATGAAATTTGGAATGTAAGTTGGTATCGAGACTGGGACGGTTGGTATTGAAAATGGGCGAAATCGGACCATGACCACGCCCACTTTTCCTATATAGAAAAAATCGGAAATTTGGTATCTCAGCCACTAATACAGCTAGAGTGATACAGTTTTACCCACGTATTGAGCTCATGCCCTTATGAAGAAATTTTATGAAATTTTGGAAAATGGGCGGTGCCACGCCCACTTATTAAGGGGCAAACATTGAAAGTTTTATAAGCCATAACTCAGAAACCGTTGAAGATATATCGATGAAATTTGGTATGCATGATTTACTTACTTAGGTTAACGTTTGGAGGGAAAATTGTCATAATCGGTTGACGGCCACGCCCACTTTTATATATGGGTATTATAAAGTGACCTAATAAAAACATTTTAAGCGATATCTTTTTCAAATATAAAGATAATTCATTGAAATTTTGTGACATGAGTTCTGCAAAAGACCGGAAACAAAAATAGAAAAATTTTGGAAAATGGCACCGCCTCTTTTTAGACAAAGGAATCTACGAGCTGTGGCCGCTGTGGTGCAGTGGGTAGAGTGCTCGCCTGCTATGCCAGAGGTCTCGGGTTCAAACCACGGTCCGAGCCAAACAAATTTTTCTAATTAGTAAAAATCCAATTATTGGGTTTTTTAAGAGCAGCGGTCACCTCTCGGCAGTGGGCGGCATACCCTCCGAGAGTATTTCTGCCATGAAAAAGCTTCTCACAAAAAATGCATTCGCCGTTCGGAGCCGGCATAAAACTGTAGGTCCACCCAATTAGTAGGAAAAACAAAAAGGAGCACACCTCGAATTGGGAGAGAAGCTCGGCCATAAAACTCGTCAGAGTTATAATAGCGCCATTGTATTATATATTATTAATCTACGAGATTTCTGAGCCCATAACTCGACAAATAATTGAGATATTATAACGAAACTTGGTTTATACACTTTTATAACTTGTGTTAATAGACACGGAAAAATTTATTGAAATTGGTCTAGGACCACGCCTACTTTTTAACAAGGATATTTCTGGAACACCCTTTGGGAATTTGTAACGTGACATCTTTGTAACTAGAAGTCACAAAGGAATGAAATTTTGCACAAAGAATAATATCCATATGCTTAGTTGGATGACTGATAACAGTGGCTACGCACACTTTATGCAGCACTCGCTTTATATAAAATCCATCAAACGCAAACAAACAATGAAAGCATACAGCTGAGTATCTAATGTTCGATTCCACTCGAACTTAGGCTTCCTTACTTGTTGTTTATTTTTTTAAAGATCATTGGCCACTTCCAACTTGTATTTAGATGTCTTAAAAAGAATGATTAAAAGGTAGTAGAATGGTTAGAGGACATTGATTAACATCAAAAGCTCAGTCAGTATTGGCAAGGACCTCTCCGAGCCGTTCGAGACCAAACAAGGTTTCAGACAAGGTGACTCACTTTCGTGTGATTTCTTCAACTTGATGCTGGACCTAACCGTACAGGAAGTATTTTATACTCCAAGAGTGTGCAACTGCTGGCGTATACCGATTATATCGACATCAGTGGCACTAACACTCGCGCCATATATTCTGCCTTCTCCAAGCTGGATAAAGAGGCTAGGAAAATGGATTTGCCATCACACAAAGAAACACGTTTTGGCAGCTACAAATTCGAAACTGTTCAGCAGTTAGTCTATATGGGAACCAGCATTAACACCAAATATAATGTTAGCAAGGAAATGAAAAGAAGAATCACTCAACTCAATAATTGGGCATTCATTTAATAGCCATGCTAATAACACTGCTGTACAGCCAAAAAATACTCTGAACGCGACCATCCTATCTATATGTAAAATCGGTCGCTGATTCCGAAAATCGGGTTCATTTTTAATTCTATTGGAAGGTTTTTGAGATATCAGCAATTTACCGTTATTTGGCCAATGGCTCCACATAATCCTGTCTATATTTAAAGCATTGAGCTATCTTCCTTGGGGTGACACCAAACGAAAGAAAATTAAATTTCCTTTTCATGGCTCCTATAACATTTTTCTCTAACTCTTACAGTTTCTGAAATATTGACGATTCAATTTGAATTTTTTCGATTTTTGACGATTTTTTGAAGAAAAAATTGACTTTGTCAGGCAATATCTTTAAAACCAATATTTTCACCTTCGGTTTTACTCCTTTACACGAAGCTCCATTCCATTAGTAAAAAAAATAAGCTATCAACGAAGAAAATCGATGGTAAAATAGAAAAGTTATAGGCGATCAAGTAAATACAGCCAAGTCGCGCAATGCCTCTACACGGGTATATTCTATGCGGATTTTCTTCGTTGATAGCTTATGTTTTTCCCAATAGAATGGAGCTTCACGTAAAGGAATAAAACCGAAGGTGAAGACATTGGTTTTAAAGATATTACCTGACAAAGTCAATTTTTTCTTCAAATTTTCGTAAAAAAATCAAAATTTTCAAATTGACTCATCTATATTTCAGAAACTATAAAGCTGATTCCACATAAAACTCCTTCCGCATTGTTTTACGCCGCTTTCTATGTCAAACAACGCAAAACTGAAAAACTATGCCACAATGAACGCTGTAACATCACTCAAAAAATATTTATTTTCTGAAAAATCTTTCATTCTCCGTTTTATTTACAAAAAAGTAAATAGGAAAATAAAAATCTATTAAATTATTTTTCAATTGTGTGAAATTTAAATTTGCTTATTTAGATTTGAATTAAAGTGAAACTGAAAAAAATTTTCAACGCCCCCAAAAGTTGAGATTTGGGCAACTTTGTGCTTTACGTAACTTCGGCGTTGCGTTACTTTTTGTGATGTGAGAAATCTCATATAGATACATGTATTTTATTCTCAGCTGTCAGGCAGAAAGTTTCACGTAGCGCAACACAAAGTTCTATGTGGAATGAGCTTAAGACTTAGAGAAAATTTTATAGGGGCCATGTATAGGAAATTGAATTTTCTTTCGTTTGGTCTACCCCAACGTAGATAGCTCAATGCGTTAAAGAGACATACTGGTTTAAGTGGAGCCATTGGCCAAATAACGGTAAATTGCCGATATCTCAAAAACCTTCCCATAGAATTAAAAATGAACCCGATTTTCGGAATCAGCGACCGATTTAACATATAGATAAAATAGTCACGTCCAAAATACAGAAAACAAATTTCATTTTGTGATCCAGTGTAATTGTTGCTATAATGATGGTTTAGGTTCAATTGTTGTGTAAAAGAAATTAGCTATGACTGAGACAACATAAACGTCTAAACAAAAAATCCGGGTTTCAAATGGCAACTAAAACGAGTTCCGTAAGATTATTGAATCAAATTTGCTTGTAAATTTTTTTTAAATCACTTACCAATTATCTTGTTTACATAAACTCATATAAGGAATAAAAAAAAAGTCAAACAAACTGACTGACCATTGACCACACGTCTAAATACACATCTAAATATACGTATTCGCGAACTAAAGCGATTTAGGGGTTGCATAAGGAATGCTTACCACGTGGGGTTTGTTGACTGACCAGCAGTAGAGCAGATCAGCCTTATCTATTGTGCAACAATTTTAATATAGCAACATACATATATACATACATACATACATTTGTAATTATTATCGCATTAAAATGGCTTAACATGTTGCACCTCATTTACCGTAGCTTATGCCTAATAATAATTAAAAATGTTTGTTGTCATTGTCATATAACAACAACAATAATAATAAAGTCACATCATGGTCAACGGATCACCACTCAGCCAGTTAAGTAAGTCAATTCAATTTCAAATGGCTACTTATCACATACATACATACATATATTGTATCCTTGTATCCTTTTATGAATGTGTATGTATATGTCAGCATTATGACTCGACCCTTCAAATTGAATTCGCTGACCACTGATGATGACTACCTTATTCATCCTCCTTTCTCTGCTAACCATACATCTATTTTGCTTTGCCTCTCGTTTCGATTCGTTTTTCCCTTGAGGTCAATTTCATTATATTTCCGGTTTGCTTGCATGACAACCCTCGCCAACTGTTGCTTTGTTGCACAAAGAGATACATACATAAGTGGTCACTTCCGTGCGAAAATGCATTTAGTAGGGCGCGCAATTGAAATTGACCCTTGTTGGTGTTTTCGCTTTTTCTATAATTTTTTTCTTTGCTACCGAACTTCATGTCATAATATGAGAATTATGAATGTATGTTTGGCCGGAAGCTCGTGCCTTTATAGGAAATGTATACCGTAAAATAGGCGTGTAATTGCCGAAGGGTCAAGCGTGCCGCACAATCTGTTTATTTATTTATTTGTTTATTTTTATTTTTTTTTTTCAGATTACTTTTTGTTTGCGGTTCTTATGTTACAAATTTTGTATCAATTCAGAGGTGAACAAGCGTGATAAAAGAAGTGGATTTAATGTGATTTCGAAATTGATTTATGGATGTTTTCCTGGCTGGATTACTTTGTATAAAGGAATTGTGGTTAATCTGATTACTTTTGTGCATATATACATATATACATATGTATTTACGTACATATGTATATTGAAGTATTTTGTATAAATTCGACCTGTTATTTAATACATAATTAAAAATTTTAATGATTGTTAATTAAAGCATATTTTGTCTTTGTAACTTTTTAATGATTAAATACGATTAATTTCACCTTTTTTATGATTAAATGTTAGTAATCATAGTAAAAGTACATTAATTAATCGATTAATTAATTTTAATTTTATGATTATTATTTTCAATTATTGTTGTAATTTTTTTTAGCTGCATGATTAAAACAATCTCAACAATTAAAACTATTTAAGCAATTAAAAATAATCATACAAATAAAAAAAAATATTTGATTATGTGATTATTTACGATTTTTTTTAATCGCTATTAATTGCGATTATTTTCATACTTATTTAATTTAATTGATTACTAGATGGACCCGTGCGCATCTTGCGCAAAAAATAATAAAACATACGGCAGCAGTCGATATAGTTTCTGCTCTCACGCCCATTTTATAAAACTTATATTTATTTGGTTTTTTGTCTACAGTGGAACTTATGGAATTTTCAATGAATTACTTATGTATATCTATTAAGGTGGAGTGAAACTTTTTTTTTGGAAATTTAATTTGTTCCAAAGCCAGAACGGAACCTTTCTAGCCCAGTAATAAGCCTGTAAAATTTTATTGACCTACTCGCATGTTTAGAGGTGCCCCCAGCCCCGCAAAGTTGAAAGCAATAAGCATGATCTGGTACAAATATGAAATTTTGAAAATTATAAAATCAAAAAACGCAGTATGAGGATTGATAAAGATGGCTAAGCTGAGTATTAAAGTGAATTTTTTTTTTTGGAAACAACAACAACAAAAGTTATTAAAGGTCAAAGTTTATATTGTGCATTTTTAAATTGCAATTACTTAAAAACTACTGAACCGATTTTTATACCATTCGATAGGTATTTTTAATCCCTTTAATTTGATATACATTTTATGTGGGTTCCATAACAGTCCCCGCTGCGGGGGTCAACCCCCCTTTTACCCCCCTTACTTTTCATATAAAGTACCACGCCCAGTAAAACACCGTTTCGCATGCATAGCTAATTTATACCTTTAAAACGATGCCTTACTTATTAATTTTGGTAATTTTGGTGAGCAGAAAAAGGGATATTTATAAAACACCAATTAGAAATAATATATATATATGATTGATTGCCAGGTTGCTGTTAGACAATGAAAATAATCATTAAAATTAAAAAATGTCGAGGAAAATAGTTTTAATTTAATGGGAACTTAACACGAATGATATAAATGTGTGTAAATTGAACCAAATTTTTGTAGATACTTAATTAAACAAAATTTGTAAGTGTTGCTCCTGGCTCAGTTCAAACCCCTTCTACACATTTTCCCACAGCAGTCACTACAATTGAATTCAATCTGCAGTAAATGATTCCTAACTGATTCCTGACTTAATACTAATTAGATGTAGTTATTTACCTAATTTAATCTATCTATTTATAAATTTAATATAATCACCTCCGATAAAGTATCATCCAAACTAATCTTATTTAATTTAAGCAAATCTAGTTTAATTTAGGCTTATCCAAAAAATTAAGTCTTAACTGGTCTAATATAAGCTTATTTAATCCAATCCGCTCTTCTTCAATCTAATCTAATATAATTTTATCTGATTTAATATAACCTGATCTAATATAATATAATCCAGTTTAATCTAACATAATCTAATCTAATATAATCTAATCTGATCTAATCTAATATGATCTAATGTAAACTAATCTAATTTAATTTAATCTAATCTAATCTAATCTAATCTAATCTAATCTAATCTAATCTAATCTAATCTAATCTAATCTAATCTAATCTAATCTAATCTAATCTAATCTAATCTAATCTAATCTAATCTAATCTAATCTAATCTAATATCATCTATTCTAAACTAATCTAATCTAATCTAATCTAATCTAATCTAATCTAATCTAATATAACATAATCTAATCTAATCTAATCCAATCTAATCTAATCTAATATAATCTAATCTAATATAATATAATCTAATCTGATCTAATCTAATATGATCTAATGTAAACTAATCTAACTTAACTTAATCTAATCTCAGTTAATGTAATCTAATATAATCGGAAATAATCTAATCAAATCTAATCTAACCTAATCTATTCTAATCTAATCTAATCAAATCTAATCTAATCTAATCTTATCTTATCTTATCTTATCTTATCTTATCTTATCTTATCTTATCTTATCTTATCTTATCTTATCTTATCTTATCTTATCTTATCTTATCTTATCTTATCTTATCTAATCTAATCTCATCTAATCTAATCTAATTTAATCTAATCTAATCTAATCTAATCTAATCTAATCTAATCTAATCTAATCTAATCTAATCTAATCTAATCTAATCTAATCTAATCTAATTTAATCTGACTTTTTTTTAATCCAAGATAATCTATTCTGACATCAAACCAGGTCAAAGCTAGTCTTATGTAATTTAATATAATCTCTTCCAATGCAAATTATTTAATTTCCTATTAATCAATTGCTATTTTATTTCATCCTGATTAATTTAAAAATTATCTAATCACAACTAATCCAATCTATTCTTCTTATTTTATCATTAATCAAGTCAAATTCCAAGTGCTGTAATCTATTCTATTACTAATCATATAAAGCTAAACAGCTCCCGAAGGAGATTAGCCTCTTTAAGTTAATCATCATACTCAAGTAATTCGCCCATCGCAATATCACTTCTAATGCATTGCATGCATTCATAACACAACATTATGCATGTCATTCATTAACACTTGGGCACTTGGGCACTTAGGCGACCACTTGTGAATACACTTACCTGTCACTTTGTTCTAAAAGACAAGACACCTACTTTTCCACTTGAGCGGCTTTGCTCGCCTTGCACATTTACAAAGCATGCACCTCAAACAAAAACAAAAACATATGCTACGATAAAATATAAATACGCGCATATCCTTTTAGCGTTAAATTGTGCCAACAACTCCTGCTGTCGACATCACATGCAAACACAAACGCACAAACACGCACGTAAAAATACTTAAGTGTGAAAATATTCAGCGCATAAGTGCAATTTGAAGGAGCTAACGTTTATTTTATACTGACTTTTTTTTGGAATTTTTTTTCATTATCCTTGAGCTGCATGATGCAGTGAGCAGAGCAGCTGCAGCAGAAGGCTACGACAGCTTTTATACGCCTCTAATAGTCCTTTATGTGTATATTACACGACACGTTGATGACAATAATGGGCTGAGTGAGGAAGAAGAAGATGATGAAGAAGAACAAAAGCCTCTTGCATGCAGCAAACACATACACACACCCGCATTCAAGGATATTCTCGTATGTGCAGCATACACGTTGCTTTTGTAGCAAGAAGGATTAAAAAATAATGCAGCAACATTGCATCGTCTCGCAAAAAGAAAAAAAAACAACAACAACAAAATACGTGTTTATTGCTGGTGGCGGCTGCAGTGCTTGTGTTTTTTATTTATTTCCATCTGCGCCTCTGCATATGCATAACCAGCATGCATCCTTGCCAATTGCAGCATTCATTCGGTGCTATTCAAATGCGGTGCAGCCCTTTTTTGTTTGGCTCTAATTTGCACTTGAATATGCGTAGCGTAGAGTGAGTGGAGACTGACTGACATGCAGAGCGCAGAGCAAGCTTCACAAAGGATGCTTTAACGCCCGTCTCCACATAACTTGATTCACCAGAGAAACATGTAGCAAAACATCTCGCTCAATAACCCGTCTCCACGTGCCTAATCGTGATTCAGTTTGACATTTTTCTTTCTTGTTCTTCTTAAATGTTTGTATGTTTGCTTATTTTTGCGTCTTTGTTTTGGTTTGTGTGAGATTTCGATAGATTTTCGATGCAAAATTAGAGAAGACATCGATATCATCGAGGTTGGCAAGATGATTCAGAATGAAACAGTGTTTCAATCTTCACTCACTCTCAGAAATTTGTATGGAAATTGGCGAATTTCGGCACTGGTTTCCGTGTCGAAACAAGATTGAGAGAGAAAACGCAGAAAAAAAGAGCGAAACACGTTATGTGGAGACATGGTATTACATGCGAATATGAATGCATACATGAATATGTGTATGTATGTTTGTATGTTGCAAGGCATTGCAGTGGAAATTATTGCATGCGCCACATAATCGCACTCTTCTTTTGCACTCTGTGTGTGCAAGGTCAGGTATGTACATACGTATGTGATGCTAAGCCGTTGAAAGAGATAGGGTCGACTTTGATTAAACTGAATGACTGAATGAATAGGCTTAGCACATCACATACCCTGGCAAAAGAGCATCACACATCCTTGTGTTGTGCAAGTGCATATTCATTATTTGCGCTCGAGTGGCAGCACTTATAGCTTTGTACCTACCATTATTTTTTAATTTTCTTTTGGTTTTGTTTTATTTAGCATTTTTTGCACATTAGTTAATAAAAACGTCATGCAAAAGCAACAACTTGCATTCATATACGCTTATTCCACTGCATTGAGCATGTGCAACAAGTTGTACTGCGCTCCTTGTTAATAGGAACTGCACACACAGCATGTGAACTTAGGCAGAGATGTTGAAGGCTAAAAAATGAACTATATTAATGACATTTTACCTATAATAAGTAATCTAAATAAATATTTGTTTTTAATGCTGATTAACTTATGAGGTTATGGTATACATACACAGAGCGGAAAAGATAGGTTGATCTAACCGAAAAAAGTTATTAATAAACTATTTTTATACTCAGCTGTACTAGTACACAGAGTATTATAGTTTTAATCACATAACGGTTTATTGTAACACCATAAAATAATCGAGATATATATTGACTTATATATATCAAAATGATCAGGGTGAAAAAAGAAATCGATTGAGCCATGTCCGTCCGTCCGTCTGTCCGTCTGTCTGTCTGTACGCACTCTAACTTGCGTAAAAATTGAAATATTTTGATGAAATTTGGAAAGTAAGTTGGTATCAGGACTGGCACGGTTGGTATTGAAAATGGGCGAAATCGGATCATGGCCACGCCCACTTTTCATATATAGAAAAAATCGGAAATGTCATATCTCAGTCCCTATTATAGCTAGAGTGATAAAATTTTACACACATAATGAGCTCGGGCCCTAATGGAGAAATATGGTGAAAGTTAGGAAAATGGGCGGTGCCACGCCCACTTATTAAGTGTCAAACATCGAAAGTTGGATATGTCATAACTCAGAAACCGTTGCAGATATATCTATAAAATTTGGTAGGCGTGATGTACTTACCTAAGCAAATCTTTGGACGAAAAATTGTCAACATCGGTTGGTGGCCACGCCCACTTTTATATATGGGAACTATAAAGTGGCCTCATAAAAACATTTTAAGCGATATCTTTGTCAAGTATAAAGATAATTCATTGAAATTTTGTGGCATGAGTTCCACAATAGACCGAAAGCAAAAAATAGAAAAAGTTTGGAAAATGGGCGTGGCACCGCCTCTTTTTAGACAAAGGAATCTACGAGATTTCGGAGCCCATAACTCGACAAATAATTGAGATATTATGACAAAACTTGATTTATACACTTTTATAACTTGTGTTAATAGACACGCAAAAATTTATTGAAATCGGTTTATGACCACGCCTACTTTTTAACAAAGATATTTCTGGAACACCCTTTGGGAATTTGTAACATGACATCTTTGTAACTAGAAGTCATAAAGGAATGAAATTTTGCACAAAGAATAATATTCATATGCTTAGTTGGATCACTGACAAAAATTTTGAAAATGGGCGTGGCTACGCCCACTTTATGCAGCACTCGCTTTATATAAAATCCATCAAACGCAAACAAACAATGAAAGCATACAGCTGAGTATCTAATGTTCGATTTCACTCCAACTTAAGCTTCCTTACTTGTTCCCTTTAACATTGAAAACAAAACAATAAGTACAATACGATTTTATAAATTTTTATCCATAAAAATAGTTAAACTAATGGTTAGAATTGTAGAATATTAATACAAAAAATTCCAAGACTAAGCTCTAAACTAAACTAAATGAACCAATTTTTATGATACTGAAACTATTTCCACAAACTATTAACCATTATAACAATTTTTAGTCGGTTAGATATTTGAAGGACATACCGAACGGAACATGGACACCCACATTGCAGCACGGGAATGGTCTGGTGGTGTATGATCGCTGAAGGGGTTGATAATTTCACTTACATGCCGAGAACCATGAAAAAACTAATTACCTAAGTATTTTATAGGACAATTTGGCGGAAAACTGCGCTGGCACTAGTTGTAGGTATTCTTGCAGGACAATTATCTTAAGGACACTGCCAAACATATAAAGTTATGGATGCTCTATCACGTCTCCAAGAAATTAGACAACCCCCTACAATCTCCGGAGCCCAACTCCATCGGCCAACTTCGGCAGCAAATGGACAGAGAAATCAGGAAAAACAAGTAAGGAAGCCTAAGTTCGAGTGGAATCGAACATTAGATACTCAGCTGTATGCTTTCATTGTTTGTTTGCGTTTGTTCGATATAGGGTGTATTTTATATGAAACGAGTGCTCCATAAAGTGGGCGTAGCCACGCCCATTTTCAAAATTTGTATCAATCATCCAAATAAGCATATAAATATTATTGTTAGTGCAAAATTGCATCCCTCTATGACTTTTAGTTACAAAGACTTCATGTTACAAATTCCAAAAGGGTGTTCCAGATTTCAATACATTTTTGCGTGTCTATTAACACAAGTTATAAAAGTGTATAAACCAAGTTTCGTTATAATATCTCAATTATTTGTCGAGTTGTGGGCTCAGAAATCTCGTATATTGCTGTTTCTAAAAAGAGGCGGTGCTACGCCCATTTTCCAAACTTTTTCTATTTTTTGTTTCCGGTCTATTGTAGAACTCATGTCACAAAATTTCAATGAATTATCTTTATATTTCACAGATGTATCGCTTAAAATGGTTTTACTAGGTCACTTTATAATACCCATATATAAAAGTGGGCGTGGTCGTCAACCGATTTTGGTAATTTTTCGTCCACACATTTGGCTAAGTAAATATATCACGAGTACTAAAAATTTCATCGACATATCTTTAACGGTTTCTGAGTTATGGCTTATAAAACTTTCAATATTTGCCCCTTAATAAGTGGGCGTGGCACCGCCCATTTTCCAAAATTTTTATATTTTTTGCTTTATGTCCATAGTTGGACTCCTGCCACAAAATTTCAGTGATAGATCTTTATATTTGACAGAGATATCGCTTAAAATGTTTTTATTAGGCCCCTTTATAGTTCCCATATATAAAAGTGGGCGTGGCCGTCAACCGATTTTGATAATTTTTTGCCAAAACATTTGTCTAAGTAAGCAAATTACGCATTACCAAATTTCATCGATATATCTTCAACGGTTTCTGAGTTATGACATATAAAACTTTCAATGTTTGACCCTTAATAAGTGGGCGTGGCACCGCCCATTTTCCAAAACTTCATCAAATTTCTTCATAAGGGCCTAAGCTCAATATGTGGGTAAAATTTTATCACTCTAGCTATATTAGTGACTGAGATACAAAATTTCCGATTTTTTCTATATAGGAAAAGTGGGCGTGGTCATGGTCCGATTTCGCCCATTTTCAATACCAACCGTCCCAGTCTCGATACCAACTTGCGTTTCAAATTTCATCAAAATATCTCAATTTTTACGCGAGTTATCGTGCGTACGGACGGACAGACGGACGGACGGACATGGCTCAATCGATTTCTCTTTTCACCCTGATCATTTTGATATATATAAGTCCATATCTATCTCGATTATTTCATTATGTTACAATCCACCGTTATGAAATCAAAATTATAATACTCTGTGTACTAGTACAGCTGAGTATAAAAATATGGGCAGCAAGGATATGCTCAGCGATATTACTGCAGAGAGGTGGAAGAAAATTGCACCCGAAATAATAGAAAATCTTATAAACGCAATGCTTCGTCACTTACAAGCAGAAACTAAAGCAAGTACACGGTGAGCTTAAACAACTTATTATGAAAAGTCAAAGTGACCAAGATATTATTTCATGGTTGTATTCTTGGACATATTAGAAGATGTTCTGAGCCAAAATTGAAATCATTCATCGGACACATTTTGAGAAATTCCATGTTTTTTTTTTTAAATTGGTCCACTTTTTCTTTTCATGACTGCCCCTGTTCTTTTTATGGCACCCACGGTAAAATTAATGTTCTGTTCTTTTAGTATATAAGTGTATAGTAAAATTCATTACAGTAAAAATACATTTTAATACGTTTATTATTTATTATTTATCATATTTTAATATAAACATAAAAAGGTTTAGAGTTTTTTTTTAATATGAAGACTATTATATTCACATACAGTTTTCTTCAAATTCTCCATAGAATTTGGGTTATTTGGTTTATTTCGATACTTATTATCCCATGTTTTTTTGAAAGCATAATGCACAGCATCCATGGCTTGCTCTAAATAATACCCTAATCCTATTCCGTGCCTTGAACAAAATTTGTAAGTTCAAAAATACCAAAATTAAATATTTTAATACTCAATAAGTGTTAAAAAAATTCACATTATTACATCAGAGGTGTGTACACTTTCTTTTTACACTGACTGTAGCTATATTTATTGAATACAAGATGATAACGAAATCTAATTAGAAGAAAAAACAAAGTTCAACTCAAAGCATCAGTGCGACTATACAAACGCACATACATATATACACCTATATTCATATCCTAGATATGTATGTATCTGGGTATACATATACTGAAGGATATGGACAAATATGTGCAAATTGAAGGGATGTTAACGAACCACGTATGTACTACATAGGTATATGAAATGATCAAACGCACATATTGTGCACACTTAATGTAATTTCTACGTGCAAAGGTACATAAGGACATGCATATGTGTGTATGATTCTACATACAATTCTACATATGTACATACATATATTCATCACCTATGCGGCAAAGCCTTATATACTTCGTAGAAATTTCCCCTTTTTAGATAATTTCCCTTTTATCGACGTAGATACTTTGCCGGTATAGGTGGGGTAAGTGTGTGTATGCTTAGCTAAACGCGCCGCACGCACATCAGGGGAAGCATGCAAAGCTGAAATTACATCGAAGTACATAAATACATACATACATATGTATATGTATATGCGCATATAATATATATAAAACCCTCCTATGGTTATATATTTAATTTGATTGCGAGCGCACACACACACACACACCCGCAGGATATGCCGCGACCAAGCAAGAAAAAAGGGTTAAAAGTCTGCTCAAAGACGGACGTCACGGACACCCCCGACTATGCAGAGGCAACCAAATACACAACTTTTGTTACATACATACATATTTTGGATATAGTGACATGAGAGGAAAAGTGGAAGCGTAAATGAAGAAAGCAAGAAATAAGAAACTTAAAATTTTACCTTCTTAAGAAATTTACACTGTGCAACAATTTAAAAATTAAATAATAATTTGTGTACTCCATAAAGCTGAGTATAAAACAGGATCAATCTTCTAATTGGAATTATGTACGATGTTTAAGTGATAGTAGTGAAATTATATGAAAATGGATTTTGTAGAATAATTTAATATATTCGATGTATTGTGGAACGATTTTCCGTCATCCCTTGTAAAGTTTGGTTTGGAGACAAACCGGTTTCGGCTAATATGCGCCATCTTGAGTTTTTTTTTTGTTCGAGAACTTGACAAGGGATGACGGAAAATCGTTCCACAATACATCATATTCTTACCCTATCGGAAAAACAAGCAACCAAAAAGTATTTAATATATTCGCTTCTTTAGGAGAATATCCTTTTGACTTCTTTTTGGCTATTCCGAGTAAAATAGCATTCAGGAGTTCGATAGAGTGCTAATGTGTGTTGGCCGCAAAAATTTCATGCTGGAATACTCAGACCAAATTTCCATACAAAAAAAGCTTGTAAATTATAGCTGCGCCTTGAAATATGCAACAGATTGTATACATTTTGTTTATAAATATATTTTTTTGCTCTTTTGGCTGGTAATGGGTCGGCAAGTGGGTCTAATGTATCGCTATCAAAACTGTCTTACGCAATAATTCTTCTTTCGCTTTTCTAGTGTTTTTATTAAGCAGGATTTTCGAACAAGTTCTCACATGGCGAAAGTGCTCCAAAATTTACTCAGCTTCGTGAATTCTGCAAACGGAACCAACCTTCATGTACTGAGATATTACTTCGATGAGCAAATTAATCCTTCTCTTTATAACTGTGTGTTCAATTCAAACTACATCAAACATTTTTTTGTAGTACTGTGTTTTTAGAAAGTGGAAAGTTAACTCCAAAGGAAGTGTATGCTGAGTGGCGTGAGGTATTTTCCTACGCGCTGTCCAAAGGATGTGCACCAGAGCGCGGCAGTAAAATGACAAGTTTCGACACAAGCGCATAAGTATACATACATACCTAAATATCTATGTATGAATGTTTTTATTTTCGTCAAAAAATTCTACTCCACAACGGCCATTATGAATTCATTAATGTCTTTGCTGTCTTTGGCATTAAGCCTTTTTCGCGTTTCTGTCCCAGCATCAACCCCAACGCGCTTTTTATACCTTTCATGAATATGAAATTGTTATATAACTTTGTGCCGAAACTGGAAGCTTGAAAGTACCAGAAGGAGGTGTGACAAACCCAGCATAATATATACCGATATAATCAACATCATGAGCTGAGTCGACAGACGGCAGCGATAATCCGGGATATATAGCTAATTCGGAGTTAACTTGAGAATTAACTGGAGATAATCCGAAATATAACTTCAATTAATTGTCCAGATTTTAGCGGATTAGGTCATTTTGTAATGACATCTCTGGCGAAAAATCTCTATTGTGAATGAAAGTGAAGAAGAAAGAAGAATTGCAGGCAGATCTAGGAAGGTAGGCGCATAGGCGAATTCAGAAGTTTCCAATGTAATTTGTTATTGTAATTGGTAGCGTGTAATGTGAAAATGATATTTCGCCTTGGTTGAAATCTGAATTCGCTTGGGACTCGCCCATTTCTACTGACTATGATGGCCGAGTTTACGCTCAGATCAAAATCAACGTGGTCAAATATGTATCTGCTATTGCTTTTCCATTAATGCGAAAAATGAGAGAGAGAGAGAGAGAGAGAGAGAGAGAGAGTGGTAGAGCACACAATTTCGACCGAGATTCGGCGTTGACACCGAATCAAAGTGCAATCTCTCACAGAGAGTAAAAATCGTAAAATGGGAGAAAAAATATATTTAACCGCTTTGTGGTTACACAATACATCATATTTAACCGCGTTGATTTTGATTTTAGCGTAAACTGTGGCGATGTGAATTCGCTTTGATTTTGACATTACACTCTAGCCAAGGCAAATTCATTATGGTAATGGCAGGGCGAATTCGGCAATATTCGCATCGATTCGCTTTAAGTTTTTGTCCACCAGAATGTCAAACTCAAAGTCAAATATTTCTTTGTTTGACATTCTTCTGTATTCATCTATACACAGCGAGTTAAAAACGAAAAGAAGAAGAAGTCAGCTGTTCACTTACCATTACCATATGAATGAATTTGCCTTGACTCTAGCTTTGGAAATAAAAAAAGAAGTTTTTGAATTCGCCGCTGTGCCTACCTTCCTTCAGCTGTTTTGTTAATACCCAATATTTGCCTTCTGTCAGGGTAAAATTTGAATCGAATTACGTGTTTTGGTAATCGGTATTATCGCCGCCGTCTGTCAAGCCTATAAGCAATGTTCGTCTGTTCGTCCGTTCGCCCGTCCGCCTGTCCTTTCGTCATCCTGTCTGTTTGAACGCAAACTAGTTCCTCAGTTTTTGCGAAATCTACTTGAAATATGTGGGTGTATTTTTATGATAAGCTGATCATTTGGCCACTATAACATATAGCTGCCATACAACCGATTGTTCAGATATACATATGTAGGCAGTTTTGGGGTATAACCTCCAGTTAAGGACATAAAATATTATATTTTTTGTAAACATTGCGTAAATAACCCACAGATATGACAGCATCAATTAAAGAAAATGAGACGTTTCATCTCCTCAGTTAAAAAAGGTATGAAATCTTTGGAACGGCCAAAGACAGTCGCGCTCTTACTTGTTTCCTTTTTTTTTTTTTTGACATCCGCCGTGTCCATTATGTTGTTTTGGTTTGGCGTTTGTCTGCAAAGTAAAACTTATAAATACTTACATATAATTATGACAACAAACAACTTTTATGCGGCTACAGTGGCGTAGTAACGGGGGGTTTTGGGGACAAACCCTACGGTTCCTGCACTTTCCTACGGCTCAACAAACGCTACAATTATTATACTGCTGTATTGCTGTTATTAACATGCTAATTACAGAAAAGTAACGCCAAAAATGTCAATAAAAAATTGGATAAGAAATTCAACTGGTGAAGATAGGCTGAACGGACTTGCCCTAATGAGTATTAACAGAAATATCGATATCACAGTGGAAGAAGTTATTCACAGATTGGCACAAAAACATATGTATGTAGGAAAATCAATCTGCGATTTTAATAAATTGAATTATATTAATTAATAGAATTTAATGTAATTATTTTTGTATGTTACAATTCAAATTTCAAGTTTTCTTTCAATTACTTATCATCTTAATAAAATAATATTAGTATAAAATACAATGGAAATAAATATGCAATATATAAGAGTATCTGAACTTGAGATTTTACTTAATGTCTGTCAAAATGGAATATTAAAAAACTAAATTATATAAGAAAATTATTATTTATAACCGTAGATTTCCAGAAGAGAATATGTGACTTATTTTTGAAGTATAGTTAAAGGCCCTTGGCAACTGACAATCTGGCATCTCAAGCAGTGTGTATGTGTAAGTTTTTTTGTGTGGGTTAGTGCACTCGGCAGTCGTCGTGCTACACGTTCTTGTTGTCGGGCTCGCGTTTATGAGAATCAAAACTTTTAGATATTTGCGTCAATCAGCCGACACTCACACATATACACTGCTTGACTGTCCAGATTTTAAGTGGCCAAGGGCCTTAAGAGTTTTATATATGTATAATAGACGATGTTTGTGTACTAAAATGTTAAATTATAGTCTGAAAAAATTACATTTTTATCATTTGTAAAAAAATTGTAGTTTTTTTGTAATTTTTATTTTAATTTTGGTAAATTTTTTACATAGGCTGTGATCTCCCTCCGAAAAATTTTCTTACTACGCCACTGTGCGACTATGCTGTTTTTGTTTTTTTTTTTCGCCAGCATTAGATATTAGCATCGGTGAGCGCAAGTAGCCGCGGCAGGAGTTTAAATATTTCATATTCGTTGCAGCAAACTTAGTTTGTGTGTTAGTTAGTTTGGGGACTGCGTAAAGTTGCGTAAAGTTCTTGCTAAAACCCCGTTTGGCTGAAAGCGTGGCTGTTTTCTTTTTGATTTTGCTTTAAATATTCATGACATCTAATAAAAATAAATAACACGAGGGCTAAGAGTTTCTTGCTGTAAGTCTCGACGGTGCGCTTTGACCTGACAAGCATGCAAAGGATTATGATGGCAATGATTTGAGGAAAAGTACCATAAGTACTACATAAGAAAAGTACCAGTGTAGGAGGTGAACACTTACTTGCAAATACTCGGTGGTCGAATTTTTCATACCGTATTTGCCAGTTTAGCAAATCGAAAAAAAAACAAGTAAGGAAACCTAAGTTCGAGTGGAATCGAACATTAGATACTCAGCTGTATGCTTTCATTGTTTGTTTGCGTTTGATGAAAACACGGTGTATTTTATATAAAGCGAGTGCTGCATAAAGTGGGCCTAGCCACGCCCGTTTTCAACATTTTTATCAGTCATCCAACTAAGCATATGAATATTATTCTTTGTGCAAAATTTCATTCCTTTATGACTTCTAATTACAAAGATGCCACGTTACAAATTCCCAAAGGGTGTTCCAGAAATATCTTTGTTAAAAAGTAGGCGTGGTCATAAACCGATTTGAATAAATTTTTGCTTGTCTATTAGCACAAGTTATAAAAGTGTATAAACCAAGTTTCGTCTTAATGTCTCAATTATTTGTCGAGTTATGGGCTCCGAAATTTCGTATATTCCTTTGTCTAAAAAGAGGCGGTGCCACGCCCATTTTGCAAATTTTTCTATTTTTTGTTTCCGGTCTATTGTGGAACTCATGCCACAAAATTTGAATGAATTATCTTTATATTTGACAAAGATATCGCTTAAAATATTTTTATTAGGCCCCTTTATAGTTCCCATATATAAAAGTGGGCGTGGTCGCCAACCAATTTCGCTAACATTTTGAACATGTATTACCACAACTAATAAAAGTGAACACAAGAACCAAGTTTCGTCATTATATTTAAATTATTTGTCGAGTTATGGGCTCAGAAATCTCGTATATTACTGCTTCTAAAAAGAGGCGGTGCCACGCCCATTTTCCAAAATTTTTGTGCTTTTCGTTTTATATCCGGAGTTGGACTCCTGCCATACAATTTCAATGATATACCTTTATATTTGACAGAGATATCGCTTAAAATGTTTTTATTAGGCCACTTTATAATACCCATATATAAAAGTGGGCGTGGTCGTTAACCGATTTTGGCAATTTTTCTTCCAAACATTTGCCTAAGTAAGTATATCACGCCTACCAAATTTCATCGATATATCTTCAACGGTTTCTGAGTTATGACATATAAAACTTTCAATGTTTGGCCCTTAATAAGTGGGCGTGGCACCGCCCATTTTTCAAAATCTCACCAAATTTCTTCATAAAGGCCTGAGCTCCACACGTGGGTGAAATTTTATCACTCTAGCTCTATTAGTGACTGAGATACAAAATTTCCGATTTTTACTATATAGGGGAAGTGGGCGTGGTCATTGTCCGATTTCGCCCATTTTCAATACCATCCGTTCCAGTCTTGATACCAACTTGCATTCCAAATTTCATCAAAATATTTCAATTTTTGCGCGAGTTATCGTGCGTACAGACAAACAGACGGACAGACGGACGGACATGGCTCAATCGATTTCTTTTTTCACCCTGATCAATTTGATATATATAAGTCAATATCTATCTCGATTATTTTATGGTGTTACAATCCACCGTTATGTGATTAAAACTATAATACTCTGTGTACTAATACAGCTGAGTATAATAAAGAGATGAAAGAAATTACTAAATCAGGATGACAGTGGTTCCTCTAGAGTCTAGCAATTTTTGGAATAACTTGCACAGCTTTAGCACAAATTAACCATGCTGAAGTTAGAATTCTCCCCCTTAACACACCATTTAGCCAGTAGCGGACGCTTCATACAATCCGAGAAGCCCGGCTTGCCCAAATATTTTCATTCAATTCATTTTATGCATTTCTTTGAAATCTGATTATTTTACGCTTGACGTGTGTTTACTATTTAAGTTCTCACAACATTCACGTTTATTTTACATGTACAGCCAATCACAGCACAAGCTGGATTAGTGAGGATGCTTTAACAGTTCAATATATGGGCTTTTATGAGGCTCCATTTGCTGGTGCTGAAATTGCTGTCGGTATAAGTGAACTAAAAATACATCTGCGCTTTCGTGTGAGATTCAGAGATTTCTCTATAAGTTTGGCGTCATCAATCAATTCAGCTGAATTCTTTCCAAATGATTATAAAATTAATTTCCCCTCTGCTTTTGTAGATAATTCAACTATTATTTTCTTTTTTTCATGGCCGTTTTAATTCTAGTAATTATTTTATGTGAATTTTATATGAGCTATTGGCCCGTTTTTAATTAAGAAAAATTGAAAAAATTTTTTTGGTAGAAGTTATGGATCCATTTCGGAGACCCCCACATCCCCTCATCACACTTCTTCAAGCGACCTCAACCGAGGATCGAACTTAGGTCGTTTCGAAACATAGCGAAACAAAGCTGACGGCGGTGGTAGCTCAATTTGATGACATTGGACTACCAATCGAAACGACCTAAGTTCGATCCTCGGTTTATCGCTTGAAGAAGTATGATGAGGGGATGTGGGGGTCTCCGAAATGGATCCATAACTTCTACCAAAAAAATTTTTTCAATTTTTCTTAATTAAAAACAGGCCAATAGCTCATATAAAATTCACATAAAATTATTTTCTTCTTTTATTTACTTCTACTGATTTCTAGCAATCAAAACCGCCATAACGACCAACGAACGAACGTGATAAATCATCAATTGCGAAAACAATACTCGTAAAAAACAAAAATCGATAACAATTTCAGCGCATTTCAAATTTTGAATTTCACATTTCCAATTTCGAAGTACAACAAATTTGCATATGAAAAGCACAGCTTACCACTTCCTTTTCTTTTCTAACGAAATCGCGTCAAATGTGAACACCAAACATAAAAAAAATGTATAACAACAACGCGTTGTAAATGGGAATATGAGTAAATTAATGTGCAAAGTTGCATGTGTATTTGTGCCGAGCATAGAAACATACAAACGTACTTACATGTGACTCTGAATCAAAAAACCTCTGGGTGCCTGAAAATGCGTGTGCCTTCTGTGACAGGGTAATGCATGGAACGGCGCAAAAAAAAAGAAATTTAACGAAAAAAATATGCAAATTATTTGAATGACATTGAACATTGGCTAGGCGGGAAATAATCGAGCAAATGTGAATAATAGAGAAGAATAGTTGAATAGTTGCAGCTGCTTTTACTTACGATTGAAATTCGATTGGTACCTGGAATCAAATGTGAAAATACATACATACATACATGTGTAAGTATGTATGTCTGTACAACGCCAGGATTTGTATGTTAATGAGTAAAAACAAAAATACATACATAAATGTGTTGAAACACATACATATCGACGTTTCCAAACAATACCCTGCAAAAAAGCCGAGTACTCCATGTAACTACGCATGTATAGAGTACTCGCTGTGGACCAACCGAGTACTCCATAACTTGCCACATTTCATGTAAAATATATGGTCAATTTAACATGGCGATGTCCTAGGCAGGAATCACATACTCCGATTTCCGTATGACATCCGAGTAATCTAAGGAGTACCTAAATCGGATTAATTCATGGAGTAGGTACTAAAATTAATGAAATTTAATAATCTCTGCACATACTTGAACGACTGCCAATTCAATTTGATTATTAGAATTATATACAAACATATGTTAGTATAATAATAATACAATGGCGCTATTATAACTCTGGCGAGTTTTAATGGCCGAGATTCTCTCCCAATTCGAGGTGTGCTCCTTTTTGTTTTTCCTACTAATTGGGTGGACCTACAGTTTTATGCCGGCTCCGAACGGCGAATGCATTTTTTGTGAGAAGCTTTTTCATGGCAGAAATACACTCGGAGGGTATGCCGCCCACTGCCGAGAGGTGACCGCTGCTCTTAAAAAACCCAATAATTGGATTTTTACCAATTAGAAAAATTGTTTTGGTGTTTTACTCGGACCGTGGTATAGCAGGCGAGACCTCTGGCATAGCAGGCGAGCACTCTACCCACTGCACCACACGGCCACAAACATAAGTATGATTTTCTTTAATAAAAAAAAAATAATAAAGTTTTTCTAGCGCAATTACCAACATGTTGTGTCGCGTTTCAATGTCTCTTTATTACTAAATCCTGCACGTTCAAACAAGCATGCATACATATGTACGAACTTGCTTCGTCGTTATCGCTATATACATTTGGTATTCGTATCAATGTTCGGCTAACTACGAGCCGATGCAGATAAACGAGTCGCTCCTTTGGGACTCTGTTTATGATCACTTTGAAAGTACTCCAACCTACCACAAAATTGATCATATAATCCAAAGATTTTTGCAGGGTATGTGCTCATATATTTATGTACATATATGCATGTCCATAGTTTTAAGGCTGATCATAAGTAATGATGTAATACCAGGCAGTAGGAAAATTCAAACTAAATAGGTACTGTGGAGTGAAGAACTTGAGGCGGGTCATAAAAACTCGAAATTTAGATAAAGCAATTTGTGGTTTTGTTTTCAATTTTTTTTTTAATTAAGATAAATCAAGTTAAGTTAAAAAGAGGAGCAAGTAGAAGAATTTAGCGCATCACGAACCTGCAGTGTCTATAAGGCTCAGCTAATAGCCTTGTGGGAAGCAGTCTCAGCTAATAGCCTTATGGGAAGCAGCTCGTCGCCCAACAGATCTGTTTAATCTTAATTCTATTACGATCTTCTCTGACAGCCAGACTGCCATAAAATCTCTATATCTAGTGCAGCAACGCTACGTCTATGGTAGCAATGAAATGTAGGGAATCTTTAAATGAACTAGACGAACCTAAACATTAGGCTTCAGGCCATAGTGGCAGTCAGGGAAACTGCATTGCAGGCGAGCTAGCAAGGGGAGGCACGATATTGCAGGCAATCACAACTGCAGATGGGGTGGACCCCCCTTGATCACATGCAAGCACTGCTAAGACCAGAAGCGCCAGGGAGTATTAACCTGTGCGATTTCCAGGCAAATCTGGCCTAGACTGGATGAGAGAAGATCGTAGTCGGTATTACATCTGAATCGGCTCTCGATTGGTCCACTGTTGTAACTTCTAACCGGCCACTGTCTCATGGGCATCCATGCCTATCATATGGACCTCTACAAAAAACGACTTTTGTCGTAACTGCAAGGACGTAGAGGAAATCGAAAGTGTTGAACACTACACATATATGCCACTCTCCTGCGCTGCCGTTAGCCAGGTATCGCTGCTTTTTCATAGACATTTCTTCGAGTGTCTGGTGGAGCTGAAAAGTACAAAGATACTAGATTAGTTTGCGCTTCATTATACAAACTTAATAGTAATAGTAATTTCGATCTATTTTGTATAAATTTTTCCTGAAACGGTTTTAAGGCATCCAGGAAACCAGGGCTCCCATGTGCCGATTCGGCCTAGGTTTGCCCTCACTTTCTTCAAATGCGGAGGCAGACAGCTCTACCTAACGTAACCTAGGTTAATTTGAGCAAGAAAAATCAAATAACTTTACTTTATGAATTACTTTTATGTGAATTTTGTATGAGCTATTGGCCAGTTTTATTTAAGAAAAATTTAAATTTTTTTTTGGTAGTATGGATCCATTTCGGAGACCACCACATCCTCTCATCAGACTTCTTTTCTCTTTACTTTATGAACTTTTTGGAAATTTGGCGTAAGTCAGGTACCTATTTCCCAGCTTTTCATTTGGGGTTTATTTGAATTATTTGGAAAAGTTTTGCCTAATATCGTTCACTGTGCCTTAGGTCATAAGGAGGAAAGAACGGCGGCGGAGTTGCGAAATCAGTATTTAAATAGTATTTAAATTACCCAACAAATGTTATGGTTAACGCTTGAAAATGGAGCCTAAAACCCAACAGAAATATGGAACGGATAACGAACTTATTTATAACATACCTACCTTAGTTTTCCCACATTCAACAGTACCATTGAGAACCATACATATATTGCTATAATTTAGGTTGGAGTTGCTGGCGGCATATCCACACACTTAGGCCAATGATGAAGCCCATTGTGATACCACGAGAAAACAGATGACTCCTACTTTTTTAACCAGCTTAAAACCCTGATGAAGTTCACCAGGTCCTTTATGTCGACGTCTGCGACCTATCCAGGAAAGGAGTCCCAGGAGCCGGGTCGTGGCAAATGTGGTGTTCGACTATCTCCTCTTTCTCGCCATCCTTGCAACATATGTCGTATGGTAACCCTACCCTCTCTGTATATTTCCCGAAGAGAAACAGCCCTGTCAGTACCCCTATCATGATCCCAATTTGAACAGGTTTGCCTTGTTGTTTAACATATTGGGTTCCGTTGCCATCTACCACTTGCTAAATTATGGATGTAATGTTGAAGGCATAAACTTTAAGCATTAGCTTGCATATGGAAAACGACATGCCTATGCGTTCTTTGACAGGAAGAACGTGAGCAGTAGTGCCTTGCCTTGCAAGTTCAGCTGCCTGTCAATTGCCATAGAGGTACAAACTGGTCTGCTAGTCCATCTCATGTAGAGATCGGCGACAGTCTAGTGTTAGTTCAGAATTGAACGAGTCGGAGCCAAGAGATTCATACATATGCTCTACCGTCCTACACGTACATACATACATTTTTCTCTGCTTGGTTTCATCCTGTGAAAATACACCGGCATTTATTTTCTATTAATCCGTTGTAATCAGGCCCAATCAGCTAGTTCTCGAATCTAAGAAAAATGTATTCCCCATTCATTGTCGACGATGAGAGCTGTCATCCATTCGATTACAAATCGTTGTTGTTATCTTGTTTAGAGTTGTCATAGCAACACAGTTGTCATGGTTGTTATCAGCTGATTTTGACTTTTACTACGAAAAAATTACTCCAAAAAAAGCACGTAAATTAACCCATAGTTGTACAGGGTTAATTTCTGAGCTTTCTCTATAAAAGCTTTCGGCTTGTATAAAGCAATTAATATTGAGTTCAACGCTACAGTTCTTTATTTTGAGTATTTTTTATTAAATAAAAAAAATCGTAAGTCAAGTATTTTTTCGAAATCTCTAAGTAGTACTCACTCTGCGTCATCATTCTGCCTCCACCCACTTCTTTTACTACTACTACATAATTTAGCCCGTACATAAAATTCGCAAAGGCGGAAAAAAACATTCAGTTGGCAATAAATCTCTACGTTGGAAACGTAAACAACTATTGTGAAATAAATTGGCAGTGAAAGCATATTAATTTTAATATGGCAACCAATGGAAGGAAAAATTGAATTTGCCCACAAAAAATAGAGTAGGCAGGTTGGCGGTTGGGGGCAAACAGCACAACATCATCCCTAAAGGGTGGATGGTATGGCGAAGAGGCGCAAAGACGATTTACGCACAGCGACTATGAGTAAGAAAATAATAATTCTTCATATTTTTGTGTTTTTTTCTTTCTTTTGTTTGGTTGAGCTAAATGGCAGTGAAATTAATGGAGAATACTTGTAAGAGGGATCAAAATAACAAAAAACGGAAACGGAAATCGTAAGCGCACGATGCTTTACTTGAACAGAAACATATAGAGATATGGTAATATTTATAAGTACTTATAATGCTTATGCAGCCTCATACTTGCATATACCTACTTATACACACACGCACATTAAAAAATTTGTATTAAAAAATTGGTTGGAAAACCAAAATTGACAGCCAGCAAAATTTGTTGCGCAACTTGCCTTTGAGACAGAGCTAAGAGAGTTGCCATTTCGAATTTGATTTATAAATACTTGACGTGAATTTATGCTGTGCTCGGCGTTGAAAACAAACGAACCGTAATGCATGTTTTTTAAAAATGAAAAGCAGGAAAATATAAAAATATGGCGGCAGTTGAATTTTTTATTTCATTTGTATTTATTTATTATTTTTGTCTTTTACTGTTGGTTGGTTTGGGTTATGGTGACGTTTGAACAGTTTGAAATGGCGCTATAAATTATATACTCTCGAGTGAACACCCTCCTATGGTTCTGAGCAAATGTTGCAAATGTGTGGACAAAAATAATTATTTTATACCCAGTTGGTGCTAGAAAAATATACTGTGTAGGTTTTCAGGTTCTTTGTATAAAGATTTTGTCTGAGAGGACACCTAGTGAAATTTTATGGTGGATAATTTTATAGCACATTTTAACCTTCTATTGACTTTCAAACTACAATTTTTTTTCGGATTTGGTCTGAGAAGACCCCTAGTGAAATTTTATGGCGAATAATTTTATAGCAAATCTTAACCCTCTATCGACTTTCAAAATACTATTTTTTCGGATTTTGTCTGAGAATACCCCGAGTGAAATTTTAGGGTGAATAATTTTATAGCACATTTTAACCTTCTACCGGCTTTCAAAATACTATTTTTTCGGATTTTGTCTGAGAAGACCGCTTGTGAAATTTTATGACGACTAATTTTATAGCACATTTTAACCTTCTATCGACTTTCAAAATAAAATTTTTTTTCGGATTTGATCTGAGAAGACCCCTAGTGAGATTTTATGGTGAATAATTTTATGGCATATTTTAACCCTCTATTTACTTTCAAAATACTATTTTTCGGATTTTGTCTGAGAAGATCCCTAGTTAAATTTTATGGCGAATAATTTTATATCGACTTCCAAAATACAATTTTTTAGAAATTTCTGACAGAAGGGGTCAAAAGAGCTCTTCGTGGAGGTATTAGCGGGTTAAAGTATTCTACGAAATTAAAGCTCGTGCAATTTTACTAAATATTTTCTAACAGCATATTTCTACTATATGTATTTTAACCCTTTTTCCTTTATTTAAAAATCACCCAGACCAAAATTTCGCAAATTTAAAATGGCAATAAAAAAAAATTTACCTTAGAGAGCAAAACGGTTTGGGGTGTTTACTATATTGTTCTGAGAATGAACTTGGATTACTAATGTTCTCGCGTTTCATAATATATATGTATTTCAGATAATGTGGGAACACTACAAATTTGAGTTTAAGCCTAGTACTGAGTTCACCGCCGTGAAATTTCACCAGCAACATGCATTTATTTTGCCGTGAAATGTTTCAAGAAAAAAATTTTTGTCAAATGAGAATAAATGCCAAAACAAAAACTGAGCAAATGTAAAAAAAAATTTGGAGCATCGCCTCAGAACCAACTTTCAAATTTTGGCCAATAAAAAATTTTTATACAAAATATAAATTTAAATTTCAACAAATGTCACTTTTCACTCGTAAATAAATGGCATTGTACATTTAATTTGGCGTGAAAAAATGTTGCTGGCATAATTTTGCCAGCATGTTTCGCAACATTTTCACGGCAGGAACTCAGTACAACTTTGGCGTGAAATATCTGTGAAATTTCACAAATGTTTCACAACCAGTTTTTTTGTATGGATTTTGACAGCAGTTTCACGTGAAACTCGAACTCAGTACTATGCTTTACTACGATGTTGATACTATGAAAAAATCATCTGGCGGTATAAAAGGATCAACATCAATATCGAACATTCACCAGACAAAAATTAAAGTAAAATCTTGAAAGCCAAGAAATCGTTAAAATAAGTAACGCACTGTTGAAAACTTAACTTCCATTGGTTGATTGATTTTTAGAAAAAAACATTTATCACCGCAACTACCAACTGGCTATAAAATTAGTACCGCTTCATATGAGCGTTAAGCTCTGAGACATGTGTTAGCGTATGTACATATGTATATGCAACAACAAGTAAAATACAGTACATAGCATATGAGGGGGTGAAATTTTAGTATTCCATAAAAACTAAACTAAATTTACAATCGCAACAAATATGGCAGTGCATGCATAATTTGTATAGAAACGTTCGTTGATTGCGCGTTTGACAGAAGGGTTGGGTGTGATGGATGCTGATGCTGTGGCACGTGTGGCAAATAAATATGAATCATATATAACACATGCTTAGATATATATGCGCATGTTTGTCATATATGTAAGAATATATACATGCAAAGGTACATAGTACAATGCACTTTTATATGTATGTACATATATACTTACACTCTGAAAAAAATACCCGTAGTTAAACCAACAACTTTCGGCTGTTGAATCTCCGTCTTTGATTCAACAGCAAAAGTATTTGTTTTTACAGCAAAGTTTTTGATCCAACAATTTATTCAAAAATGGGCGTTGTTGATTCAAAAACTTGCTTGCCTTTAAAAAATTTTTTGTGAGAAAATATTTTTTTGTGAGAAAACCAACAAAAAAATAATGATGGAGAGAAGATGAAAGAAAAATCCAAAAAAAAGTTTATTTTTAGCAACAATTTTCTCCCCGTTGTTGATTTAAAGGCAAAAATATTTGATCCAAAAGTTTCCGTTGTAAACAAGACTAATGAGACAAATTTTTTTAAATTTTGTTTTTACAATGATTCAAATAATTCATGGATTCCTTTTTAGGAAATGGAAGTATAAATAGGTTACTACAATTCAATATAATGTTGAATGTTCCACTATATGATGATTGGATAGAATTTCAGATTGATGTCATGGTTCGAATCCGGAGGAGAATATAAAATAAAGAAGAAAAATCAGAATAAGAAATAAAGATAGCAACCAGTGAATGATAAGAAGGAGAGAAGAATAGGAGAACAAGCGGAGGCTACATATTTGCAGTTGGGAACCGGGCGGAGAGAATATGAAGAGTAAAATGCAAACAAAAATTTATTTTTAGGTGAAAATTTTTTCCAACAATCTCCATTATTGACTTAAATCAACAACGCTCGCACCTTTGAAACAACAACGGAGCGTTGTTGAGCACATTTCAACTGCGGAAAGTAGTTGATTTAACAGCGAAATTCTTTAGATTTACAACGTTTTTTTTTCATAGCATGGATAAAACAGCGCCCGCGGCATTGTCTACGCTTTTGTTGCATGCCGCTCGAGGGTTAAGCTAAGGCCATATATGTACATGTAAATGCATATACATATGTATGTACATATGTACATTCATACATATTTATATATCTACAAATTTGCTTATATGCGATGTCTATTAGTATATAAACGCCATTTTGAGCAAGCAGCACAGCTTGAAGTTAACAAGGCATTTTTAACCATTTCTTTCTTTTTGCCAACGCAAAAGCTCATAGGTTGGCTTTCCTTCTATGATAAACACTTGGCTGGGGCTTTGCAGTAAGCAGGAGCTACGCCAAATATAAATATCAGCTTACTCTCTGTCCATAACTTTTGCATTCAATTGATTTCTCCAACGCTGCCAAGGAAGATATTGCCCACGCTATTACATCATTCACTCATTTACCCCAAAATGAGCAGAATGGGTGTTTCAATAGGAGTTGATAGAGTGAGAAAATGTCAAGCTATTCAGTTTAGATGAAAAAGCAGCTTTGACTAGAGTAAATAGTCCGGTTGATGACACCACAGATCCCTCGAGCACTCAATTTGATAAAAAAAAACACTCAGATGTCTCGCCGACAGAGTTTGAAAAGAGAGTATTCTGAACCTTCTACGCCAAAATGACGTCATTCTTTTGTTGTTGGTGGTCAAACGGGGTCAGAGTGATAATAATATAATACAATGGCGCTATTTTAACTCTGACGTGTTTTATGGCCTAGCTTCTCTCCCAATTCGAGGTGTGCTCCTTTTTGTTTTTCCTACTAATTGGCAGTTTTATGCCGGCTCCGAACGGCGAAATGCATTTTTTGTGAGAAGCGTTTTCATGGCAGAAATACTCTCGGAGGTTATGCCGCCCACTGCCGAGAGGTGATCGCTGCTCTTAAAAAACCCAATAATTGGATTTTTACTAATTAGAAAAATCGTTTGGTGTTTGCTCGGACTGGGGTTCGAACCCGAGACCTCTGGCATAGCAGGCGAGCACTCTACCCACTGCACCACAGCGGCCACGAGTGATAATACCACGAGTCAAAAGAGTAACTAGCTGACCATGCATAGTATAGAGAGAGCATTATAAGGTAAATATTATCTCATCGCCTCCTCTGATACCTAACCTCTTTCCCCAGCCCATAAGCTAATATAAAATTCTTAAGAGCATCTTTATCTCTAAGTTATGACGGTATGATGTATTGTGGAACGAATTTCCGTCATTTTCGTTATCAAGTTTGATTTGGTTATAAACCAGTTTCGGCGATGTGCTATCTTCAGTATCTTTTTTCGTTCTCAGAACATTCTCTCTCTCCCAATATATCGCATTGCTACCCTGTCGGAAAAACAAACAACAAAACAGAAATCTTTACGGTATCCTTATCTAGGTAATTTGAGAAATTTATAGACGAATTGCGTCACCTTACATTATTATGTATATTATTGGGAACGAATGACTAAATAATCCAAAATATATTAAGACAGTAACATGACTTTCAATCTATTGCTCCGAACTTTAAAACCCTGTATAAAACAACATGCATACGTATTATATATCTACATATACAACAACCTCTGTATTTAACTGGCTTTTTTTATGTACATACAATCACCTTTCTTTAACTTATAGCCACTCGAACTTTATATCCGCCCCATGTTAAATAAGTGCCAGAGATTTCAATTCAAGCGGTATTTTTTTTATGTACATAAACGAGCACATTTGAAAAATTAACGACCTTTGACTGATGGTTCATCGTCACTCTCATTGCTAAAGTCAACGTAACTGACGACGATTTATTGCTGGCAATTTGTTATTGCATACTTAAAAATATATTTTACACATTCTATCAACTCGAATTTACATTTTAGTATGTTTTGAGAGTTGAGTTTTGCATATATCTTTTTATTACATTTAATTATTTTGTTATTGTATTTTGTATTTTGTTAGTTGTTGTTGTTATTTTGTATTTTGCTAGTTGTTGTTGTTATTTTACCATCGTGTAAAGTATGCACATACATAACTCATATATCGTCAAAATGGTATTAAATCGGCTTTTATATAGATCTTATTAAAAATGTTATAAAGCGCTTCTGGAAAAATTATTATCAAACATTTATTGATAAGTAAGTATATTGATTTCTAGTGGTTGAGAAATATTTGAATAGAAATTTAAGTCTTTCTGCAATTACGATTTTTATATTTTTGGAAAGTTACGGTTTGCGATCCCACTATGGCATATTGAGAAGGTTCTCGCCTCCTATGCAAGACTTCACGGAAAAATGCTTCGAGAAATATTGGGAAATTTGGCGCTTAGCAACTGCTTATTATACATCGCATCCGACTCGTTTCTGCACTTAATCGAGGTCTTTCTACCATTTATACTTCCATTAGACGTATTCTTATTTTTCTTCTTCTTCTCGTGTACGATTATTGCGGCATTTCTATAACTTCTACTACTTTCTTTACTCCGCCTTGAACTGCTCTCTTAAAATGTGGTTTAGATTAGTCTAACGCACTGATGTTCGATTTTAATTTACAGAGTTGTTGCGGTATTTGAACCTTACAGTTACTGATTGCCCATTTCGTTTAAGACAATTCAATGATCATGTTGCTTTCAGCTAAATCAAGCTGCCTCTCTGAGTGGTACAAATTCGGACAAATGAAGCTCCGCCGCACGCTAGTCGCACGTGGTTGGTTGGTTGGTTAGAGTGGCGAGTCCCACTGACTCAAATTAGCGCCGCAGCGCCGTTTTGATAACACGAATTGTGACAAGAATAGGGCAAGTCCTAAGCCCTATATCCATCCTGTTGAGTTTGGGTATCTAAGAATCCTTGAGTGCCGACAGGTTGTCGAAGAAGTTTGCCAAGAAATTTCATTCTGCCTTGGCAGTGTGAAGGACACTTGCATAGTTAGGATAGGTGCTCCACCGTCTTCTCCGCTCCAGGAAGATTACAGCTGCGACACAGAGTATTCTGGTATAATTGCAGCCGGGCTGCGTGCGTTCAAATAGCCCAATGTCCTGTAATGCCGCAGTTAAGAGGGAAATGTTCTCCTGTCCATCTTAAGAATGACTGAGGATCGCATCTCATCTCATTGCATGAAGGCCACAAACTTCTGCAGAACCTGCAGCTCTGCAACCATTTCCATCTTTTTTTAGACTCCTCAAACCAGTTGCGAGAGATTCGGTCCATGATGTAACCCAGGGACGCAAGTATCTCCTTCGCCTCTGCTATATCAAGAGCCGAGCCTTGTCTGGCTAGCTCATCAGCCAAGCCATTCCTTTTCCCTGGAGATTGCGGTGCCCCCGTTTCTAGATCAGAGATACGCTATGTCGACTTGCCAAGCCCATGATCGACTTCCTACACTGCCTCACCAGGCTAGATGAACCTCCTTCGCCTCTGCTATATCAAGAGCCGAGCCTTGCCTGACTAGCTTACCAGCCAAACCATTCCATTTCCCTGAATGTCGCGGTGCCCCCGTTCCTAGATCAGAGATTTTCTATGTTGACTGCCAAGCCCATGACCCAACCATCCTACACTGCCTCACCAGGCTAGATGATGCCGTTGCAGACCCCAGTGACTATCCGAGAGAATTCCTATCCTGTTTCCCATACCGGCACTTTCCGCTACAAGTAGAGCCTTTCAGTCCTACTCTATGGCGAAAACCTCAGATTAAAAAATGTTCGGCGTGTTCGGGAACCTGCTTGGTGTGAAAGTGTCCGGTTGAGTTGCGAAGATAATTACTCGCTCTTACTCCGGCTGCCATCTTTTACCCGTGCGTGGAAACTGAAACATCGAATCTCTGAGGGAGTGTACCATCTCCCCAGTACTTCCGAGATGGAAAGGTAATCTGATAGTTTGTATCGAAGACTGTTATAGTACAGATATGATCTCTTTTCGTATTGATGTCATAGTCGATAACGTGGAGCAGACGGATGTGAATACCGTAAGGAATCGGAATTAAGCGCACTCCAGAATTGCAGTCGAACTGCAACTTCAGTGTAATTTTTTTTTTTTTTTTTTTTTTTTTAGAAGTGGAAATTGGAACTCTCAGGCCTGGTTTCACCAACGTGACTAAAGCTAAAACTAAGTTTTGACTTAAGTTAGCCAATATTTGGGGCTAACTTACTTTTGGGTTTCACCAAATAGTCTAAGAAAATAGTTTTGCAACCAACCTTTTATGGCAAATACTGGGTTTTTTGGTTGTTTTGGTTGCTGTGTTTGCTAATTTTTTTGTCATATTCGCTCTTTTGGTTGTTGAATTCGCTAAAGCGACTCAAATTCTTAGCTTCGTTTTAGTCAAGACAAAAGCTGACTAACTTGAGACTTAGCTTAGTTGCATGGTTGAAATGAAAAAGTAAAAAAATCGGCTTAACTAAGTTGAGACCGGTGGGCGAAACCGGGCCTCAGTATCATATTTTCAATCTGAACCCATCGCTCAAAACATTTTAGAAGTACCTAAAACGCAATTCAAATCATACAAAAATAATCAAAAAATCTAACTTATTGGATCATTTGAGAAAGAAAAAGAAGTTTAATTTAAAATACATTCATACTTCTTTTTACCAAATATTTTAATTTTAAATATAGAAGCTGCAACTGCTTCCCTTACTAGATTTTTTTTTCATTCAAGAAAAAATTATTTTACATGTTAGTTGGTGTCGTCGTATACAAAACTTATAAGGATGCTACAGAACAATTTAAGCAGTAAAATCAGACATGGGCATCCTCAATTACATTTTGTAATTGATTACATACCTCAATTACAATTACTTGTAATTGTAATTGAGATTTTTCAATGACAATTACAAGTAATTGTAATTGAAAACTTTCAAATTACATTTTTGTAATTGTTATTGAAATGTTTCAATTACAATTACAAATATGTAATTGTAATTGAAAAGATACAAATACAATTACATGTAATTGCCACTGAGTTATTTTCAATTACATGTAATGGTAACTGAAAACCCTTCAATTACAAGTCATCTTGTTTTTGTAAAACTCGTTGATATTGAACTTTCAAAACTTACTTACTTACATAATTGGTACGTAATGGTCTAGACGATTTTGGCCGAGTCCAAAATAGCGCGCCAGCTATTTCTGTTTCATGCAGCGTGGCGCCATTTAGGAATACCTTGGGAGCCAGCATCACTGTCCCCCTGATCTTCCCAACACAGTGGAGGTCTCCCCTTTCTTCTGCGCTCAACGGGTTTCGACAGAAATACTTTCTTGGCGGAGCATCTTCTTCCATTCTCAAGACATGACCTGCTCAGCGTAGCCGCTGGATCTTTATTCGCTGAACAATGTCGATGTCTGCGTACAGCTCGTACAGCTCATTGTTAAATCTGCGTCGATACTCGCCCTCACCAACGCGCAAAGGTCCATAAATCCTCCGAAGAACTTCCCTCTCGAATACTCCAAGTGCCATCTCATCTGATTTTAATATAGTTCATGCTTCTGAGCCGTACATGAGGACTGGAACGATGAGTGTCCTGTAGAGTGTGATTTTGGTTCGCCGAGAGAGGACTTTACTTTTCAATTGCTTACTTAGTCCAAAGTAGCATTTATTGGCAAGAGTGATTCTTCTTTGGATTTCAGTGCAGACATTATTTTTGGTGTTAATGCTGGTTCCCAAATAGACGAAGTCCTTAACAGTTTCGAATTTGTAGCATTGACGTGGCTACCAAGGCATGTTGTTTCTTTGTGTGATGATAGGAGGTACATCGCCTTGTACTCGTTGACCGCCAAACCCATTTTCTTAGCCCCTTTATCCAGCTTGGAGAAGGCAGAACTATTCCGATTCTGTGAGATCAGGATTTAATTTTTTAGTTAGAGCAAGAAGTGATACACGATGGTTTTTAGAGACATCAAATACAATATCGGGATCTAAAAAGTGCAATTCTTCGAAAACACCGTCAAAGGAAAACGTAATATTATCTGAAAAGTAGAAGCTTCATTAAAGCGCATACACTTTTTTTTGAGTACAATCTTTTCCTCCAAATTTAAATTTGACAAAATATCTTCGCATTCATAACCAACGTAAACGTTATGCAGGTCAAGTAAATATGGAGTTGGAAGTTCCAAAACTTTTAGCGGTAATTCCCACGGAATTGTAAAATAGTCGGGTTTTAAGAAATTGCTTGCAATTTTCAATACAAGTGTCTTAGCTTCTTGCCCTAGTCGGTGTATAAGAACATTTCGGCTTTGGAACAATGCTTTAAATTCATTGAAAAAGTTAAGAACGTAGATACTTCAAAAATCTAAAATAAGCCTTGTTTCGAATTCTTTCCAATTTTTCATAAATATTTTCGGCTTTTTTACGCTTATCTTCAAATCAGGCCAGGCGAAAATAGCTTTTAAGTGGCTCCCAATTCTCCAAAACTCTTTTGATTATTAGCAATACAGTACGAATGTGCACAATGAAAAATAAATTACCTAAGAGTGGCGATTATTAACACGCTTTTATTAGTTTCACCTGTATGTGTGTATGTAAGTATTTATGTAGTCAAGTTACGTATACGCAGTGTAGTTCACTGTATGTTTACTTGTGCGCATGTATGTAACCGACTCCTTTTTGCATTGCATAAGTTAACGCGAAAACGTGTGTATTGATTCACTGAATGGAAGTTTTTCAGTGTGAGATGTGCTTATCTTAAGTAATACTATAAATTATACATATGTAGGTATGTAAACAGTTCTGCAACCAAAAAATCCCTTTTTTTATATGGACGAGAACAAAATGTCCCTTTTTCCCTCTTTAAAAATTGTGCAGTGAAATATACCTCAAAAAAGGAAATTTCCCTCAATCTGGCACCACTGTTGTGAAGATCTGGTCGATGGTAGATTTACCAGGTCTGAAGCCACACTGATAAGGTCCAATCAGCTTGTTGCCGGCGGGCTTCAGTCTTTCGCACAATACACTTGCTAAGACCTTATATGCGATATTCAGAAGGCTTATCCACCGATAACGTACTAAGTCGACTTAGTACAGTATTGTTTGGAAGCGTCGACATATGTATACATACATATGTGTGTACACGTATACATATATGTATGTACGTATTATGTTTATTTCATTTCTTATAAACGCGAGTTTATAATTATATTTCCTCAAACTATAAAAATTGCAATTGATGCGTTTCATTACAATTACTTGTAATTGACACCTTTCAATTACAATTACATGTTATTGATGTTTTTCCATTACAATTACATGTAATTGCAATTGAAGGTTTCGATGCCAATTACATGTAATTGTAATTGAAGTTTTCCATTACAATTACATGTAATTGTAATTGGAAATTTTTCAATAACAATTACAAGTAATTGTAATTGGAAAATTTTGTAATTGAGGATGCCCATGTCTGAGTAAAATATCAATGGAAACGAAGGTAAATATAAACCACTGACGTTAAGAGTCAAACAAAAAATCAACAAAAACGAGTGAAAAGAAACGTGAAGCAACGAAGTTGCATTGCCTGGGCGCGGTGTTTAGTTTAGAGACGCGGAAGGAGTCAAGCAAATGTTGAAAACTTAAAGCCATCTAAAAAGCAATTGTACCTATTGCTGCGGTAGCAAATATCAGTAAAATCAGTTAAATTGAAAAGTTCTCAAAAAAGGGGAGTTGCCCACGCAGCTTGGATGTTTTTGCTTCCTTAATTTTTTTATTTATTTTTTTTTGTATGTACATATACGCTTATTTACATATTTGCCAAAAAAAAAAAAAATAAACAGGACAGGACACTTGTGAACGCACTCGAAGCGTGTTTTCTTTGAAGATGTGCCACAGAACTTTAAGAACTTTTGTGTTTACAAAAAAGAAGGAGGGCAACAGATTGGAAGGATTTTTTTTACATGCACACACATACACACAATATTTATTTGTGCATGGTTATACATTTTTGGCTGCTTTTTAACACAAAGGACTAAGAAAAAGCAACGAAGACGAATGAGAAAACATTCCAGCAGCGGCAGCACTCAACTTAGATCAACATGAACACCTTCACAATGACAACTTTGGCGTTTGTTTATTTTACTTTATCAGCGGGCTGTTTTATAAAAAGTGAAGAAAAAATGGTAGAAAAATATTTAAATATTGGATGTGCGTCGAAGAAGGGTCCTTGAAGCGCTGAGACGGACATTCAAATGTACTTTTATTGATTCGCTTGAAAAAAGAAAATGAGATAGAGATGTCATCAACGGGCAGAGCTGGTTAGCAATGATTTGCTTTTAAGTATACAATATACAGTGGTGTGTACAAAAATAGCACCACACATAACGAGAAATTGTTTAACTTCAAGCAATCTTGCAAAAAGGGAAAGGAAACAAGGTTAGGTTAGGTTAGGTTAAACTGGCTGGCCATTAATGACCCCACATAGACTAAATGAGTCCATAGTATTACCAGAAGATTTCTTGAATATGAACACCTCTACATTAAAACCTGGACTCAGACTAAAGACAACCCCGTCATTTCAGCAAATAGCAAAATGTTCTTTACCCCTAATTGCCGAATCTTTAGCCTGAAAAAAGCAGCACAGAAGCAGAGAACATGCTCTACCATCTCCTCGTGCAGTCCTCATTCATTTTCACCAACTAGTCCAATTTTGAACGCATGCGATGCCAGAAGACAGTGTCCTCTTAGGACCCCGATGATAAGTATAAATTCATCCCTTTTCAGAGATAGCAACCATTTAGTTAACTTCGGATTGTACGAATTACACATAATTTTGGACACTACAGCTTTGCGTTTTTTCCATGCCTTACCCGCCTGGTCCATTATACACAGTACCTACCTATGTTTAATTTCACTGCACCCTTCTTGGCCAGCTCATCAGCTTTCTCATTACCGTCTATCTTCTTGTGGCCTGGGATCCAGTATAAATGGACATTACTATCTCTGCATTTACCCTTAAGGCTTCTTTGCAGTCCGCTACACATTTGGATGAGGTGCTATGCGATAATACGAGTATCGTCCTCTTCGTAAGTAATTACAACTCTGCTTCCCTCCTCACAGCTAATACTTCTGCTTGAAACACACTACAGTGATCCGGCAGCCTGATTGTATTAGTATTGATATTCAGTTCAATTTGGTGAGAAGCTCGGCCATAAAACTCGTCAGAGTTATAATAACGTCAGTGCATTATATTATATTATTCAGTTCCCTGCAATAAACGGCATCTCCAACTCCTTCTCATGTCTTAGACCCTACCGTGTATATAGGAATGACGTCTTCCTTCATATCTGCACCAATCCGTCTATATTGTGGCATCGAGAAGTTTGCAAAAGAATAAGAAACTATATATAAAGAAGAGCAAGATGAAAAATAATATGAAAAAACGGAGGAAAGAGTTGAAGGAAGTACAAATTACGATGATCACTGATACTTAGATGAATTCTAAGTATTATGAATTCAAAATTGCAATGGAGGAAAATAGCTGGAACTTTGTCTTATACAAATTGGCTCTACTTCTCTGCACACAACTCTAGAACCGATTGTTTATAGGGCATTGCTCATTTCGGCTGTGTGCTCCAGTGGCGCACACAGACAAATATTTTGGGGGGGTTTTCAATATCCAACAGAAAGTTAAAAAAAAATACTTAAAACTCGTCCAGACAATTTTTACTTAAATTTATGTATGTTTGGGGAGTGGACCTACGTATGCAAACATTAAACAAATGCATCTTTTAAATCTCAATTCATTGCATTTTCTCTGTATTTAAACTAAAACTCATAAGTAAGGAAGCCTAAGTTCGAGTGGAATCGAACTTTAGATACTCAGCTGTATACTTTATTGCTGGTTTGCGTTTGTTCGATTAGGGTGTATTTTATATGAATCGAGTGCCCCATAAAGTGGGCGCAGCCACGCCTATTTTCAAAATTTTTATCAATCATCCAACTAAGCATATAAATATTATTGTTAGTGCAAATTTGCAACCCTTTATGACCTCTAATTACAAAGATGTCACGTTACAAATTCCCAACGGGGTTTCCAGAATTATATCTTTGTTAAAAAGTAGGCGTGGTCATAAACCGATTTCAATAAATTTTTGCGTGTCTATTAACACAAGTTATAAAAGTGTATAAACTAAGTTTCGTTATAATATCTCAATTATTTGTCGATTTATAGGCTAAGAAATCTCGTATATTCCTTTGTCTAAAAAGAGGCGGTGCCACGCCCATTTTCCAACATTTTTCTACTTTTTGTTTTATGTCTATAGTTGGACTCATGACACAAAATTTCAATGACATATCTTTATATTTGACAAAGATATCGCTTAAAATGTTTTTATTAGGCTCCTTAATAGTTCCCATATATAAATTTGGGCGTGGTCGTTAACCGATTTTGGCAATTTTTCGCCCAAAAATTTTCCTAAGTAAGTAAATTACGCCCATTTCAATACCAACCGTCCTAGTCTCGATACCAACTTGCATTCCAAATTTCATCAAAATATCTCAATTTTTGCGCGAGTTAGAGTGTTTACAGACGGACGGAGGGACGGACGGACCTCAGCTAATATCCACAGCATACTTTTAGGGAAATGTCTCCACACTGCTTGTTTATAAACATAATCAGTAGTTGTTGACAAACATTGGCAATGTACATCCACAAATATTCATAGATTTTACAACATGTATTTACACAAATATTTGTGCATGTACCATCTTTTATAAAATTATTTTTTGTATGGCGTTGTCAAATTTTGGGGAGGTTTTTAACCCCAAACCCCCCCCTTGAGTGCGCCAATGGTGTGCTCATTTAGGCTGAGTTCGAAAATAAAGAACCCGTGCTCTACACCTTTTCCTGTTTAAGTTCAGAAAGTTAAAATTAAAGTTCAGAAAATTACAATTGAAGTTCAGAATTTCCAATTTAAGTTCAGGAAGTTATAATCGAAGTTCAGAAAATTACAATTGAAGTTCAGAATTTCAAATTTAAGTTCCGAAAGTTACAATTGAAGTTCAGAAATTTAAAATTAAAGTTCAAAAAATTACAATTGAAGTTCAGAAAATTACAATTGAAGTTCAGAATTTCCAATTTAAGTTCCGAAAGTTAGAATTGAAGTTCAGAAAGTTAAAATTAAAGTTCAGAAAATTACAATTGAAGTTCAGAAAATTACAATTGAAGTTCAGAATTTCCAATTTAAGTTCCGAAAGTTAGAATTGAAGTTCAGAAAGTTAAAATTAAAGTTCAGAAAGTTAAAATTGAAGTTTAGAAAATTACAATTGAAGTTCAGAATTTCCAATTGAAGTTCAGAAAGTTACAATTGAAGTTCAGAAAGTTAAAATTGAAGTTTAGAAAATTACAATTCAAGTTCAGAATTTCCAATTGAAGTTCAGAAAGTTAAAATTGAAGTTTAGAAAATTACAATTGAAGTTCAGAATTTCCAATTGAAGTTCAGAAAGTTGAAATTGAAGTTCAGAAAATTACAATTGAAGTTCATTTGGAAATTCTGAACTTTCATTTGTTATTTTCTGAACTTCAATTGTAATTTTCTGAACTTCAAGAAAGTTCTGAACTTAAACTGGAAAAGGTGTAGTATCCCCTAGAAAGTTTTTGACAAACCTAGAGGTGTGTTTCGGGTATTATTCTACCAGAAGTTCAAATGAGAGGGCACATGCCACTCAGCATATGATTTCATAAGCTTATAAACTGCTAATATTCAGTGAGTTCACCTTTGCAGATCCACTTTTAAAAAAAATATGATTAAAAGTTCATTTAAGCAAAATTTGTTGCTTTTGATATGCACAACACTGTACTATTTATAAACAGATATGTATGTATGTATTGCATATGATATGAACGTCCAAAACGAAACGGATGCATGTAATGTCCTTTGACATTTTCGGGGTGGTCTTAATTTTCGTTTCTTTCTTTTTTTCTAATATCCGGCGGTGATAAGTTGAATTATTGGTTTGATTTGGCCGCGAGCCATGAACATGAGAAGACAACACAGCAACTGCGGCAGCAAACCGTAGAAGCCCACAACGACGTCAGCCTTAACGGCAGCAGCAGCTCCAATAGCATTTTGTGTACCTACTCAAATGAAGGAAGTTGTTTGTTTTGCTTTAGCGCTTTTCAATTTTTTTTCTTTTTGTAAAGCTCTGCAAGTGCTGGCCGCAGCAGTTAGTAAGTCACCTGGCAATTTAGAGATAATTTTTTGGCTTTTTTTTCTTTCTTTTGGCATTTTTTTAATTTTTTTCTTTCTTTTTGCATTTGTTTTCTTCCTTTTGACTTTTTCTTATTTTTCTTTTAAACTTTGCAGTTTTAAAGTCTTTCACTCGAATTGCGTTGTTATCATTGAAAAATAATCATAGCAAAATAATAAAATTTCAGCACTTTAAGTTTTTATATTAAAAAGAATTTGCTTGCCAGCGGCGAGGGTTGGTCAACCAACGCCTGGTTGTTGTTGTTGGCTTAAATCGTTTCTAGGCAACGCGTCATTCATTGAGATTTATTGGCATTTGATAAGCAGCTCTTGCTTTGATAAGCTGACATTCTCCGGTTTTTATTTAGTCTATTTTTCTCTTAAATGTAAATACTGTTAAGTGGCTTGGAAGACTTAGTAATGGAATGACTTTTTTTACGACACACGCACATGTCTTATAAAACATTTGAGGCATTTTTTTTAAGTAGAGTAGCTTTCATTTTAGCGTTTATGTATTTTCTGTCGGAAAGGAAAGAAGGATTTCCGCTAATACCTAAAATCAATTTTCTATTAAAATTAAGTATTTTATAATACACAAGCGGTGAAATAATTTCTTCCCTTAAATATATCCAGTGATAGCAGCTTTCTAGCACTTAAAAGCATGCTAATTTTAGGAGAGATCTTTATCCGCCTCTCACAAAGTACGATACCAGAAACTCATCATCATACACAGATATGCCCATTAGCTGTTCAACTTATTTCTGCGCTACCCATCAAACCCCTAAAAAGTAGAAAAAAAAAACAAAAAACTTTATCTACCAAAAATCTTCTACAAACTCAATTTATCTATAAGGTATGTGCCTAATGATAAAAAATTCCAATGCAGAAAGGGTTTCTCCGAGCGGAAGAACATTAGCTACGTTTGAGAAAAAAAAACCAACAGCTGCCCCATGAATGTACACACATGATTAGAAGGAACCATGAAAATAGAAATCATTATCATAGAAAAAAAAATTCCTCAAATATTTGAGCTCATTGAGCACAAATTTAAATATTTAATAAGCGTGTAAAAACAAAAGCAAAAACATAATGAAAAAAGGCAACAAACAAAAGGTAAAAATGCACACACAGGCACACGTAACTATGCATAGAAGCGTTTTTGTTTTGTTTTTTTTTTTTTGAATGGCAGGATCACATCAATTTAAATTAGGAGGCAGCAAATGCGATGAAAAAACAAAAAAAATTGATCAGACATTACGATCGCTTTAACGCATACAGTAGGTACCTCTGCGGAAGTTGTAGTGAAATCGAATAACAAAAATTTACATATTTACACATGTGCCTACATACATACATATGTACATAGATACGGGCACACGGATATACAATAAAGGGTTAGCTGCGCGCAGACATCCTGGCGGGCGAGCGCATATCCGTTTTCAGTAGAACAACAAGCATAGTTTAATAACGAACCAAGTACGTAAAATCGAAAGTTCGTTACGCAAGTTCAAAAGTAGAGTATATGACTTTGCCATTGTTGTTTTTTTTGTCATAACCTAAACAAAACATGAATGGGATGCTGATGCATACGCCCTGGTCAGGATTGGGCATGATTCAACTAATTTTTAGTGCACTCAGCCTGCAACTACCACTCAAACCTGAGTGGTAGTTAAATATCTGATTTTAACTACCACTCAATTTCAGTGTTCGTAGCAAAAGTGCACAGAAGTCAGTCAAACCCCAAAAAAGCTTATGGAAAAACTTACATACATACATATGTATATGTATGCGTATAACTTATACATATGTATGTACATTAAGTATACAAAATTCAAGGGAAGGACATGTGCATTACAATAGTAGTTGTAGATATTCAAGTTGATCTACTAGTTCGTTCTAGTTAACCCGAATAACCCTGAAGCTTGTTTGCAAAGATATTGTGCTGAATTTTTTAGGATTGATCATTAGGACCATGAATAAGATGCATACAAAAATTGACATCGGTAAGTGTCCTGGATCCTGAGATATGTCCTGTTGCCATATGGCAACGCCAGGGCTGGTAGGGTACAGGTTTTTTTCTAGGAAAATGTACTGAAAATTCATATTTTTTGGGCGGTTTTGACCAAAATGAAGAACTGAAAGACTTTTACAATGACGAAAATTTTATTTTTAGTGATTTTTCATAAATAAAATACTAATGTTATATATAGTATGGCTTGAAATGCTGCAAATAGTTCCCAACGTTGTGTTTGTTGCACTGCGTTCGAACTATTGAACTGCATTCATCGCCGGCACATCTTCGTTTTTTATCAATATTCGCAACGATTCAATTATAGCACATTGTGGTTTCCAGAATGCCATTGCATTTGCGTTTGGCACTTTTGACTTGAATAACATCGAGATCCAAGGTTTCAATCGCGCCTTTAAATCTGCCTACACGATCGCCACTGGCAAATTCAATTTAGCTCGAAGTTGTCCAGCAAATAAATTGTCAGGTATGCCCCGTAATCATCATAGCTTGCATTATCTTCAACGCTGCTTGCGCCTTCTTCCGGTAGTTCTATGAATATACTAACTACCTGTTGATCTCCGAACCAAAGTCTTCTAGATAGTCTAAGATATCCTTCAGGGATAGATTTATATACGAGATAATCAATTGATTTCAGTAAAAAACCATATATAATACCATAAACAACGGCAAATGGCCGGAAAATTTGACAAATCTATCAGAAAAAACCTGTACCCCATCGACCCTGGCGTTGCCATATGGCAACATGAGCAAAAAACAGCAAAAAGACCATCTCGAACTAAATTTTTTAAACTACTTATTTTCTTTTCATGAATTCTGACTAAAAACCTTTTCAACCGATGCAACTCGATAGTGTTTTTGCTTTTTTTTAAATAAATTATAGTAACTTACTTATTACGTCTGCTGATTTTTTGTCGTTTTTTTCACTTATTTTGCTTCACTCAACTTCACAATGTAATAACTATGAAATCTTTCACTCAAATTTCATGTTCTGTGTAACAAGTGTTAGCGCCGATATTTCTGCGTCATAAAGGTTATCGCACACCCTTTTACCTTAATTCGTTCAGTTTTTACAGACTTTCAAAAGGACCTCTCAGTGCGTTGCCATATGGCAACGCCAGGGTTATTCGGGTTAAAGTTCTAGTTCACTTTCTAGTTCACCCCTATTTCAATTTCTAGTTCAACTCTAGTTCACTTATGCCAATTTCAAAACTAACGAGTGACATATACAGAGAAACCTCTCCTAACGGACACCTCTCATAGGCGGACACCTCCCTTGAGCGGACATTTTTTCATGCACCAAGGTTTAGGTTCAATTTTTAGAACAAACTTCCCTCTCTTAGGCGGACACTCTCTTGGCCGGACGCGGACAGTTATTTACTATTGAATTGAACTAAAAACTTCTATTAAGCGGACACGAACCTCTCGTCAACGGACACTTTGATTTTTTTTTTCATAACGAATCACATAAAAACCTCTGTTAGGCGGACACGAACTCCTCTTATGCGGACAAAATATAAGTATGTATAGCAATATAAAAAAAGTTCGTGGAATGTTCGTTAGGTAAAAAGCGCTACGATAAAAGGGGAATCACCAACTAAAATAAATGTCCGCATGACTATTGGAATACATAGATATAACTACATTCACGGGTTTCCAGTTAGATGTTCTAACTGACCAGAATGTCGAAACCATTGAAGATGATAGTACCAATACTAACTACCGCTGAAAGTAGGTAATGCAATCTCCTCGAACGAAATGGCTTTTTCTGCAGTTTCAAATTTGAAAAGATTTTGCACGGAAGACCTTATTGCATTTGAATTGTTGCAGAAATTTGAAAGCCATCTGCAAAACAATTTTATTTTAAATCAGCAAAAAAACCCCTCGTCAATCGACGATTTCGCAATTTTTTAAATAATTTCAAAGATATATCCCAACATTTCTAGTTCTCAGCAACTTACTAATTGATATGTAATATGTATGTTAATACTTTATGTATATGTACATTAAGCCGTATCACGTTATAGGGAAAAAAAAAGTTTAGTGTGTGTCAGTTTTATTTGAACACTTATGTCGAAAAAATATTTTTGGTGTAAAAATTTTTTTTTTAGGCCCGCGTTAAAAACAGCTAAATCGCGTTTTTTGTAATAACTTCCTTATTTGATGTCGGATCTCTATCATCTTAATGTCGCTGAAAAGGTCTCGCCGAGCACTATATTTGGCCCATATAAAGTTTCGACCTCAAAGGTTGTTCTGAGTTTTACCTTTAAAAATTTTTGAGTTACTATCCCTAGATTTTTTTATTTTTATCACTAATACAAAGCTCTCAAAAAACCATGAGGACACCGCTAAAAAAGTTGTAGCCTTTATTCACAAACAAAAAAGTTATAACGTTGTAAAATGAAATACTTGTTTTTTTTATAAAAAAAATACACAGTAGGGAGGCAAAAATACCACAGAGAAACGGCGAAACACGTCAGCTTAATTTTTGGCTCCAGATTACGATGGCGTTTTTAGAAAATCCGGATTAGCTCCCATTTTCGAGATATTTAAAAACGAATTTTCAGTTTTCACATACAAAGCGATCCGATGGAGGGGGGCGTATGAGTAACTAAAGTAAAGTGTGTTGTTTTCAATTGTTGGCTGCATTTCTAGGGGCAGACGACGCACCCAGCGCAAGTATTGATAACACATTTAGACTTCCGTTGTCTCTTTATAATTTTACAACAAACTCTGGCAGCTTTTCTAAATAACTTGGATGATTTTACGATACGCACGGATGCTGAAATTGTGAAGCCAGCGCGCTGTGCTTAGAGGACCCACTTGAATACTTGCCAAATCTTCACTACAGCCATTATCATTCAATATAAATAACGTTGATCAGCACGAATAGTCCAATCATCAATAATTTTTTTCATATTATGTGTCCAGTATTGGTAGCTGTTCCATCGCGGTACAGCATACTCAAGTCAAGCGAGGACTTAGAATACTTTTTAATCAAAAACTCATATTGTATGGCGTTACTGCCTCATATAAATAAGAACTTGGGATAATTTTTCAAAAAACACAGGTTCCCTTATTTTAAAACGGTATAACTTTTTTGTTTGTGAATAAGGGCTACAACTTTTTTAGCGGTGTCCTCATGGTTTTTTGAGAGCTTTGTATTAGTGATAAAAATAAAAAAATCTAGGGATAGTAACTCCAAAATTTTTAAAGGTAAAACTCAGAACAACCTTTGAGGTCGAAACTTTATATGGGCCAAATATAGTGCTCGGCGAGACCTTTTCAGCGACATTAAGATGATAGAGATCCGACATCAAATAAGGAAGTTATTACAAAAAACGCGATTTAGCTGTTTTTAACGCGGGCCTAAAAAAAAAATTTTTACACCAAAAATATTTTTTCGACATAAGTGTTCAAATAAAACTGACACACGCAAAACTTTTTTTCGTGATACGGCTTAATGTACATACTCACATACTAGGCATGGGACTATTCGAATAAAAATTATTCGAATAAAAAATTCTTTTATTCGAAAGGTATTCGAAATTCGAATAATAATTATTCGAATAATTTATTCGTATATTCGAATAATTATTCGAATACTACTATTCGAATATTATTATTCGAATAATATTATTCGAATAGCATTATTCGAATAGTATTATTCGAATAGTGTGATACATATATATACATATGTACACACGTGCTCGCTGTTTGTGCATAGCCATGTAGATACGTGTTTTTATGTTATTATAAATATGTGGATACATACATACGTGTGAAGGGAAGTGCTAGTTTTTTGTTATTGTGTGTATGTATGTATGCATGTACATATGTATGCTTTTGCTTTTGGAAGTATAAACATATGTATGCACGTACGCTGGCTAGCTACTAAATTTGGAAGTGCGGTTTATATGAGTGTACAATGTACATACATATATGTACGTAGTGTCCCAGAAATTTGGGAATTCTCGTTAGTAGGTAGATCTTCCTTTATGTTTGTAGGTACATACATACATATAAGTGAAGGAATTTCATAAGGCGTGGCAAAAAAAGCAAACACAATGTACCTACCTACCTAATATGTATTTATCTTAATATGGATAGGTACCTACCTACATATTTAAAATTGTATTTAAATAAAGACAAAGGACAAGGGATCTCGCCATATATTGTTGAATCTGTGTAAGAATGAGGAAAAAATTAAATCAAGGTGTAGGTATTTCTCAAGATATATTAGAGAAACTTGAAACTTTAGAGTATTTGTACCCATATGGACCTAAATAATGTCACCAAAATTTGTCAGGATCGGACCGCTAAAACATATAGCTGCCATACAACCGATAGTTCAGATATAGCTTTTTTGGGGTATAGCTTCTAAATTTAATCTACTAGAACGTTTCTAAATAATCTTTATCCACATAGATTTCCGAATTGACAGTGGAATTTAATAAATATTTAGCAATATAGAATTTCATTTTTCCGCGATTTTACGCGTTCCACTTAACTATTGTACTTATGTTCACTATTTGTGCTAGTGTACAATTATCTTCATCGAAAAAATAGAAAATTTTGTCAATTTAAGTTATTCTAAGTTTAAATTACTTGAACTAATCGTTATGACCACGCATGCGAAATTTTGTCGCGTTCGCCATGCCACGTTACAGATTTTTTCCTAAGGTTATAAAAATCAAACTAGTGCATATATTTTCACGATAAAACCATCAGTAGAGAGCTACATTATTCTACATTGATCTCTAATCGTTACTTCTTAAATGATGGACCAAAATTAGCAGAATTTTGAACTTTTCTGATAGCATCTAGGTACAAATTTGATTTTCTTTTTGT